>SJYX01023675.1:47161-80952 GCA_006410675.1 Oreotragus oreotragus
CAAACCTCAAATTTAAAGAGTAAATTTAATGTATCTATCAAATACATTAAAACTTACATTATAGGAATATAGAAGGAATGTGCTGAGAGCTGATAATAAACCTCGATCAAATCTTATGCAGAGCTCAGAGTTTTCCTCAGTTCAATAGTACAATCATCAGGATACCACTGATGACCCCTTACAAGCAACAGCAAGTTTTGGAGTGAGCCCCAGCATCCACGCCTGATCCCTTTTCCCACATTTCACACACCAGAGAGCAAAGAAGGTGAAACCAAAGGAACAGTTGCTTAGAAAGCACTGGTACAAGATTTAGGCAATTGGGAAATCAATGGCATCTTCAGGGAAAGGAGCAGAGGTTCCACTGTCAGCCATGCAGCCTTCTCTTGCTCACAAAGCAGGAAGATGCTCCCTACAACTGAGACTGGATGGAAAATGTACAGAGAAAAGGCACTCAAAGCTGCATGCAGCTCTGCAAACATCCCCAGATATTAGGACAGGGATGTATGGCAAACTGGCAGACAGAACCAGGGAACCGAAGGAAAATGAGAAGTTAATTTAGCAAGGCCACCAGACATTAAGTCAATGCACAAATACCAGTTATTTCTATACCAGATAGTAAGAAGATACAATTTTTAAAGATACAGCATAAAAATCAAATATCTAGAGGGGAAACTTATAAAAATGCCTAAGAGCTCTACCAAGAAAAATAATAAGACATTGCTGAGAGAAACTAGAGTAAGCACACCATGGAGAGACATACCATGTTCGTGGATTAGAAGAGTTACTATTAGTAATCAAAATTCTAGCAGTTTTTTAATGAGAACTGATAAACTGATTCTAAAGTTGAAGTAGAAAGCAAAGAGTCATGAATAGTCAGATAGTACTGAACAACACAGAAGACAGTCACTACCAGATATCAAAATTTATTTCAAAGCTATAGTAATTAAGACAGATTAGTACTGACACACGGATGAACAAAAAGATCACAAAATGGAAAAGATCCACACATACAGGGTGACAATAAAGGTATCCTAAGGTACAGTGGAGGAAAGGAAGGTCTTTTCAATAAATGGTACTGGGCCATTGACCCTACCTCACACCATACACAAAACACAATTGTAGATGAGCTATAGATATAAATATGCGAAGTAAATGGTAACAGAGGAGATATCTGAAATATAATATGGGAGGATATTTTCATAATCTTGTGGGCAATAAACAATTTCTTAAATAGGACTTAAATATACTCATCATAAAGGGAAAGATCATTAAATTAAACTACATGAAAAGACCTTATTAAGTGAGCAAAACAGTCAGCCACAGGGTAGAAGATATTTATAACACTGATAACTACTAGCAGACTTGAATCCAGCATATGTTAAGTTTAACAAATGAATAAGAAAGAGAAAAACAACCCACTAGGAAAATGGGCAAAAGACTTAAGCAAGCTCCTCATGAAAGATGATGGATATGTGACCAATAAACATTTGAAAATATGCTCAACTTCGTTAGTCATCCGGGAAAATAAAATTAAAACCCACAGAGAAATACCACAACAAAAGAAAAAAAAAAAAAAAGGCTGACCATTTCTAATGATCTAATGATCTAAGGAGATGATACAGCTGGAACTCTTAAAAACTGCTGTTAGAAATGTAAATTGGCACACTTCAGAAAACTGGTTGCCAGTATCTATAAAAGCTAGTCGAGCTCTATGGCCCAGTCATTCTACTCCCCTGTACCCAAGAGAAATGCACACATATAGATACCAAAAGATGCTTACCAAATGCTGACAGTAGCAGTGTTCCTAACTGTCAAAACTGTAAACAACCCAAATATTCAACAGTAGAGTGGATAAGTGGCTGGTACTGTATATTCATCCAATGGAACACCGCACAACAGTGACAATAAACAAATTACAGCTACTCACAACTACATGTATGAGTCTCAACAAATAATGATGAGATGGAAAAGAACGCAAACAAAAAGCATTCACTGGACAGATAACCTATTTATGATTCTGTTTGCATAACTTTGCAGACAGACAAAGCAATGTATGGTGGCAGAATTCAGGACAGCGGTTACCTCTCGGGCAGGGAGCAATGACTGGGAGAGGGCAGGACAAGGGGTTCCCAGGTGAAAAGATGAGTGAGTAGAGTGGTTACACAGATGTGTTCATTTCATGAAAATTTAAAATGTATAATTTTGCTCAGGACACTCTAATGTATATCTATACTTCAATTTTTCACAAAAATACTTATAAATCAGCATTTTTTTTAAAGTCCAAGGAATAAAGAAGATGTGGTACATTTATACTGGAATATTTGTAGAGTGGTTACACAGATGTGTTCATTTCATGAAAATTTAAAATGTATAATTTTGCTCAGGACACTCTAATGTATATCTATACTTCAATTTTTCACAAAAATACTTATAAATCAGCATTTTTTTTAAAGTCCAAGGAATAAAGAAGATGTGGTACATTTATACTGGAATATTAGCCATAAAAAAGAATAAAATAATGCCATTTGCAGCATTATGGATGGACCTAGAGACTGTCAGACTAAGTGAAGTAAGTCTGACAGAGGAAGACAAATATGATATTGCTTATATGTGGAACCTTTAAAAAAAAAATTCAGGGTACATATGAACCTATTTCCAAAACAGAAATTGAGTCACAGTGGCAGAAAACAAACTTATGGCTACTGAAGGGGAAAAGGCGAGATACAACGGGAGATTATGATCGACATATACATACTACTATATATAAAATAGATAACTAATAAGTACCTACTGTATCGCATAGGAAATTCCACTCAATACTCTGCAATGACCTATATGGGAATAGAATCTAAGAGAATATGTATATGTATAACTGGTTCTACTTGCTGTACAGCAGAAACTAGAATAACACAACATTGTAAAGCATCTATACTCCAATAAAAATTATTTTTTAAAGTTTAAGATAAGTGAAGAGAGGACATGAACAAGCAGCTTCAGAAAAATGAATCTAAAATAGTCAATAAACATAAGGTAAAAATATTGAATACAAGAAAACATCAGTTCTATTTCACCTATTAGAAGGGCAAAAATAAAAGGATGTTTTAAAAGCCGAGTGTTGGTGAGGGCATGGGATGCAAATCCTCTCATTCAATAGCATGGGAAAATCTCTTCAATTGGAAAACTTGGAAATGTTTAGCAAAATGTAGGCTACACATACATTGAACCAAGCAGTTACACGGTGAGAAATATACTCTATACTTGAACTGCCACAATTCCTGAAAGAATACATATGAGTATTTATTATAGATGTAAAACAGCAAAACATTAACCACTTAGGCATCCATTTCAAAGGGAATGGTTTAGTAAATTATCACACATTCATTCTACGAGATGTTTTCATTAAGTTCTTTGAAAAAAGTTTGTAATGCTGCAAAATGTAGTGAGTCAATAACATAAAGTAATAGATTGAATGTACAGAAATAAATGCATACATAAATGGATAAAATTTCAGAGAAGTTACACAACAAACTGCAGATGATGATGACCTCAGAAGGGCACTGCAAACACGAAGTTGAAAGGATGCTCTCATTCCACTGTACCTCCTTTTGGCTTCTTACTCTGTACTTCTACTTAACGTACCCAAGTGTATTTCCAAGGTTCATTCACCAAAACCAAAGGAAGAAGCCTAACCACTTTTGATCTGGTCACTGCAGATCAGATCAGTGTGTGCCATCACACACTTAAACTGGATTTGGCCAAAAAGGCTTCTACAGATGGAGATTAGAGTTGCTAGGCTTTGACTTTTTAGACCACCTGGGCCTACTCTCCAGTTAAAAATCATCTAGGGAATTCTCTGATGGTCCAGTGATTAGGACTCTGCTTTCACTGCTGAGGGCCAGGCTTCCATCCCTGGTTGAGGAACTATCCTGCAGGCTGCATGGTACAAACAAAGAAAATAAAAAATAATCACTTAGACCCACTATTTGTCAACATCCAGAAAGCCAATGACAAACCTACATGGTGTATTAAAAAGCAGAGACATCACTTTGCTGACAAAGGTCCATATAGTCAAAGCTACGGTTTTTCCAGCAGTTATGGAGAAGGAAATGACAACCTACTCCAGTATTCTTGCCTGGAAAATCCCATGGATGGAGGAGCCTGGTAGGCTACAGTCCATGGGGTCACAGAGTTGGACACGACTGAGCAACTTCACTTTACTTCATGTATGGATGTGAGAGTTGGACCATAAAGAAAGCTGAGCACCAAAGATGCTTTTGAACTGTGGTGTTCGAGAAGACTCTTGAGAGTCCCTTAGACTGCAAGGAGATCCAACCAGTCAACCCTAAATGAAATCAACCTGAATAATTGGAAGGACTGATGCTGAGGCTAAAGCTCCAATACTTTGGCCACCTGAGGTGAAGAGATGACTCACTGGGAAAGACCGTGATGCTGGGAAAGACTGAGGGCAGGAGCACAGGGTGACAGTGGATGAGATGGTTGGATAGCATCACCAACTCAATGGACATGAGTTTGAGCAAACTCCAGCAGATAGTGAAGAACAGGTAAGTCTGGCACGCTGCAGCCCATGGGGTCACAAAGAGTTGGACGTGACTGAGTGCGTGAATAGCAACAACAGCAACAAAGTAAAAATACAGGTCAGAGACTGCCCAAAATTAACGGCTCCAAGATAGCACCTTTCCCCCACTGCAACAAAGCACTGCCTTCCTAGTTGGGGATGATGGTGATGGAGAATCAAGAGGAGGAGCACCAAATACAAACATCCTCAATCATACAATTGTCCCAGACGCTCACTTTGTGTCCTAGACACAAACGTCAGAGAATATATTCTGCAGTAGCTAAAAACATTAGGACTCCGNTACTATATATAAAATAGATAACTAATAAGCACCTACTGTATCGCATAGGAAATTCCACTCAATACTCTGCAATGACCTATATGGGAATGGAATCTAAAAGAATATGTATATGTATAACTGGTTCTATTTGCTGTACAGCAGAAACTAGAATAACACAACATTGTAAAGCATCTATACTCCAATAAAAATTATTTTTTAAAGTTTAAGATAAGTGAAGAGAGGACATGAACAAGCAGCTTCAGAAAAATGAATCTAAAATAGTCAATAAACATAAGGCAAAAATATTGAATACAAGAAAACATCAGTTCTATTTCACCTATTAGAAGGGCAAAAATAAAAGGATGTTTTAAAAGCCGAGTGTTGGTGAGGGCATGGGATACAAATCCTCTCATTCAATATCATGGGAAAATCTCTTCAGTTGGAAAACTTGGAAATGTTTAGCAAAATGTCGGCTACACATACATTGAACCAAGCAGTTACACGGTGAGAAATATACTCTATACTTGAACTGCCACAATTCCTGAAAGGATACATATGAGTATTTATTATAGATGTAAAACAGCAAAACATTAACCACTTAGGCATCCATTTCAAAGGGAATGATTTAGTAAATTATCACACATTCATTCTATGAGATGTTTTCATTAAGTTCTTTGAAAAAAGTTTGTAATGCTGCAAAATGTAGTGAGTCAATAACACAAAGTAATAGATTGAATATACAGAAATAAACGCATACATAAATGGATAAAATTTCAGAGAAGTTACACAACAAACTGCAGCTGATGATGACCTCAGAAGGGCACTGCAAACACGAAGTTGAAAGGATGCTCTCATTCCACTGTACCTCCTTTTGGCTTCTTACTCTGTACTTCTACTTAATGTACCCACATGTATTTCCAAGGTTCATTCACCAAAACCAAAGGAAGAAGCCTAACCACTTTTGATCTGGTCACTGCAGATCAGTTATTACAGTTATGTGCCATCACACACTTAAACTGGATTTGGCCAAAAAGGCTTCTACAGATGGAGATTAGAGTTGCTAGGCTTTGACTTTTTAGACCACTGGGCCTACTCTCCAGTTAAAAATCATCTAGGGAATTCTCTGATGGTCCAATGATTAGGAGTCTGCTTTCACTGCTGAGGGCCAGGCTTCCATCCCTGGTTGAGGAGCTATCCTGCAGGCTGCATGGTACAAACAAAGAAAATTTAAAAAAATCACTTAGACCCACTATTTGTCAACATCCAGAAAGCCAATGACAAACCTACATGGTGTATTAAAAAGCAGAGACATCACTTTGCTGACAAAGGTCCATATAGTCAAAGCTACGGTTTTTCCAGCAGTTATGGAGAAGGAAATGACAACCTACTCCAGTATTCTTGCCTGGAAAATCCCATGGATGGAGGAGCCTGGTAGGCTACAGTCCATGGGGTCACAGAGTTGGACACGACTGAGCAACTTCACTTTACTTCATGTATGGATGTGAGAGTTGGACCATAAAGAAAGCTGAGCACCAAAGATGCTTTTGAACTGTGGTGTTCGAGAAGACTCTTGAGAGTCCCTTAGACTGCAAGGAGATCCAACCAGTCAACCCTAAATGAAATCAACCTGAATAATTGGAAGGACTGATGCTGAAGCTAAAGCTCCAATACTTTGGCCACCTGAGGTGAAGAGATGACTCACTGGGAAAGACCGTGATGCTGGGAAAGACTGAGGGCAGGAGCACAGGGTGACAGTGGATGAGATGGTTGGATAGCATCACCAACTCAATGGACATGAGTTTGAGCAAACTCCAGCAGATAGTGATGAACAGGTAAGTCTGGCACGCTGCAGCCCATGGGGTCACAAAGAGTTGGACGTGACTGAGTGCGTGAATAGCAACAACAGCAACAAAGTAAAAATACAGGTCAGAGACTGCCCAAAATTAACGGCTCCAAGATAGCACCTTTCCCCCACTGCAACAAAGCACTGCCTTCCTAGTTGGGGATGATGGTGATGGAGAATCAAGAGGAGGAGCACCAAATACAAACATCCTCAATCATACAATTGTCCCAGACGCTCACTTTGTGTCCTAGACACAAACGTCAGAGAATATATTCTGCAGTAGCTAAAAACATTAGGACTCCACTTGGCTACACTGCCCCCTCTGTTAGGGGTTGAAAACTTTCAGGGACAAACAAGGTCCTATTGTATAGCACATGGAACTGTATTCAATATCCTGTGACAAACCATAATAGAAAAGAATATGGAAACAACTGAATCACTTTGCTATACAACAGAAATTAAGAAAACATTGTAATCAGCTATACTTCAACAAAATTTAAATTTTTTTAAATTAAAAAAACTACCAAAAACACACAAATTTTCTTATGTAAAAGCCACCATCACATCTGAAGTAGTTAATTGCACGAGCTTAGCATTATTATTACTTAAAATAGTAAAATGAGATTCAAATAAGACTTATACTAGAATAAGGCAATTTACTCAACAAACAGGATTCACTTTACTGTATTTGAAATCTTGTGTTAACTGTTATATTTGGGGGTCAGCCAGGTCTATTATGTTTCAGTAAAGTATTGTCAGCTTTCATTAACCTTGAGCATGAATAATCATAGCCTATGAAAAGGTAGAAACAAGAATAAAGGAAAGAAATCTTAAGTTTGGTTTCTAAGTCAACAAACGCATCAGCTGTACATGTGCCCCATGAGCATTCTAAAGTGGAGAGAGTACAACAGCAAAAAAAAAAAAGACATCAGTAGACCCATCGCACGATCAATACAACTTCAGAAGAGATGCCTAGGCTCAATCGCAAGAACAAACATGGACGATACAAGCCTTGAATGTGAAATACAGACACTCCATGATGTCACTCAGCCAAAGACCCATAATTAACCTGAGACAAACAGCCTGCGCTGAGCACTGGTTGGATTTTACAGGTAGAGAGGTGTGAGTCTGGCATTTTATATGAACCAGGACAATCTCCCAGTGAACTGAGTTATGAATCAAAGATGGATCAGTGCTGATTTCCCCAGAAGAAAGTAAAACTGAGGAATCATGGCTTTTTCTTGATCCTATGACAATATTTCTTCTGATAGGACCAGCTTTATTTCCATTCAGTGCTGATAAATAACTCATAACTATGTATCAGGATAGAGAACGAAGTATTTTCAAACTCTTAACCGTGGCTGGCCCACCTACCTCAGGGTTTTTCAAAATGAATTCCTTAGGCTCTCTAGGTTTACAGCCTGTAGGGATAATACATGTCTCCCAGCCCACTCCTATCTCATTTCAAGCAGAGCAACTTCCTTTTTGGCTATTATTAAGAATTAGGGTTCAGGAACCCTCTTGCATTGTTGGTAAGAATGTAAATTGATACAGCCACTATGGAGAATAGTAGAGAGATTCCTTAAGAAACTAGAAATAAAGNAGCAAACTCCAGGGAAGACCAAGCTTCCAGAGTCCTCTCCCAGGCAGATGGAGAAGAACGTGCTTAATTCCTCCAGCAACAAGTTGGGAAACACAGGGGATATGCTGACTCCTGGAGAAGTGCATTAGAGACTCAGCACCTGGGGATTTTATTGCAATCGTCTTGTACATACCTTCTGTCTGTGCGTGCATGCATGCAAAGTTGCTACAGTCATGTCGCCTCTTTGCGACACTATGGACTATAGCCCACCAGGCTCCTATGTCCATGGGCTTCTCCAGGCAAGAATACTGGAGTGGGTTGCCAAGCCCTCCTCCAGGGGGTCTTCCCAACCCAGGAATCAAACCCACTTCTCGTATGTCTCCTGGATTGGCAGGTGGGTTCTTTACCACTGAGCCACCTGGGAAGTTCCTATGTCCATGGGCTTCTCCAGGCAAGAATACTGGAGTGGGTTGCCAAGCCCTCCTCCAGGGGGTCTTCCCAACCCAGGAATCAAACCCACTTCTCGTATGTCTCCTGGATTGGCAGGTGGGTTCTTTACCACTGAGCCACCTGGGAAGTTAGCAGATACCAAAACCTCAGACTCCCAGAAGGCAAGCAGGTGCTCCATAAACCACACTGTTTGTACAGACAGTTTATGTTCAGGGAGCCATTCTGATCACTGAGAGACAGTGTGATATGCGTGCTTCACTAGTCAAGTCCCCACATGTGCCACCCAAGAGCGTGCCTTGTAAGCAGCCTTTTCTACAACAGCAGTGGCCCACCTGCTAAGCTAATAGTTTCTATAGTTTCTGCACAGGACCAAAGCTTAATCACTCATATCAAAGTGAGAATGGAGCCCTGAGACACAAAGTGGCTTGCCCAAGATCACAGAGGAAAGCTAGAACTGGTTCCCAGGTCTCCAGATTCAGAGAGAAAGAGTCAGTGCCACCCGAGGCCTCCAGACACACATCGTCCAAAGATGTTTGCTTCAGAGCAGAGACTGCAAATGAAGAAGATGCAAAGAGAGCTTTGATTCTCCAGCCACAAATTCTCCATGGTAACATTAATTACATCCATTACTTGAAAGTCTCACTGATGGAATTCATATAATTTTTTAATATTGTAGCACTAACCCTCCTCTTAGATACCTCTCTGACTCAATCTAATTATATTTGAAAATACCAAGCTCATTATCACTTTAATTAAAATCATTCATTTTCACTTAAAGCTGGAAGAGTCCTTAGAGGTGGTCTGTCTAGTCCAACATCTTNATTCATATAATTTTTTAATATTGTAGCACCAACCCTCCTCTTAGATACCTCTCTGACTCAATCTAATTATATTTGAAAATACCAAGCTCATTATCACTTTAATTAAAATCATTCATTTTCACTTAAAGCTGGAAGAGTCCTTAGAGGTGGTCTGTCTAGTCCAACATCTTTATTTAACAGAAAAAGCACTGGAGTCCAGAGAGGGAGGCAACCTGACTGAGGCCCCATCATCAATGTGTCTAAAAACTGGAACCAATCAGAGGGTATTATCCCCATGAGTCCTTCCTAAAGAATCGACTAGAAAATGAGCTTTAGACAACCAAAACAACTAGAGAGACATCAACTGATGTATAAACAAAATAGTTAATAAATAAAAATAATAAACATTAAATTTCTTTTAAAAGAAAAAAGAAAAAAGAAACCTGGAACCAGACCCCTCTTCTCCCAACTTCAAGTAGCATGACCTTCGAGTGCCTTTCACTATTCTATCAGCCCAGGTCATAGCTCAGAAGACCATATATGTTTATTATAGGCTCTTAAGTGCTTAATGATTTGAAATAAAGTCCTCTTCATGACCTGTGCAAATCTGTACAGCTCGGCAAAGAACCAATAGAAAATCAGAAAACTAATGAAAATCACTCCCGCACTGCAAGATATTTAATATGACATTTAGATGCTGTATATGCATCCTCATTTAAATATTCATGATTACCCCAGAAGTACAACACAGTGCTGAATCCGCAAAAATTTATGCCCAAGACACTGATGGCCCAGAAATACAGTCACTTGATTGACCACCAAGGGGCCTTCCACGCCCAAACTCCTGAGGAAGCTGTGTGCTGAAGACAGAATACCAAGGGGATTTTCCTGGCCAGAGGAAACAGATTTCAGGCACCCCAGCACATTATCATCATCACACCACAGGAAGAGAGCCCCAAGGCACACGAAGACGGAAAACCGATCATTTCCCTACAGAACAGATGCTTGTAGTATGCAATCCACAACTGGGAGACCCAAATGCTTCCATATTCTAATGTGAAATACGTGTCAAATTTAAAAAAACTGATGGATAGAAGGGGGTCAGTCTAGAAAGTGACATTCAAGTTGTGTGAGAAAAGTATAAACCCCGTGCTTCTCACCTGGAGGCATGGACATCTGGTCATGTCTGGAGACATTGTTGTCACAGCCTGGGAGATGGGACACTCCTAGCATCTCATAAGGAGAGGCTAGGGATGCTGCTGAACATCCTACAAGGCACAGGACAGCCTCCCCCTCACCCCACCAACAAAATTTAACTGGACCAAAGTATGAACAGCGCTGAGGACAAGAACTACTCTAAAGAGATAAAGGCCAATTTGCAGTTCTAAGAATGTGTAGACAGATTGATTCTAAGAATTCTGTGGTACTCTAGTGTGAAGCATGATGATACATATATATAATTTCAAACATTAAAAAAGAATTTAAAACATAACTTAATTAACCAGAGGATTCACGTTGTAATAAATATTTAGAAAGAGTTTTGGTTTGTTTATTTCACTGTTTTAAGGCTTGTATCCTTTCATTCTGCAAAACTTGAAATGTGTTTTGCTAGAATTTGCTCATTATACTTGAGATGCCAGCTTCAGTTTTGGCTTCCTTGTCAGCACGCAGGGAGTTAAGACCCTCAGGTGAACTTGGAGAGGGACCCACAGCCAGGAGCTTGTCCAGGCCACTATCATCTGTTACATGGCCTGCATGCCAGAGCTCCCGGTTACCACCCAGCAGTTTGTATTTTTAATTACGTTTCTAAGGGTTTAGAGTAAAATTTTCTAAAGCCACTATGAAAACACTGGTAAATCCAGACAGTAATTAGGAGTGAGAAATAAAATGCACATTGCCAAGCAGTCAAGAAACAGCAGATCCTGGTAACTTATGAGACAGAGTGGGAGAATACAATAAAAATAAATAAGATCTGCTTATCATGTGCCTATAGGGGAGGAAATGGCCAAGTATGAAGAGAGTAAAATAGAAGCAGGGTACCAACTATTTACCAAAGAGCCAGGCAGGTGTGTTCAAAGGCCCCCACCTAAATTACTTAGTACTTGTCAAGATCTTTCAGTGTTCCTCAAATTTGCACCAAGAGAACACCGATTTGGGACTTCCTGGTAGTCCAGTGGCTGAGAATACACCTGCCAACACAGGGGACACGGGTTCAATCCCTGGTTCGGAACAATCCCACATGCCACAGGGCAACTAAGCCTGTGTGCCGCAACTCCTGAGCCCGCGCTTTAAAGCCGGCGTCCCAACCACCGAAGTCTGAACACTCCAGAGCCTGTGTTCTGTAACGAGAGAAGCCACCACAAAAAGAAGGCCATGCACCCCAACGAAGACCCAGAACAGCCAGAAATAAGGTAAAACTTAAACAAACAAAAGAAAACACTGATTTGGATGAAGAAATTCTCTAAAGACCAAATGGTAGGGTAGACTCATTAACAGGAGCTGTTGTGCTTGCGGGTTTTCCAGCAGCAAGATGAGAAGAGATGGCATGACAGCACGGATTGATGTTAAGCCCCGTACAGCTGTAAAGGTTGTTCACTGTGCCAGGGCTTCCTGCCGAGGGGGTTCAGTGAGGGCTGGTGGACTACTCAAGCTGAGCACTTTGCTGTGGGGCCTACATCCAGATTCAGGAAAGAGGACATTTTTCTAACATGCTCAAAGGTGTCCCATGGCCTAGTGGTAGAGAGTGAGACAGGAACTATTTGCTTAGCCAGGCCACCCCAGACCTGCCTGGCTCCGGCGGAAAGGAGGTAAGTCCTAAGCATGCAGCCTGGAAGGTCAGACAGAGCAGAGAGGAGGCGAGGGGAAATCGTGACCTCCTTAGCCCTGGTGGATTTTTTTTCAGCACAGCTTAACGGGAAAGAATTAAGAGGAAGGAAATGATCATAAAGCACACATACTGACAGCTAGGATAACTTTATAAAGATGTTTGGCCTTAGTTTTCACCTACAAAATGATTAAGCACCTTGGAAACCAACCCATCTAAAACCATGGTCCAACCCCACCCTCCTCCTGCCCCCTCTAGCTTCCCATCATTCCTGCTTATGTTCATCCAGGAGCTGAGGCTGAGAACTGCCTTGGAGGGTGTCAGACAATTCCCTGGGGTAGTGCTCACATCTGCCTTTATTTCAGCTCTACACGCTTTGCCTGAGGGCCTACCATGTGTGCAGGGTTGTGAAACCAAGCAGGACCCAGTGGGGCTCCCTTGGGCACAAAAGCCTGTGTCCCCCATTTCTTGTTTGCAGGGAAAAGACTTCTGCCTCCTAGACCTTCCCTGAGTTCCAAAGGACAAATCAAGCAGTTACTAATTAGGGAAGTGAGGGAATGCAGAACACAGGAAAGGCAGTCAAACAACAGTGTACCATAAAGCAGGATCCCAGTTCATCCTCAAGGGATGTGGTAACAATCTGATAATACATCTTAGAGTTGTTCTGCTGGAACTAAGGCCCTCACCCAGCTGAGGATGGCAACTTCAGGCTGAGCAAAGGATTCTTGGAGAATCACCCTGTTACCTCACCACCAGCCCATCAGAAGAAAAGTCACCCATCCTGCTGCCTTCACTCCAAATTTCTTCCCTAGAAATAATCTGGGAGTTCCGGTCTTCTGAGCACAAGGCACCTTGTTCTCCTTGATTGGCCCTGCAGTAAACCCTTCTCTGCTCTAAACTCAAGACATTTCAGTTTGTCCGGCCTCACTGTGACTCAGGCACAGGGACTTGAATTAAACAACAGTTTCAGGCACAGAAGTGAACAGAAAAATCCCTGCCCCTGGGCTCACAGTCTGGTGAGTCAGACAGACACATAGGCGGTGTTCTTGGGATTTTTCCTAGCTCCACACCATCTCTCTGGGTCACTCTCTAATGAGATAGGTCTCTCATTAATAGGGAGCCATGCCCAGCCTCTCGGAAGGCAGAATGAATTTGCTGCAGCTACGCGGTATCAAATTGGGCTGGGAGAGAACACAAAAGATTTCACAGATGAGCCTGGTTCTATTTTAAGTGAGGCAGGATTTCAACAGGTGAGTCAAAAAGAATATTCCAAGTCGCAACAAGACACATTTTGGGGAGACAATCTTCAAACAGCAGAGGCACTGAAACCAAGCAGGACCCTGTGGGGCTCCCTGGGCACAGAAGCCTTTCCGTCCCCTGTGCCTTGTTTGTAGGGCTCCTTGACTTTCCCTGAGTTCCAAAGGGCAGATTAGGTCAGTCAAGGCTATGGTTTTTCCAGTGGTCATGTATGGATGAGCGAGTTGGACTGTGAAGAAAGTTGAGTGCCAAAGAATTGATGCTTTTGAACTGTGGTGTGGTGTTGGAGAAGACTCTTGAGAGTCCCTTGGACTGCAAGGAGATCCAACCAGTCCATTCTAAAGGAGATCGGTCCTGAGTGTGCTTTGGAAGGAGTGATGCTAAAGCTGAAACTCCAGTACTTTGGCCACCTCATGTGAAGAGTTGACTCATTGGAAAGACTCTGATGCTCGGAGGGATTGGGGGCAGGAGGAGAAGGGGATGACAGAGGATGAGATGGCTGGATGACATCACCAACTCGATGGATGTGAGTTTGAGTGAACTCCAGGAGTTGGTGATGGACAGAGAGGCCTGGTGTGCTGCAATTCATGGGGTCGCAAAGAGTCGGACACGACTGAGCGACTGAACTGAACTGAGTTCTGTAAAGAGCTGAAAGATACCGTTCTGTGTACATCTGCAGTGATTTTGGAGCCCAAAAAAATAAAGTCTGACACCGTTTCCACTGTTTCCCCACCTATTTCCCATGAAGTGATGGGACCTGATGCCTTACAGAACTCAAATCCCCAACAAATGGAAGGTGTTATTATTCTTCATTCCAGATTAAAGGAACAAGAGAGTCAGACACAACTGAGAGACTGAACTGAACTGAACAGAAGCTCATCAAGATTAGGAAGACAAGATTAAAGCATGCAGCCCTGCACAGACCCTAATCTTATCAGCCACACCATCCTCGGCTACTGCTATGAAACTCCTCACCCAATCCTCCTGGGTTGGAACATATAGTTTTCAAGGGCAGGAACCGCTGTATCCCCCTTTGTCTGGCAAAGCAAAAAAGCCATTCTTCCTTTTACCCAAAACCCAGGGCTTACAGAGGACTCTGGGTATGGAAGGGGAATTCACCATGCAAAGGTTGAGGAAAGACTTGGGGGACTGCCTATGCTTCAGTTCAGTTCAGTCGCTCAGTCGTGTCCGACTCTTTGCGACCCCATGAATCGCAGCACGCCAGGCCTCCCTATCCATCACCATCGCCCGGAGTTCACTCAGACTCACGTCCATCGAGTCCGTGATGCCATCCAGCCATCTCATCCTCGGTCGTCCCCTTCTCCTCCTGCCCCCAATCCCTCCCAGCATCAGAGGTAGGAAAAAATGGAAGAGCCAATGAAAAAACAAAAGGAGCCAAGGGGAAGGGGAAAATGAAGGCTAGGACGTCCAGTGCCTGAAGTGCTTAACGGGTGTGCTGGAATGTCACAGTAAAAAGGAGAAAAAAAAAAAAAGAGGAATGAGTCTTTTCTTTCCCTTTCCTGAGAACTGGAGAAGGAAATGGCAACCCACTCCAGTATTCTTGCCTGGAGAATTCCATGGACAGAGGAGCCTGGCAAGCTACGGTCCATGGGGTCGCAGAGAGTTGGACACAACCAAGCGACTATCACTCCCTGAGAAACAAGCAGATAGAGAACAGTGAGCAGGCCTGAGCATCCCTAGTTTGTTTTCGTTTTATTTTGTTTTCTAACTGCTCCTAACTCTGCATGTCTGCAAGTTTGCTTTTCTGCCCCCTAACTCTGCAGGAGCTGTACTTCACACCTATTTTCCTTTGACTCTATGCTAAATACATCCTGTATCTGGTGTTTACCCTTAGGACACTCTTCCCCTTGTAGTTATATATGAGAAAGAAGGCCTCAGAGCTACCTGCCAGACACAATTACGGGTTACTGTCACCAGCCTATGACTCTTTCTGAAAGAGTGAGTGAAGTTGCTCAGTCGTGTCAGACTCTTTGCGACCCCATGGACTGTAGCCCACCAGGCTCCTCCCTCCATGGGATTCTCCAGGCAAGAATACTGGAGTGGGTTGCCTTTTCCTTCTCCACTTTCTGAAAGAAGAGGGAAAAAACTCAAGATCCTAACAGCTCTGCTCATCACCAGCTCCTGACTGTGAGTCCTCATCTTATCTAAGCCCCTAGACTCCTCATGGAGTGGAGGCACAGTTCTTGAGGCCTGAGCCTACTGTCTTCCATCTACGCCAGCTGAGAATTAAAGCCACCTTTCCATTACCTCCAAACTCTGTCCCTGTATTTTTTATTTGCATCGGGTGGGGCGGGACATCAACAGTGGACAAACCTCTGAGAAAAGGACACTTGACTGGTCACCCGAGTGGGTGGAATGAGGGCAAAAGAGACAAAGGAAGAACAGAGGGAATGTGACGATTGTGGGAACTTGTGGGCAATCTTAAAAAGAAAGTCACTAAATACTAAGTAGGGGACTATGACCTCTCTGGGAAATCTTACAAAGTGGTTTTAGTCACTGAAGGGCCAGTTGCTGTTACATTTCTCACTAAACCCTAAATTAGGAAACTGAAATAATGCCAATAGGGCCATTGGTATTCCTGTGTACAGGGAAAGCTGCACACTCAGTTATAAGGGTCTGACCCCAGAGGAGCCTGCAAGGTCAGCTCTCCCAAAATGAAAGTCCACCACGGCCACCCATTAAGCGGCAGTGAGAATGTTAACTCTCAACAAAGGGCCCAGCAGGATTCCCTACCAATTGGGCTG
This sequence comes from Oreotragus oreotragus, assembly GCA_006410675.1. Classification (NCBI taxonomy): domain Eukaryota; kingdom Metazoa; phylum Chordata; class Mammalia; order Artiodactyla; family Bovidae; genus Oreotragus; species Oreotragus oreotragus. The sequence continues at coordinate 63,539 of SJYX01023675.1, forward strand.
AATGCCTCTCAGAGGCCAAGGTTTTCTTTTCTAGGAGAGAAAGGTCTCCCACACAACCCAGCAGGAGAGGAAGATAATGGCTGAGCCGAGCCTGAGCCTCTCTGCTTACAAAGCTGAGGGTTTAGGGCCGGCAGGGGACATGCCTTCCCCCGATCTAATACATCTGCAAGCATTTCAAGTTGCAGAGAGAGCACTCTTTGCACTTGCAAGCAGGCCCACCTCCGTTCTTCTAAGGCACAAGGGTTCCTTTCTTTCAGTTACAAATGCTGTCTGAGGATAGGAGGTAGGGACAATCCTTTGAAGTCTGCTAAAAATGAAATTATCATTACACAGAGATACTATTAATAATAATCCTCCCTGCTGATATGCTGTGCAGCCAGTGCTTTTTAAATCTTGTAAATACCTTGATCTGTGCACCACCACAGCCCACACAAACCAGTTTGCTGGTTCTGACATCTCCAGCTGGGAAGCTCCCCAGGGGCCGCAACTATTAATACCTTATTCCCACTTGTAAGCCCCTTCTCTAACCTCACCCCAGGGCTAAGCAAAGAGGCTGACCCAAAACAGGCATCCCATATTTTCTGAACTTCATGAAGGCAGCGGCCATTTTTTTTTTTTTTTTAGCATTTCAGATAGACAGATTTATGTATGTCATATATACATGAAATAGAGTAAGACCCTGTGGGGCCCTCCCTGTACAAGTTCTTTCTTTATCCCCTATGCCTTGTCTTTTAGGAAATGGGCTTCATTCACCTTCCTTGACTTTCCCTGAATTCCAAAGGACAGGTTCAAACAATTGCTCATCAGGAAAGGGAGGGAAAGCAGAAAGAAGGGAAGAACAAACAAGAAACCAAAGTGCAGCCTAGGCAGAGTCCTGGTTCACCCTCAAGAAATATACAGAATAGTATCTTTGAGTTCTCCAGCAGAATTAAGGCCCCCAGCAACCTGGAGGATGGTAACTTCAGACAGAACACAAGAATACTGTTATTAACACCTCACCACCAACCAATCAGGAGAAAGTCACACACCCTTCTGCCCTCACCCAAATTCTGCCTATAATATACATGCAAACATATATGCACGACACATTTCAATACACCACACACACAATAAATGTGCGGCATGGATTTTAAATCAACTCCTCTTGAGAACCAAAATCTCTGTTCTTTCTCTAAGGGAATCACGTCTTCTCTCTACTGGATGGTCCTTTCCTTTCCCCAGGAATCCCTTCCATCCACCAAGGTCCCAGCAGGAAACAGAAGTCACCCTAAGTGGTTCAAATGAAGTGACTTTCCCTTGCAGGGTTAAGGGAGCAAACTCAGATGGTGAGTCACCCACAGGTGAACGTTAAGTTCCGCTTCAAGGGCTAGAGTGATAAGGGGAGATGACAGTGTCCCCAGAGCCAGCAGGAGCCTAGAGTCCAGCAAGAGGTGCTGCTCTTGAAAGAAGTCCCCACAGGGCTGCTCTGCCAGAGGCTCAGAGCCAGGACAGAGGGACCAGGGAAGTGTCCCAGCCTCCCTCCCTACCTGTAATTGCCTGCAGGAGGCTCCAAAGTACCCAGGTCACACCCACATCAGCTGGGAGGTGTTTACCCCTCCTCCTCCACCTGCCACTGTGAGCCTCAGGGCCCATAGGTTACCTACTGCTGTCCTAAATGAGGAGAAATGATGGCTGAATGGTTCCTTTGCTGCTGCTGCTGCTGCTGCTGCTGCTAAGTCACTTCAGTCGTGTCCGACTCTGTGTGACCCCATAGACGGCAGCCCACCAGGCTCCCCCATCCCTGGGATTCTCCAGGCAAGAACACTGGAGTGGGTTGCCATTTCCTTCTCCAATGCATGAAAGAGAAAAGTGAAAGTGAAGTCGCTCAGTCTGTCCGACTGTTAGCGACCCCATGGACTGCAGCCCACCAGGCTACTCCATCCATTGGATTTTCCAGGCAAGAGTACTGGGGTGGGGTGCCATTGCCTTCCCCGGAATGGTTCCTTTAATCCTCCAATTTTCCTGATTTTGGTAATATATGAGTTTCATAATTTAAAAATAAGAGAAGGGTCGTTTTCATTTGAGATATGCAATATCCTGGCAGGTTTACATTAAAAGTCTTAATTACAGGATTTAACCAGAAAAAAAAAAAAAAATGTCCACATATGGATTCTGCTCACATTCTGTGTTCTGGATTTGCTCATTTCAAAACAATTACTCTCACCAAAATCAAACAGGAGAACCCAGACAGATACACCAAAGGGAAGGGCAGGGCACTTTGGTGATGTTACTGCCTCCACTGCACTAGTCTCTCTAGAACCAGAAATGTCATGGGTGACATTCACGTCAGCCAGTTATACTTCCACCTTGCTACACAAGTGAACAGTCACGCATTTACCACTGTCATTACGTTGCTATGGCTGTTGCCCTAGAATCATACCCCTGCCCCTCCTTAGAATGAAAACTAACTGCTTTTATCTGAGTTTCAGGTCCAATTACGAAAAGTGGAAGATGCAAAGAGGAAAATAAAAACTAGTTAGAACTCACCAGGGGCCCAAGATGGCAGGAGACACCTGAGCCTCATTATACACTCATTGTAATGTATTAGAATGCAGATCGGGAGAAGGCAATGGCAACCCACTCCAGTGCTCTTGCCTGGCAAATCCCATGGACGGAGGAACCTGGTGGGCTGCAGTCCATGGGGTCGCTAGGAGTCGGACACGACTGAGCAACTGCACTTTCACTTTTCACTTTCATGCATTGGAGAAGGAAATGTCAACCCACTCCAGTGTTCTTGCCTGGAGAATCCCAGGGACGGGGGAGCCTGGTGGGCTGCCGTCTCTGAGGTCGCACAGAGTCGGGCACGACTGAAGTGACTTGCAGCAGCAGCAGCAGCAGCAGCAGCATGCAGATCAAACCAGTCAATTGTAAAGGGAAATCAACCCTGAATATTCATTAGAAAGTGTTAGTCGCTCAGTCTTCTCCAACTCTTTGAGACCCTCCTGGACAGGAGCCCACCAAGCTCCTCTGTCCATGGAATTCCCCAGCAAGAATACTGGAGTGGGTTGCCATTCCCTTCTCCAGGGGTTCTTCCCGACCCAGGGATCGAACCTCTTTCACCTGCATTATAGGCAGATTCTTTACCAACTGAGCCACGAGGGAAAGACTGGATGCTGAAGCTCCAAGACTAAAGGACATACACCCTACCACCAAGACAACAGGAAGAGCCAGTCTCAGGACTGAAAGGAGTGTTGCCGTATTTTCCTGGGCTCCAAAATCACTGCAGATGGTGCCTGAAACAATGAAGTTAAAAGACACTTGCTCCTTGGAAGAAAAGCTATGACAAACCTAGACAGAATATTAAAAAGCAGAGACACCACTTTGCCAACGTGTATAGTCAAAGCTTTGGCTTTTACAGTAGTCATGTGCGGATGTGAGAGTTGAACCATAAAGGCTGAGCACTGAAGAACGGGTGTTTTTAAACTGTGGTGTTGGAGAAGACTCTTGAGAGTCCCTTGGACAGCAAGGAGATCAAACCAGTCAATCCTAAAGGAAATCAGTCCTGAACATTCATTGGAAGGACTGATGCTAAACCCAAAGCTCCAATACTTTAGCCACCTGATACAAAGAGCCAACTCACTGAGGGCAAGAGGAGAAGAGGGTGGCAGAGGATGAGATGCTGGGATGGCATCACCAGCTCAATGAACATGAATTTGAGCAAACTTCAGGAGGCAGTGAAGGACAGGGAAGCCTGGCATTCTGCAGTTCATGGGGTTGCAGAGTCATACATGACTTAGCGACTGAACAACTCAGCTCTGGACCCAAACCACACCCATCTCCTAAGAGAATTCATGAATATTCCTTCTTCTCTTTACTCAATTCCCTCCCTTTTGTCTGGACCTGTGATATATATATATACACAAATATATATGTATATATAGAGTGACTCAGCCCAAATCAGCTTGAGAACTTGATTTGGGAACTAAGTTCCCACTTTTCCATTCTTTGACCATTGAATAAAAGCTTGTGCTCCTTAAGGGCTGTGCAAATTCAAACAGAAAAAGAACTTCCCCAACTAAGGAAATGGGTCCCTGCCCAGCCTAGGACCCTGGCACAGGTCCAGGTGAGCAATTTGCTAACAGATTCTGCATGTGTAATGTTGCATGCAGCTATTTTGAGAAGACTAATTTGGTAACAAACTACAAAAGGCATCAGGTAACACTTCCCAGTTGTACAGTTAATATGAAAATACTGTACACATCCAAAATGACACTAATATGCAGTGGTAATTACTCCCCTTTTGTCTTGTCCCAGGAATCTGACATGAAGCCTAGATGAGGTAATTCTGATCACGTGAATACATAAATAACTCATGCGTGTGTGTCTCCACGTGCATGTACATAAGAAGCAACCATTTTTTTTTAATAGCTCAGCCAAGTGGTACCTGACCATGTTCTGAGGAAATAAAGAGGAAAAGACTGCTCTAGTCCCCAACAACTTAACATATTGCATTCCCTCCACCCCCAAATCCCCTACCACAGAGTTACAAACCTCTATGCTGAACCCATCCAATATCTAAATAGACAATCCAAAAGTAAATAGCATGGTTCGATTATTCCTAGAGGATATTAAAAGACGGAGCAGAAATTTCCAGCAGGTATAGCACTTGGAAGGAGTCCAGCAGAATGGGGGATGTCCTTGGTGGTTCAGTGGTTGGGGCTCTGTGATACCAATGCAGGGGAAAGAAAAGTGAAAGTTGCTCAGTCGTGTCCAATTCTTTGCGACCCCATGGACTGTATTCTCCAGGCCAGAACACTGGAGTGGGTAGCCTATCCCTTCTCCAGGGGATCTTCCTGACCCAGGAATTGAACCAGGGTCTCCTGCACTGCAGGCAGATTCTTTACCAGCTGAGCCACCAGGGAAGCCCAGTGCAGGGGACCCAGGTTTAATCCCTGGTTGGGGAACCAAGACTCCACACATGGCTTGATGCGGCCACAAATAAATGAACAAAAAACCAAACAAAAATCCCAGCAGAATGGTATCAAGCCCTCCTAGACTCAGACGTGGGTGGGTGAGGGGTGGCTCTGGTCCATCCAAGCCCCACCCCGCTTTTCAAGAGCAGCCCCAGCTGTCCTGTAACTGTGTCCTTGGCAACCCCCAGCTGACCCAAGGCCATTCAAGGGGGTGCCATTGTATCTACAAAAGGGCAACTATCCCTATAAGAGCTTTCAACTGATAAAATTTACTGATTACTGATAAAATTTCCAGTTTGCTAAAACATACATAGTGTGGACACAGAATTCTTTTTCAAAACTCCATTTGTTTTTCTCACAGTACAAAACAAAATGGATTTAAAACCACACCACCATAAATCTGTTTAACTACAAATAGGACACTGATCCTCTAACTGACTCAAGTTTTTCAGGGTGATTCATTCCTCCATGTTTTGCTTTGTTTTTTAAGTAAAATTAAAGTTCCGTTCACTAAGCACCTTTCCCCCTAATTGTTCCCTTACATGAAAGAATAAGTGTTCTTTCAGGGGTAGTGGGATCAAGCTGTCTACACAAGGCACTAAAACAAAAACAGATTTGGATTTGAATCCAGTTATGACCTTATATCAGCTATTCAGTTCAGTTCCATGGCTCAGTCGTGTCTGACTCTTTGCGACCCCATGAACTGCAGCACACCAGGCCTCCCTGTCCATCACCAACTCCCAGAATTCACCCAAACTCATGTCCACTGAATTGGTGATGCCATCCAACCATCTCATCCTCTGTCATCCCCTTCTGCCCTCAATCTTTCCCAGCATCAGGGTCTTTTCAAATGTCAGCTTTTCGCATCAGGTAGCCAAAGTATTGGAGTTTCAGCTTCAACATCAGTCCTTCCAATGAATACTCAGGACTGATCTCCTTTAGGATGGACTGGTTGGATCTCCTTGCAGACCAAGGGACTCTCAAGAGTCTTCTCCAAAACCACAGTTCAAAAGCATCTATTCTTTGGTGCTCAGCTTTCCTTATAGTACAACTCTCATATTCATTCATGACATCAGCTATAAGTAGGGGGAAATTATTTAATGTTTCTAAACCTCAGTTTTCACCTCTGAAAAGTTAGACACTAACTCACAAAGTTCAAAAATTAGAAGGAACATATGTAAAATATCAATCATGTAGTACCCAACTTACTTCTTATTTATGGGTGTTGCTTTTTAAAAAACTAATTCTTGGCAATTAGTTAATGTTAAGAATTTCTTTTCCTATATATGATATAAAAGATCTCATGTGATACCAAATTGAAAAACCTAACCTTACAAAAACAATATAAAGTCACAGGAAAAAAGCACATTATTGATTATTAAACCAGGGAAGATTTGGTACTTAAATTGAAACTCCAGGCTTTCATCAAGAGCTTCAATAAGCAAAGCAGAAGTATTTCACTTGTCCAATCACATGTTAATAAAGAAATTCTCTTCAACTAAGAAGATGAATTTTCACAGCACATTAAATGCTGTTGTCTGGACCTCAATGACTTTCATAGTTGAAGGAAACAAAGGTGAAAAGAGTTGGAATTCATTAAGAATTGAAAATTAATTAGTCCATCTCAACCCCATGAGTCACAGCCATCAATTTAAGAGACACAACTCCAAACACTGGATTTTAATTAGGAGGGTTACAAAACTGTTTAAGAACCAAAACCTAATTGTCAAGCCCAATTAAGCAGGTTGATGGGACAGACTATACGATGCTATATAAAGTACTCCTTTTACAAAAAAAGAGTAAAACAAAATCCTGTTCAGCTCACCAGCTTTCCCTCAAACTACACACTAATATGCATGTAATAAAATGGTTTCATTCATTCATTATGCAAAGGATGCCCATCTTTGGGTCAACAACCTCAGGACACAGACAAGATGTGGATAGTATGCGTGTGTGCTCAGTCGGGTCCAACTCTTTTGTGACCCCGTGGACTACAGCCCACCAGGCTCTTCTGTCCATAGGATTTCCAGGCAAGAACACTGGAGAGGGTTGCCATTTCCTTCTCCAGATGTGGATAGTGGTTCTGGCCGACCAACCTCTGCAGGAAAGGTTTCATGAGGTAAACACTAAGATTCAATTTAGTTCCAAGATCCTATAATGAAGCCAAACTGGCCGACCATCGTAGACACTGTGCCAGTGAGAGCGGAGTCAGGGCAGGGAGATGCCACGTTTAGGGTTAGAGACACACTGGGCCAATTGGGCAGAAAGAACTTGGAGTCCAGAGGTACCAGCAGCGTCTTGAGGCAACATTTCCAGTTGGTTCTGTTCTTTCTTTCCCCTGCCTTTTTTAAATACCAGCCTTCTATCACCTAAAGTAGCTATTTGAAAAGCAACTCAGCCTCTGTCCTCTTAAAAAGACAATTGCTTTTCTTCAATTAACTAGAAAATACACACTACAGAAACAACCTTCACATCCTCTTCACAAGTGTATACGTGCACATAGCCTCAACAACACACCTTGCTTGTCTCTTTCGGAAATATCTGAAATTCTCCACTTTACTTTGGTAAGAAAAACGAATGCCGACAATTCACATTCATTCCGGAACTGGGGTCCATTTCGGCTTTTTATTTGATTTATTTTTGGCTGGATCTTCACTGCCGCAAGGGCTGTTCTCTGGTTGTGGCGCTCAGGCTTCTCACTGCGGCGGTTTCTCCTGTTGCAGAGCAAAGGCTCTAGGGTATGTGGGATTCAGTAGCTGTGCTTCCTGGGCTCTAGAGCAGTTGTAGCGCACGGGCTTAGTTGCTCTGTGGCATGTGGGATCTTCCCGGGGCAGGGATTGAACCCATGTCTCCTGCCCTGCAGGTGGATTCTTTACACTGCGCCACCAGGGAAACTCAGACCTGGATCCATTTTCATCTGAATGTAAAAAGCAGCTTCCATCCCACTCTGGCTGCTTTGCTGTATGGAGCCTCCTCCAGCCCACCCCCTAACAATCCCCCAAGTACAGGAGTTTAGAATATTCTTCATACTCTTTGAAGAATATGGGGGAGCTTCTTATGACCTTGATGAAGGGACATTCTATTAATACTTTTAGTTACCTCATCCTTTCCCATCATACATATCAGCACATGTACACTAATTATTCCATATCAGTCATAAAGAAGACACCTTTAAAATGAAGCACTAGAACCAAAAAGGTAACTATCCCTCCAACCTCTGGGCCGCTGATTCTCTGCTGAATATTTTCAATGGAAAATAGGGCTTCCTGTAATTGAGGACTCCCCCCTTCCAAATAGTGTCATGAAGCTCCATCACCCTGAGTGTGGGTAGAAATATCAAGAGATACCGTCATCAGAACTGCTCAGATTTGCACACATGTGTACACACATACACACCAAATTCAGAGGTCCATGACAGAACTCAAGAAATGCAGGAGATTGGGGAAGCTTTCAAAGGGTTTCTGCAAAGTATGATCATTTCAAAAAGGGAAGAAAGAAAGAAAGCTGTGTGCTATAGACAGATACCTACTGAGAGAGAAAGGAACTAAAGAGGGGAGCAGATATATGATCCAGCAACTCCACTCCTGGGCATATACCCAGAGAAAGCCGTAACTCAAAAAGATACATGCACCCAGTGTTCACCGCAGCACTGTTCACAACGGCCAAGACACGGAAGCAACCTGAACGTCCACTGAAGGAGGAGTGGATAAAGCAGAGGTAGTACATACATACGATGGAATATTACTTGTCTTAAAAAGAGATGATGCCATTTGCGGATGAACCTAGAAATTATTAAGTGAAGTAAATCAAAGACAAATATCATCTGATATCACTTCTATGTGAAATCTAAAAAAAATGATACAAATTAATTTATTTATGAAACAGACTCACAGACTTTGAAAACAAACTTATGGTTACCTCCTCAGAAGGTAAAGCATTAGATGATGCCATTTGCGGATGAACCTAGAAATTATTAAGTGAAGTAAATCAAAGACAAATATCATCTGATATCACTTCTATGTGAAATCTAAAAAAAATGATACAAATTAATTTATTTATGAAACAGACTCACAGACTTTGAAAACAAACTTATGGTTACCTCCTCAGAAGGTAAAGCATCTGCCTGCAATGCGGGAGACCTGGGTTCGATCCCTGGGTCAGGAAGACCCCCTGGAGAAGGCAATGGCATCCCACTCCAGGACTCTTGCCTGGAGAATCCCATGGACGGAGGAGCCTGGAGGGCTACAGTCCACGGGGTTGCAAAGAGTCAGACATGACTGAGCGACTTCACTTTCACTTTCAAGGGGATGGGGAGGGGGTACAAATTAGGAGTTTGGGATTAACAGAAACACACTACGAAATAGCATAGGGAACTATATTTGATATCCTATAATAAACCACAATGGGAAAGAATATGAAAAAATGTATATATCGGAATCACTTTGGTGTATACCAGAAACTAATGCAACAATGAGTACGTCAAGGCTGTATATTGTCTCCCTGCATATTTAACTTATATGCAGAGTACATCATGAGAAACGCTGGACTAGAAGAAACACAAGCTGGAATCAAGATTGCTGGGAGAAATATCAATAACCTCAGATATGCTGATGACACCACCCTGATGGCAGAAAGTGAGGAGGAGCTAAAAAGCCTCTTGATGAAAGTGAAGGAGGAGAGCGAAAAAGTTGGTTTAAAGCTCAACATTCAGAAAACGAAGATCATGGCATCCGGTCCGATCACTCCATGGGAAATAGATGGGGAAACAGTGGAAACAGTGTCAGACTTTATTTTTTTGGGCTCCAAAATCACTGCAGATGGTGACTGTAGCCATGAAATTAAAAGACGCTTACTCCTTGGAAGAAAAGTTATGACCAACCTGGATAGTATATTCAAAAGCAGAGACATTACTTTTCCGACTAAGGCCCATCTAGTCAAGGCTATGGTTTTTCCTATGATCATGTATGGATGTGAGAGTTGGACTGTGAAGAAAGCTGAGCGCCGAAGAATCGATGCTTTTGAACTGTGGTGTTGGAGAAGACTCTTGAGAGTCCCTTGGACTGCAAGGAGATCCAACCAGTCCATTCTGAAGGAGATCAACCCTGGGATTTCTTTGGAAGGAATGATGCTAAAGCTGAAANACTGTGAAGAAAGCTGAGCGCCGAAGAATCGATGCTTTTGAACTGTGGTGTTGGAGAAGACTCTTGAGAGTCCCTTGGACTGCAAGGAGATCCAACCAGTCCATTCTGAAGGAGATCAACCCTGGGATTTCTTTGGAAGGAATGATGCTAAAGCTGAAACTCCAGTACTTTGGCCACCTCATGCGAAGAGTTGGCTCATTGGAAAAGACTCTGATGCTGGGAGGGATTGGGGGCAGGAGGAGAAGGGGACGACCGAGGATGAGATGGCTGGATGGCATCACGGACTCGATGGACGTGAGTCTGAGTGAACTCCGGGAGATGGTGATGGACAGGGAGGCCAGGCGTGCTGCGATTCATGGGGTCGCAAAGAGTCGGACACGACTGAGCGACTGAACTGAACTGAATGCAACAATGTAAATCAACTATATTTCAATAACAAAAATAAATAAAATAAAGAGAGGGCAGAGGCTAGGCCAGGGATAGTAAGTTTTGCAAACACATGCAACTGGATTAGCCAGAAACCTCTACTTAACTTGGTCCTGCCTCTAGGACAACCAGGTGCATAGAACCAATTAATCATAATAAATAGTCTCTGGAAGAAGGAACAAAATATAAACTTGTATCAAATTGATACCTTATTTTATAGCAACATTAAGTCACTGGCAGGCTAAGAGGAGGAGGTGGTGCTATCTCAGGCGGAGGTGGAGGGGCAGCCTCCACATTGAGAGGAGGCAGAAGGGAGGGGAGAGAGGAAGTCAAAGGAATCACTTCTGGGGATTCAAGGAGCTTAACCCCTTACCTGCAATAAGTAGAAAAGAATCCATCTGCTGCAACATGCCTCACATGGTTACTAGACATCTCTACTTTACTTCCTATAACAATGGCACTAAAACATACTTCTCTTTTTCAGGAGGCATCTCAGTGTGCAATGATTGTTTCGAAAAAAGAAAATAATAGAATACCTTCACTTTCATTTACAACTGTGGGAATGGAATCTTTGGAGCTCCCTTGGAATGTTACTATTGGCAAAGCAATTACTCAGAGCACCAGATTTGAGAATCCAGTGGTCTGGATTTGAATACTCAGCCCACCCCTGCTCGGCGCTGAAAAGTGAGCCAATTCTTTCATGTCTTTGTGCCTCGGTTTCTTGACTTGTAAGATGGGAGTAACAATTTCTAGCTCATGAAGTTGCCATGTACCGAAGGAGTGGACACATGCAAAGCATTCAGTGAAAGGGAAGTGGAGGTCACTCAGTCGTGTCCGACTCTGCAGCCCCGTGGACTGTAGCCCGCCAGGCTCCTCCGGCCATGGCATTCTCCAGGCAAGAATACTGGGTGGGGTGCCATTGCCTTCTCCAGGGGATCTTCAGGGATCAAACCCAGGTCTCCCACGTTGCAGGCAGATTCTTCATGGTCTGAGCCACCAGAGAAGCCTGACATAAAGTAAACACCTACTGGCAGGTAAGATTTTAATAGTTACCTCTCGTCATCATCACCCTGTGGATGCTCATATTTGTTACTCAGTGACAAAACTTTCAGAGGATAAAATGCCTCCTACAGGATGAAGGCAAAAAACAAACCAAATTGAGGGCTAATAAGGCCTCTCACTTAACCCCTGCAGAGAAGGCCACAGACCCTCAGATGCAGGAGGCCACATGTCCTCAACTGAAGTGGAATTCCAGGGCCAACAAGGGAGCTGGAGCCAACGGGATTCCAGGAAAGGAGTCTCACCACACTCATGGGCACTACCTTCAATCCACACACTCAGCAGGCTCAGAGTCTCATACGAACGCATACCTGCCCCCATGCCCGACCCCTGCTCAGGGCACACTGGCTGCCCAGCTATTCTGAAAAGCCCACTCCCCTGCTCACAACCTGCTGCCTTGCCCATCCCTGTGTGTGGAATGCGCCTCCCCAGACACCTGCATGCTGATTCCCTCACATCGTCCTCACATGTGTGATCTTCTCAGTAAGGTTTTCTCTCCCATTATTTAACATGGAACTGCTATTTCTGTGCTCTAGTCCCTTTTCATTTTCACTTTTTTCCACAGCACTACTAACAACTGCATATGTATTTTATTTCTTTTGAGCTCCATAAGGACCAGGATTTCTGTTCGTGGATCTAGAACAGCATCTGCCACGTAGTAGGTGCTACACAAATGGGCTACAAGATTGCTGCCCAGAAAATGCATGCTATTGTTAGAAATAAAGGTTTAATGATAAACGGGTGCACCTTGTTTGTCTACGATGAAATCACATTTTTGGATGCCCTTATTGATATATCCAAGTAAAATTTCTCAACTGTCATCAGGAGAAGAGCTGAGGAACAAGGCAATTGCCTTGAAATCAAAAGCATAAACATAAAAGCCTGTCAATAGAGGGCTGGATCAGAGAAAGGCAACAGCCTTCAACAAAAACCACAAACTCATGACTCAGCTATGCTGTTCAAAGCAACATCTGCAAAGGCATGTATTCACTGAGCTCCTCCTAAGTCATGGAACAATCACCCAGAGAACGGATAGTAGGGTTGCCTGGGGGTCTACACAACCCCTTCACTGTCACCCACGTAAAAATCACAGGTGAAAAATTCCTCCCACAAACTAAGTTTTAAGCAAGATACAATCTTCAGGGTTTACTTGGAAGACAAAGTACCCAGAACCACAGATTTGCTGACCATTTCAATCTAAAAGAACTCTCTGAACTTGGTCCTGCCTCTAGGACAACCAGGTGCATAGAACCAGGTACTTTATAAAAAAATAGTTGAAAAAACAGGATGAAGACCCAAGACTCTTGCTGCTGCTGCTGCTGCTGCTAAGTTGCTTCAGTCGTGTCCAACTCTGTGCGATCCCACAGACGACAGCCCACCAGGCTCCCCCGTCCCTGGGATTCTCCAGGCAAGAACATTGGAGTGGGTTGCCATTTCCTTCTCCAATGCAGGAAAGTGAAAAGTGAAAGTGAAGTTGCTCAGTCGGGAAAGAAAAAAGCAACCTATATTGGATTCATATTGGAAAGTTTGTCAAAACCATCTGTAAGGTGAAAGTATCAACAACAGGCTCAGGCATGAACCTGTAAACATAAGGTAGTATTTCTATTTACAGCTACGGAAGCTCAGGCAACCAGAGGCCATGATTTGTCCAGAACCACAGAGCTGGTAAGTTGCAAAGTTCAAGGCCCTGCTCTGGACCCCAACTGCACACAGGTCTCTGCCTACTGCCTGCCCACTACCCTACAGATGCTCATGGTCAAGACATGTCATGGACACTTGGATGTTCTTTAGGAACTTAAAGGACAGGCCCTAAAACTGATGCTCTGCTTGCAGACATATTCAGTCTATTATAACTACATTACATGGAAAGGCATTTGTTAAAGTGATACATTCAACCCTTCCACCAATCCCTCCTCAAAAACAGTAGAGATAGCAACCTCTTAACCTAATTCATTTTCAGGTGAAGGCTGCACATTGAATATCTCTAAAACTCTTTATCATCTCACCTCCACTTCCTTGCTGGGCAATTTTAGGCACATTACTTAATCTCTCTGTTCCTCCATTTCCTCTTAGAGGGTTGAAGTGAGAATCAAATAAATTAGTACAATAAGGTACTTAGAAGAGAGCCTGGCATGGTCAATGCCCAATAAATGTTAGCTATTCTTGTTAACATTTCTTATAAACATGATGTAAAATTAAGATATTTCATTCATAAAATGCAACCATGGAAAGAGAAGGATAGCTGCTTTTTCATTCATTAAATATAAATAAAGCCAAAACTGTGGGCTTTCCTGATGGCTCAGACAGTCAAGAATCTGCTGCCTACAATGCAGGAGACCCGAGTTCAATCTGCAATGCAAAAGACCCAGTTTCAATCCCTGAGTTGGGAAGATCCCTAGAGAAGGGAACGGCAACCCATTACAGTATTCTCGCATGGTGAATTTCATGGATAGAAAAGCCCGGTAGGCTATAGTCCATGGGGTTGCAAACACTGGGACATGACTGAGCAACTAAAACTTACTTACTTAAAGCCAAAATTTTAGTAGAAACACCTTATCATAGAAATGAACAGCAAGCAAGGCTCTAAGGATCTCCAAAGAGTGTTCAAAATCTGGGTCGTCAGTTGTAAAAAGCTTTACATAAAGGTATACAAATGCTATATAAAGTCTTTGGTTGACACTTGTTGCAGAAAGGGCTGTTTCGAGGGCAACTACCTTTTCTTTTGTTGTTGTTCAGTTTCTCAGTCATGTCTGACTCTTCTATAACCCTGTGGACTGTAGCCCACCAGGCTCCTCTGTCCGTGGGATTTCCCAGGCAAGAGTACTGGAGTGGGTTGCCGTGCCCTCCTTCAGTGGATCTTCCTGGACCAGAAATCGAACCTGCATCTCCTACATTACTGGCAAATTCTTTACCACTCAGCCACCAGGGAAGCCCCTCCTTTTCTTTGGGGATCCCTTAATCTCAGGCCAAGTCTGTATTAGTGTGCCAGGACTGCCGTGACAAAGCACCATAGACTTGGGGCTCAAACAACAGATATGTATCGTCTCACAGCTCTCAAGGCAAGAAGCCTTAGATCAGGGCGTCCGCAGGACTGGTTCCTTCTGAGAACTGTAAGAGGCAACGGGCTCCATGCCTCTCTCCTAGCTTCTGATCGTTTACTGCTGAGCTTTGTCCATTTTGGCTTTGGCTACTTTACCCTAATTCTCTGCCTTCATCTTCACATGGCATTCCCTCTGTGTCATGTACAAATTTCTCCTCTTTATAAGGACACCAGTCATACTAGACTAGCAGCCCACCCTATTCCAGTATAACCTCATCTTAACTGAATAATTACAGCTGTGGATCTTACTCCCAAATATGGTCACACTCTGAGGTACTGGGGGTTAGGATTTCAACATATGAATTTTGGGACACACAAGTCAACCTATAATAGCTGTTGACAAGAGTCCAGGCCTGTCCTGCTGGTGGCATTGGTATTGCAGCCCCAACAGAACCCCAGACCCCATCTCAAGCTGGTGGTAGGTCCCAGTGGTGGCCGTTATGAAGGATTTAATTAACCACATAAAGGTAGTGGAGCAGCAGGGGTTATTATAACAAGTCATCTTAAAGCAAGCATCGCCAACATTTAATTCACCAGAAAAATCCAAAAGGATCCTTTTATCCTTTCCACACCTAAGAACAGAGGACAGAGTCACTTTCTTTCCCATGAGATGTGGGCAAAATGAAAAGGTGGGAAAACAAGGGTTTATTAAGGGTCAACTTTTTATTTAATATCTCCTTCCAGAGTTCTGAAAACCTATGGTCTTTAAAGTCCTTTTAAAAAAAAAGAAGAAGAAGCTTTACCCTTTACCTTGAACCAAAATATCACCTCTACCTGGGAAGCTGGGTTAAAAGAATCATGTACACAAAACATGTTGTCTGGGCATATATGTTCCTGCTGATGAAGACACAAAAGAGACAGGAACTCCTAGATAAATCACAGCACGGGGATCAAGAAACTCGAATTCTGGAATGCTAAGACTCTGAGTAGGAAAGCAGTTGCTTAAGCAGAGAGGCACAAATGCTACCCCAGGGTTTCCGACTGGTGGGACTCCTTTCCTAGGTAACAAAGATTCAGTTAAGCCACGCAGTGATGTTAAAAACCTAAAAGGCTCCAGAGACCTCCCAGGCACTGATGAAGAGGTCTTCAAACATAGAACAAGAAGGGATGCACTTCAAATCCAATGACCACAGTGTTTATATTTAATTTACTTTCAGGAGGAAAGCAACTTCGTTGTGTTCCCTGTTGTGTTACAAGAAAAAATAACCCTGTCAGTTTACAGTGCCTGTAAATTGCCACATCTAAAGGGAAGTAAAACATTACAGAAGCCCAGGGGGGAGAAATGAACCCAAATCCCTCCAATGTCAGGTAGATTCATACCAAACTGGTAGTATCTCCCTAAGTCCAAGTCCGCTTACCTTGGGGTCCTAAGTGAAGACTTCTGGACCCAAGTGAATTCATGCTGTGAATGAGGACTGTTGTCTTTCCAAAAACCCCTATGGAGAGCTGAGAAGAACCTGGAGAACCAGTCAGCCCACAGACCTGGAAAGCTGTTAAGTTGTGAATGAAATTAAAAAGCCATTCTCTGGCAGCTCCAAGAGAAAAGAGTGAATTAGAGAACAAGAAAGAAGGGGGAAAGAGAGAGGATTTTGCAGTAAAGGCATCTGCCTCCACAGCTTACCTATGCCAGTCACCTCATATCACAGCATCATTCAGGGTTTCCCAGGTGGCGCCAGTGGTAAAGAACCTGCCCGCCAATGCAGGAGACATAGAGAGAGGCAGGTTTGACCCCTGCATCAGGAAGATCCCCTGGAGAAGGAAATGAAAACCCACTCCAGTATTCTTGCCTGAAGAATCCCAGGGACAGAGGAGCCTGGCAGGCTACAGTCGATGGGGTCACAAATAGTCAGACATGACTGAAGTGACTTAGCATGCACACACGCACAGCATCTTTCAGACCAGAGAAGCAAAGCCAAGAAAATACATAATTACCACCTTGGGGTCCAATCTACAGTTCCTAAATTAGATAAAACTGGAGGGAAGTTTAAAATCAGATGAAATCTGAGGGAAGACAAGACCCTCCCAGGACACAGGGATGGCACATACCTTTAACCAAGGCTACACCACAGCTCCTCTCAGAAGGAGAGTTTTCCATCCAAATGTTCATTAGACACCTACAGTGTGCAAAAGACATCTACCAGATGAGGTGGTGAAGAACCTACCCACGTGCATACGCCAGGATATACACACGGACCCTGACACCTGGAAATTCACAAGGTAAATGCATCACAATGTCAAGTTTGTCCTAAGAGTCCAAGAGGCCATAAGACTGCTCGCTGATGGCAGAATCAAGAAAAGCTGCAGGGGACACTTGAGCTTTAGTATCACAGGATGGTAATCAGATACGCAAAAAATCAAGAGAAAAGGAGGCCATTCCTGGTGGAGGGCAGAAGACCAGTTAGGCTGAGTAGGGTTCATATAGGGCCTTAAACAGCAGACTAAGGAACATGGGTTTTATTTTCCAAGGAATGGGGGTCACTGAATATTAGAGGGAACATAAGATGTGCTTTAAAAAGTTTATTCTATTACCCAGGAATCCCCAGGAAGGACTGGACAAGACAAATTTTGAAGGCAGAGTGTAATTATGAAGTTATTGCAATGGTCTGTATACAAGGTCTTGATATCCAGAAGCAAAAAGCAGCAGAAAGAGCAACGAGGTGGTGAGCTCTGATATACAGACAAAATGCACAGGACCTGGGCACTGGAAAGAGAAGGCATAGATCAAAGAAGAGGCCA
>SJYX01023676.1:0-13648 GCA_006410675.1 Oreotragus oreotragus
CGAACCTAAACGTTTTAAAAGGTTGAGTTGTATATGATTAGAATACTATAAAGGCCATCTTAAGATTTAACTGAAGGTGGTTTCAGAAATAATGCCTTAAAATTCACGACGCAGTAAAAATGGCGTCATTTGAAGCCTACTTGATTCTGAGGCTTTGTTTGGCTAAAGTTGACGGAAGTATTAGGAGTAGTAGGAAAGAAAATTAGAAATTTGAAGTGGAAAATTCGGAAGACAAGTACAGGAAGAAGAAAAAACTAGGGAAGATAGAGATACACGTTTTAGAAGACAGAAAACCTGAGCCTAGTTAAGTAGGCAGAAGAAAAAGACAAATCTAGGAGAAAATTGAAAATACGGGCGAGTGCTTAAGATAGAATGAAAGAAACCTATTGGACGCAAACATACAAGATAGACGTCCAAAAATTTAAAAGATAGTTCAAAATCAATGTTGGATAAATTACAGGAACAAAAACTAAGGAAATTCTTATAGCCAATAAGAATTTATTGTAAAAGTCCATTAACTTATTTCTGGTGGTGCAGAAGTTAGATCTCAGAAGAGGAGGGTTTTTTTTTAAACTACTGTAGACCAGGACCAACTTAGAAGAAAATCCGGAAACTAGAAGGAAATTTCAGTTTAAAATATCGGCAAAAAGTTACTTAAAGGGACTGAAGTAACTTAAAAGCTAAAAACGTATTTGGAAGAGTTAAAAATCTGAAAGGCCTTAAATGCGGTAGCGTAGTTTCCTTTGAAAAATGTAAAGGACTTTAGAAGTGAATTAAATTGAAGAGCAAGAATAACCATCGAGTTATTGGACTTTGAGCTAAGATGAATGTTTAAATCCTGAGGAGGACTAGGCGCTAATTAACAGCTGACGCAGGTGCTACAGAGAAGTGGATTCAGTGAAGCTAGGAAGACAGGAGCGGCAGACAGGATTCCAGGAGCCAGTGTTCGGTGAAAACTAGGACTGAGGAGCCAGCGGCAGTTGGTGAAGATAGGAAAGAGAAGCCCGGGAGCCAGTGCGACTTGAAGGAAGCTAGGAAGAAGGAGCGAGCCCTAACGATTTGGAGGTGAAGCTAGGAGAGGATTCCAGGAAGGAGGAAGCCAGTGCGGTGTGATGAAGCTAGCGTGCGGCTTGGTTTGGCAACCACGCGGAGGCGGCGAGCAGGCGGAGTGGAGGATAGATAGAGGATCCTAGAGCAGCGGCCCAGTGTACGAGCCCCGCAGGGAGAGCCAGTGGTGTGGTAAAAATCCCGTGAGGTCGGCACTATCGTGGGTTTTTTTTCCTCCTGTAACTCAGTATGGTAATACCTCTTAAATTTTCCTAATAGTAATGGGGGAGTTGTGTAATTAAGCATAAAGGGGATTTTATTACGGGGATGTAGGCCGGTTTTCGGGTGTCGTAGGTTTCTCTTTTTCAGGCCTATTTTCTCATGCATCTTGTCTGGAGTTTTTGAGGGCAGACTTCAAGGCCCGGAGGAATGGTAGATGGCAAGTGTTCTTGTTTTTAACCAATATGAGGGATATCCTGAATTTGATAGAACAACTGTTGAGACAACTTCAGCAAGCTTTGTAAACAGGTTTCATATTTAGTTTGGGGGTAATGAAGCATTTCAGTTTTGTGAGTAGAGCCCTACTTTTCTTTCCTCACCCTGTATTTTAAAAGTTTTGTAAATACGTAGTTTCGGTGTATCATTCTGGGCGGGGGGAGTTTTTTTTGTGGGGGGAGCAAAATATGTTTTCAGTTCTTTTCCCTTTAGGTCTGTCTAGAATTCCAAAGGCAAATGACTCGAGGTAACAGGCGAAAAGAAAATCCAGTATCAGGATAATCAGAACACTGCAGGTTTACAGTTTATAGAAACTAGCACAAGCAGCTTTCACTTTGAGGTCTGTGGCGCAGCTGTCCATTGGAGAAATGGCTGGTAGTTGATTCTTTTATTCCCACCCCTTAATTATATTTATTTATATTTATAAAGTACGTAACTGGTTATTTTTACTTAAGTATTTTGCGGTGGTGTGAACAGGGAAGAGGGTGGGGGAGAAACTGTTTTTTTCTAAGATTTTCCACAGATTCTATAGTACTATTGACAAACAGTTAGAGAAGGATTGTACTGCTACGCTGTTTGGCACCAACACCTTCAGGGATTGGAGCAGCTTTTTTCCTTGGAAGAGTATTCCCAGTGAAGCTGAAATGTACAGCACAGTGCAGCTTTGGTTCATATTCAGTCATCTCAGGAGAACTTCAGAAGAGCTTGACTAGGCCAAATATTGAAGTTAAGTTTTCAAATAACGACTTTTAAGATACCTTTATTAAAGGGGAGGGGCAAATTTTGGCAATTTGTAGGTGGCAGTGGCTTGTGATGATTGGGATGGGGGGGCGTGGGTTTAGGTAATTGTTTAGTTTTTGATTACAGATAAACTCATGCCAGAGAACTTAAATACTTAGGATGGAAAAACTAAAGAAATCTCAACTTCCAAGTTGGCAAGTAACTCACAATCCTCTGGTTCTGTTTTGCCTCAGTTTTTGAATTTAACAGATGGGGAAGTTCATGAAGATTCACTGGATTTTAAAAGAGTAGGGCTTGGGAAAGGAAAATGACTGGGGGTTGGTCTGGCCCTCTGCGCTGACTTAGATAAAAACGGGGGAATTGTTTTAAAATGGTAAAGTTGTTTGGATATAGTAGTGTGTGGTTCTCTCTTGGAATTTTTTTCAGGTGATTTAATAAAACTTAATACTATAGGAGCTTCAGAGCAAAGGAGGTGGCTTAATGATCCTGAAGGGATTTCTTCTGGTGGTAGCTTTTGTATTATCAAGTAAGATTCTTTTTTCGGCTGTATATAAGCAAGATTGTTTGGTTTATTTTTTTCTTCTTTAGCGTAGGAAAAGTTTGTTAAGGTATGCTTCAAAATTATTAATTGTATTTTGAATTTAAATCTGAGCCTTGTAAATCATAACTGAGGGTGGGCTTTTGTTGATGAGGGAGGGGAAACCTTTTCTTTCTGTAGACTTTTTTCAGATAACGTCTTCTGAGTCATAACCAGCCTGGCAATCTGATGGCCTAGATGGAGAGGGGAACAGCTCCTTGGTGAATGATAAGTAAAGGCAGAAAAGATTGTATTTCATACCTACATTGGGGAAAAAGCATAACCCTGAGATTCTTTCTTCTGATGAACACATTGTCTGCACATGCAAAAAAAAAAAAAGCAAATGAAAACTACCAATTTAAAGTTAATGGAATCTACCACTGTAAAGTTAATGGCTTATCAAGCTGTATCCACAAAAATAATGATGAAAAATAATGATGAAAAAATAACGATACAGTGAAGATCAAATGTCCATCTCAATAGTGCTTTTACAAAAGCAGAATTAAAAAAGCGAAATGAAAATAGTGCTACATATTAATCCTGGAAAAAAAAGAAGCTGAAATAATTGAAATGAGTGGGATCAAGTGAATTGAGAGGAGGAAGAGGCTGTGCTGTTTGCCAATCTTTCGTTTGCCTCAGACAGGTTTTTCTTCATTATCAGAAGAGTTGCTTCATTTCATCTGGGAGCAGAAAACAGCAGGCAGCTGTTAACAGATAAGTTTAACTTGCATCTGCAGTATTGCATGTTAGGAATAAGTGCTTACGTTTGTGAAGAGCTGTGGAAGTCCTAGGTCCCTTACCTAAGGGATTCCAGGATTGTGAGGCTTCATCCCATCCAGCCTTTTAAAATTAGACAGGACATCATTCCTGTGGGCTTCGATGATGGGACAGCACATTTCACTCAAGAGGCAAGTAATTCCTTGAAGCCTCTTGAGATTAGCAAAGATGTTTATAAAACTTAACATTTGTTTAGCCTTGAATCTAGCCCTATTTAAGGGATAGTATTGTACTGTTAAGAGTTCAGACTTTGTTAATCTTGCTAAAATTAAAATGTTACATGTATTGTGCAGAAAACCATTAAATCATTCAAAATAAAATACTTTTATTTTTAGAGAATGTATGCTTTTAGGAAGCTGTCTCCTTATTTAAATAAAACATTGTTTGTCTGTAGTTAGTGTTGGGGCAATCTGGGGGGATTTCTTCTCATCTTTCAGAAACTTTGTCTGCGAACACTTTAATGGACAAGATCAGGAAATTGAGCAGAAGAACGAATTTAATTTAAGGCAGGAAAAAATTTTATCCTTCGTAAAAGTGATGAGCATTTAATTCCAGGCACATGGCAATAGAGGCCCTCTAAATAAGGAATAAATACCTCTTAGACAGGTGGGAGATTATGATCAGAAGAACAGGTAACTTAACATCTACAATGTTTACAGAAAGTCAGGAGTCTGTCCAGTGATTAGAGTAATGGAATGTACTGTACACATTTCCAGTTTGCATGTTAACTTTGCTCAGTCATCTGGTGTTAGCCAGTGTTCACATGATGGGCCTACTTTTTAGATATCTGGTGGGGAAGTTTTTTTTTTTTTTTTAAAGAATTTTCCTTTGCAGAGGCTTCATTTCATCCTTCGTGAAGCTTTTCAGGATTTTGGCTTTCATATAAACGCTTGGCTCTGCCTTCTGTTCTCCTAGGGAGTGTGTCAGACCTTGCAGTGAGTTTATCGGCATATTTAAGTATAAACATTTTTCCCCTTAAATTTGGAGGGAAGGGAGGAGAGGGTGGGGCTTACTTGTTTTAGCTTTTTTTTTTTACAGACTACACAGAATGCAGTTGTCTTGATCTCAGGTCTCTGTTCTGTTGGCAAGTAATAACAGTACTGTTCTGAGCCGCTGCTATTAGAATGCATTTTGAAACGACTGGAGTATGAGTCAAAATTGTTTCCCCCAA
The DNA here is from genome assembly GCA_006410675.1 of Oreotragus oreotragus. NCBI lineage: Eukaryota > Metazoa > Chordata > Mammalia > Artiodactyla > Bovidae > Oreotragus > Oreotragus oreotragus. The sequence goes on from SJYX01023676.1 coordinate 4,809, forward strand.
TGCTTGGAGTGGAGTAGTGATTGTTAAAAGAATCCAGCTGAGTGATAAAAGGCTGAGTGTTGAGGAAATTTCTGCAGCTTTTTAAGCATTCATGTTTGTGATTGGAGCAGAGTCCCTTTTGCTGTGCCTTTAGGTAAAATGCTTTTTGTTCACTTCTGGTAAGGGGGTGGGGAGGGCACTGAAGCCTTTAGTCTTTTCCAGATGCAACTTTAAAATCAGTGACAAGAAATAATTCCAAACGAGCAGCAGTCTTCAAGAAATTTAACTGGCAAGTGGAAATGTTTACCAACAGTTCAGTGGTCTTAGTGCATTTGTCTCTGTTCGGGTGTCTCTCTCTCCTCCCCTGGTCTTAATTTTATATACAGGAACATTCAAAACAACAGACGTATGCAAAAGGCCAGAGAAGCCAGACCCAGTAAGGAAAAATAGTTTATTTACTTTTAAAATAATAAACCAAACATTGCATTTTAAATGTGGGGATTGGGAACCACTAGTTCTTTCAGATGGTATTCTTCAGACTGTAGAAGGAGCTTCCAGTTGAATTCACCAGTGGACAAAATGAGGACAACAGGTGAACAAGCTTTTTCTATGTCTACATACCAAGTCAGATCTGTTATGAGTAAACAATTCAGTGTTAAATGACCTTTCAGCTTTATGCTGGAGTCAACAGCATGAGCAAGTTGTTTGTTGGCCTGGGGGTGGAGGGGTGAGGTGGGCGCTAAGCCTTTTTTTTAAGATTTTTCAGGTACCTCACTAAAGGCACCAAAGGCTTAAAGTAGGACAACCATGGAGTCTTCTGTGGCAAGAGAGACAACAAAGCGCTATAACTAAGGTCAATCAATTAAAATGGTGTCGGCCTCACAGCCCCATCTTCTGTTAGAAATGAGGACTTGACTCTGCCCCTTGGGCAGACAATGTGCATTGAGGCTCTTTCTTTGGGGAAGTGAGCATTCAAAGGAATGCTCGAGTACCTTGTATATATATCCCTGTGCTTGTCCTAATATTTGGCTGTTTTCATAGCAGCTGTTAATGAAGAAGCCCGAACCTCAAGTGATGCTTGAAGGGGAGGGAAAGGGGGAAAGCGGGCAACCACTTTTCCCTAGCTTTTCCAGAAGCCTGTTAAAAAGCAAGGTCTCCCCACAAGTGACTTCTCTGCCACATCGCCACCCTGTGCCTTTGGCCTAGCGCAGACCCTTCACCCCTCACCTCGATGCTGCTGGTAGCTTGGATCCTTTGTGGGCATGATCCATAATCGCTTTTAAGGTAATTGCCAAGGTCTTCCGGTGGGCTGTACTACTAGAAAAGACCATTAATTTACCTTCGAACAGGTAATGATATTTAGACCATAACTAGAAAGCTCTTAGTGTTTTAAATGTGTGGCATTATCCAATGACTTTAAAAAAACATTTTCAACCAGTAAGTGGAGAAACTGCATCTAAGAACTGTCATATTGGGTGGGAGAATACATTTATGAACCGACAGGTGTTTCGGCAGTTGAGAGGGCTGTTGGGTGGGATTGCAAAAATTCTCTGCTAAGACTTTTTCAGGTGAACATAAACAGACTTGACCAAGCTAGCATCTTAGCTGAAGCAGATTCTCCAGTGCTCTTCAGTAGGGTTACTTACAAAGGTTTTTCTTTTCCTGAGAAAACAAAATCTTCTTTGTTTTCTCAGGTTTTGCTTTTTTGCCTTTTCTTACCTTAAAAAAAAAAAAAGCAAAAGATGCTGGTGGTTGGCACTCCTGGTTTCCAGGACGGGGTTCGAATCCCTGTGGCGTCTTTGCTTGACTTCTACTCGCCAGACTACATTTTCCTTGTTTTTCAGGTGCTAGGCCTTAAAATTAGGGGAGGTGGAAGATAATAGCGTCAAACTATTAATAGCCTTTGTGTTTACATGAGAATGTAACTACCATGCCTCTAATTTGCAGATATTCCTCATGCAGTTAGTGTTTGGAGAAGCCTATTTTGAAAACTTAATTACACATGCCTGACTCTGCGACTCCGTGGATAGAAGCCTGTACCAAGCCCTCTGTCCATGGGATTTTCAAGGCAAGAGTACTGGAGTGGGTTGCCGTTTCCTTCTCCAAGGAGTCTTCCCCACCCAGGGATTGAACCCAGGTCTTTCACATTGTAGACAGATGCTTTACCATCTGAGCCACCAGGGAAGTCCCCTAATAAAAACTGAAAAAACTTTATTGCTGTGATTGATTTATGTAACTTCTGTTCATGAATATTCAAGATGGATGTTTTGTGGGTGTTCCGCCTGGTTCCTGTATAAGTATATGGTTTGTCATGCAGCCCCATCTCTAGGAAGAACAGGAATCTAGGGAGGAAAGGGGTGAAATGGGTGAGTGACCTGAAAGACACTTGTTTAAAGAAGCCTACTTTCTGCTGCTTAGCAGTTGCTTGTGAGCTGGGCTGGGAAACATGGGGAGGAGAGGTGTTACCATTGATTATATCAAAGTAAGGCCAATCTAAGCTCTCTGACAATAGGTGACTCGGACACACAATCTTTTTCACTTATCAGTTCCCAAGCTGCAAGTTGGTTATGTGGTCACGTGTCCTGTGGAATGACCTGTATGTTGAGTCGCCAAGTTGGGTCCAACTCTGCAACCCCATGGACTGCAGCATGCCAGGCTTCTCTGTTCCTCACCATTTCTCAGTTTGCTCAAAAACTCGTATCCATTGAGTTGGTGATGCCATCTAACCATCTCGTTCTCTCTACCCTTCTGCCTTCATTTTTTTCCTAGTATCAGGGTCTCTTCTAATGAGTTGGCTCTTCATATTAGGTGGCCAAAAATGGCCTGTATACCAGAAGATAATCCCTTATTTGCAACTGAAATACCCTCGTGGTCCCACCCTTTCTCTAAAACCCTAAGATGTTTTAGCTCCTCAGATTTTATTCCCTGCACGGGTAGGTAAAAGGCTCGTTCCAGTAAACCTGGCCAGTGAAACTGAGCTAAAGCTCTTCAGACCTAGGTCTAAAGGAGACCTAGCACAGGTCTCCCAGCCTTGGCTATACCCTTGGCCCCACCAGGCTTCTCTGTCCATGGGATTCTCCAGGCAAGGATACTGAAGTGGGCAGAAGCTTTAGCAAATGAATCTCTGTTCTATGTTTATGAAGTTACGTGTCGCAAGTGGAGAAGTAAGCTCTAACTGGGACACTGGCAAGGCGGGAGGGCTGGAATTTGAACCCTAGTCTCCAACACTTCAACTCTATGGCTTATAAGTGCACGAATGTCCTCACATAACTATCCAGGGATGTCCGTGGTGGTGCAGTGGATATAAATTGGTCGGCCAATGCAGGGGGCACGGGTTCAATCCCTGGTGCAGGAAGATTCCACATGCTGTGGAGAGCAACAGCCTGTACTCCAGAGCCCGAGAGTCACAACTGCAGAAGCCTGTGCACGTAGAGCCCACTGTGAGCAGAAGCTCATGCGCCTCAAAGAACAGTAGCCCCTGCTGGCTGCAACTAGAGAGAGCCTGCAGGTAGCAATGAAGACTCAGCACAACCAAAAATAATCTCTTTTAAAGAATCATCTGTCCAACTATATGTAACAAGGACCTAGCATATATAGCACACGGAACTAGTCAATATCTTGTACTAACCTATAATGGAAAAGAATCTGAAAAAGTATATAATGTATATGCAATTTATATGCACATATATAATCTTCACTTGCTGTTCACCTGAAGCACAACATTGTAAACCAAATATACTTGAATTAAAAATCTGTCCAGTGGGTCAGCAGCAATCTAATCTCCACCACGATGGTCCCTGGGCTTGGTTAAGTACCTGTTCTGAGTTGATGACATTCCAGTACTTTATGCAGAAGTCTTTGTTCTTCCAGAGCTGGAGGACTCCCTGGAAGGATTTCCCTGGAGAGCAAAGGAGAAAGAAGAGTGGCTAGGGATTCACCAGAAGCTACATGGTTCCTGGCACTGCTTAGGCTCAAAATCGGCCAGGATCAGGAAATGTCAGCACCAGGGTCAGCAATAAGAAGGGTCAGAGAAGCAGCCCGGAAGTCATTTCCTCCTTGGCACAAAAAGAGAATGCAGGAGAAGGCCAACATAAGACTTTTCTGAAGGCTATATCCAAGTCAAGGGGCTAGGTCTCAATAATATAAATGAACCCCAGGCAAGTCCTTTATATACCCCTTCAACTGTACCAAGGACTTTCACACTGGGCTTTTTGGGATTTCATTATCCTGATAATTCCAGTAGTCTGTGGGTGCCTAACAAACATGAGCTCAAGTGAGATAGCTCCATTTTGTAACCTCTCCAAACTTGTCCTGAAGTCTTCCAGGCCCAGGGCTAGTTGGTCTGAACTTGGGAAATAGATTCCTAACCTCAGCAAAGGGTGCAACTAGGAGAATGAGATTGGAGAGAGGGCAGGGTATAGGGAAAGTGAAAACTGGGAGTATCTAGCTGGGTTGCTGATTCAGACGCTCTGAAAATCTAGGAGACGTTTGTCAGATCCTGGTGCCTTGGCTGGCTCTGACAAGTTGGCAAACTGGGATGTCATGTGCCCTTTCCAGGTCCTTGCTTTCCTGCTGGTTAAATGGAGATAATGTCTGGTCTACCTGCTATGGTAAGGATGGCTAGCCACAGGAGATGCAAACTTATGGAACTGGAAATGAGTGTGCTTTGCCACCATCTAGTGGACTCTTAACAGTATTGCACACCCTGTCTGTGGAGTGTTTCTTAATGCTACCCTTGTTTGTTCAACAAATGTTTATTTTTATTGCTGACCATTCAGGTATGACCTAAACCAACTCCCTTACGATTATACAGTGTAAGTGACAAATAGATTCAAGGGATTAGATCTGATAGAGTGCCTGAAGGACTATGACCGAAAATTCAGGACATTGTACAGGACGTGGTGATCAAAACCATCCGCAAGAAAAAGAAATGCAGAAAGGCAAAATGATTGTCTGAGGAGGCCTTACAAATAGCTGAGAAAAAGAAGAGAAGTGAAAAGGAAAGATATACCCATCTGAATGCAGAGTTCCAAAGAATAGCAAGGAGAGATAAGAAAGTGAAAGTGAAGTCACTCAGTCGTGTTCAACACTTTGCTGGACCCCATGGATTGTAGCCCAGGGAATTTTCCAGACAAGAGGACTGGAGTGGGTTGCCATTTCCTTCTCCAGGGGATCTTCCTGACCCAGGGATCAAACCCGGTCTCCCACATTGCAGGCAGAGGCTTTACCTCTGAGCCACCAGGGAAGCAAGAACACAGAGAACTATACAAAAAAGATCTTCATGACCCAGATAACCATGATGGTGTGATCACTCACCTAGAGTCAGACATCCCGGAGTGTGAAGTCAAGAGGGCCTTAGCAAGCATCACTACAAACAAAGCTAGTGGAGGTGATGGAATTCCAGCTATTTCAAATCCTAAAAGATGATGCTGTTTAAGTGCTGCACTCAATATGCCAGCAAATTTGGAAAACAAAACAGGGGCCACAGGACTGAAAAAGGTCAGTTTTCATTCTAATCCCTAAGAAGGGCAATGCCAAGGAATGTTCAAACAAATGCACAATTGTACTAATTTCACATGCTAGCAACTGCTAAGTCTGCTAAGTCGCTTCAGTCGTGTCCGACTCTGTGCAACGCCATAGCCGGCAGCCCACCAGACTCCCCCGTCCCTGGGATTCTCTGGGCAAGAACACTGGAGTTGGGTTGCCATTTCCTTCTCCAATGCATGAAAGTGAAAAGTGAAAGTGAAGTCACTCAGTCGTGTCCGACTCTTAGCGACCCCATGGACTGCAGCCCACCAGGGTCCTCCATCCATGGGATTTTCCAGGCAAGAGTACTGGCGTGGGGTGCCATTGCCTTCTCCGCATGCTAGCAAGGTAATGCTCAAAAATCCTTCAAGCTAGGCTTCAACAGTATGTGAACCGAGAACTTCCAGATGTACAAGCTGGATTTAGAAAATGCAGAGGAACCAGAGATCAAATTGCCAACATCCACTGGATCACAGAAAATGCAAGATAATTCCAGACAAACATTTACTTCTGCTTCATTGACTACACTAAAGCCTTTGACTGTGTGGCTCACAACAAACTGTGGAAGATTCTTAAAGAGATGGGAATACCAGACCACCTTACCTGCCTCCTGAGAAACCTATATGCAGGGCAAGAAGCAATGGTTAGAACAAGACATGGAATAACAGACTGGTTCAGAATTGGAAAAGTAGTACATCAAGGCTGTATATTGTGACCCTGCTTATTTAACTTAAGTGCAGAGTACATCACGTGAAATGCTGGGCTGGATGAACCACAGGCTGGAATCGAGATTGCCGGGAGAGATATCAATAACCTCAGATATGCAGATGACACCACCCTTATGGCAGAAAGTGAAGATGAACTAGAGCCTCTTGATGAAAGTGAAAGAGAAAAGTGAAAAAGCTGGCTTAAAACTCTACATTCAAAAAATGAAGATCATGGCATCTAGTCCCATTGCTTCATGGCAAATAGATGGGGAAACAATGGAAACAGTGACAGATTTTCTTTTGTTGGGCTCCAAGATCACTGCAGATGATGACTGCAGCCATGAAATTAAAAGATGCTTGGTCCTTGGAAGAAAAGCTATGACGAAACTAGACCATGTATTTAAAAGCAACGACATTACTTTGCCAACAAAGATCTCTATAGTCAAAGCTATTGTTTTCCCAGTAGTCACGTATGGATGTGACTGTTGGACCATAAAGAAGGCTGAGCACTGAAGAATTGATGCNGATTGCCGGGAGAGATATCAATAACCTCAGATATGCAGATGACACCACCCTTATGGCAGAAAGTGAAGATGAACTAGAGCCTCTTGATGAAAGTGAAAGAGAAAAGTGAAAAAGCTGGCTTAAAACTCTACATTCAAAAAATGAAGATCATGGCATCTAGTCCCATTGCTTCATGGCAAATAGATGGGGAAACAATGGAAACAGTGACAGATTTTCTTTTGTTGGGCTCCAAGATCACTGCAGATGATGACTGCAGCCATGAAATTAAAAGACGCTTGGTCCTTGGAAGAAAAGCTATGACGAAACTAGACCATGTATTTAAAAGCAACGACATTACTTTGCCAACAAAGATCTCTATAGTCAAAGCTATTGTTTTCCCAGTAGTCACGTATGGATGTGACTGTTGGACCATAAAGAAGGCTGAGCACTGAAGAACTGATGCTTTTAAACTGTGGTGCTGGAGAAGATGCTTGAGAGTCCCTTGGACTGCAAGGAGATCCAACCAGTCAATCCTAAAGGAAATCACTCCTGAATATTCATTGTAAGGACTGATGCTGAACCTGAAGCTCCAATACTTTGGCCACCTGATGCAAAGAGCCAGCTCATTGGAAAAGACCCTGATGCTGGGAAAGACTGAAGGCAGGAGGAGAAGGGGACAACAGAAGATGAGATGGTTGGGTGGCATCACCGACTCATGGACATGAGTTTGAGCAAGCTCCAGGAGATGGTGAAGGTCAGCGAAGCCTGGTGTGCAGCAGTCCATGGGGTCACAAAGAATCGGGTATGATGGAGCAACTGAACAACAGCGACAGTAATCCACTGCACAGATATCATAATTTGAGTCTTTTCCCATGTTTTCTAATTATGACTAAAGATGTTATGAACGTTGCATACAAGGTTCTGTGGATATAAATTTTCCTTTTTCTTGGTATGTTGTATGGTAGGTATATAAGTAGTTTTTAGGAAATTTCCAAACTATTTTCCAAAGCAGTTGTCCCCTTTTGCATTCTCACCAATAGTGTATGAAAGTTCCAATTGCTCCATATTCACCATCATATGGTATGATCATATCTTTAAATGTTAGTTATTCTCGTGAATATATAGTGATGTCTCATTGTGATTTTAATTTGCATCCTGACTCTTGCTCATTGGAAGGAATGCTATGACAAACCTAGGCAGCATATTATAATGCGGAGACACCATTTTGCCAACAGAGAACACGTAGTCAAAGCCAGGGTTTTTCCAGTAGCTGTGTGCAGACGTAAGAGCTGGACCACAAAGAAGGCTGAGCACCCAAGAGTTTATGGTTTTGAACTGTGGTGCTGAAGAAGATTCTTGAAAGTCCCTTGGACTGAAAGGAGATCAAATCAGTCAATCCTAAACGAAATCACTCCTGAATATTCATTGGAAGGACTGATGCTGAAGCTGAAACTCCAATACTTTGGCCACCTGATGCGAAGAACTGGCTCATTGGAAAAGACTCTGATGTTAGGAAAGATTGAAGCAGGAAGAGAAGGGGACGACAGAGGATGCGATGGTTGGATAGCATCACCGACTCAATGCACAGGAATTTGAACAAATTCTGGGAGGTAGTGGAGGACACAGGAGCCTGGTGTGCTGCAGTCAATGGCGTTGCAAAGAGTTGGACATGAGTTAGCACTGAACGACAACACGACCAATGATGTTTAGAATCTTTTCCTGTGCTTACTTGCCATTTATATATTTTCTTAGGTGTTGATTATATTCTTTACAGCCAAAGATGGAGAAGCTCTATACAGTCAACAAAAACAAGACCAGGAGCTGACTGTGGCTCAGATCATGAACTCCTTATTTCCAAATGCAGACTTAAATTGAAGAAAGTAGGGAAAATCGCTAGACCATTCAGGTATGACCTAAATCAAATCCCTTATGATTATACAGTGGAAGTGAGAAATAGATTTAAGGGCCTAGATCTGATAGACAGAGTTCCTGATGAACTATGGAATGAGGTTCGTGACATTGTACAGGAGACAGGGATCAAGACCATCCCCATGGAAAAGAAATGCAAAAAAGCAAAATGGCTGTCTGGAGAAGCCTTACAAATAGCACTGAAAAGAAGAGAGG
>SJYX01023676.1:16260-51680 GCA_006410675.1 Oreotragus oreotragus
TGGAGCCAGCTGTGCTCCTCTGTCCACGGAATTTTCCAGGCAAGAATACTGAAGTGGGTTGCCATTTCCTTCTCCAGGGGATCTTCCTGACCCAGGAATCGAACCCAGGTCTCCTGCATTGCAGGCAGATTCTTTACCAACTGAGCTACGAGGGAAGCCTGTGTTTTCAGAATAGAAGTTTTAAACCTTCAACAAATCACTAATGTGTACAGTAACATGGAGAAATTTCAAAATAATTACATTGTGAGGAAGAAGCCAGTTTTTAAAAAATACATACAGGAAATTCCCTGGCAGTCCACTGGTTAGGACTTTTCACTGCCAAGGGTGTAGTTTCAATCCCTGGTTGGGAAACTAAGATCCTGCAAAGTGAGTGACACTGTCAAAAAAAAAGTACATACAGTCCGGTTCCGTGTATACAAAATTTTTCAAAAATAAAAACTAATCTAAAATAATAGCCAAGGAATTCCCTGGTGGTACAGTGGGTAAGAATCTGCCTGCCAATGCCGGGGACACAGTTTCGATCTCTGGCTCAGGAAGATCCCACATGCCGCTGAGCAACTAAGCCCATGTGGTACAGCTCCTGAATCCAGGTGCTGCAGCTCCTGAAGCCTGTGAGCCTAGAGCCCCGTGCTCCGTAACGAGAGGCGTCCCACAGTGAGAAGCCTGTGCACCACAACAAAGAGGAGCCTCCACTTACGCAGCTAGACAAAGCCCTCACGTAGCAGCAAAGACCCGGTGCAACCAAACAAATAGGAGAAATGATTTGAAAAATAGCATAGCTGACTAGGAGTTACAAAGGAGCACAGGGAAACCTTGGGAGTAATGAAGATGTTCATGGCCTAGATTGTGCGTTTCAAGGATGTTCATTTATGTCAGAAGTTATCAAATTACGTATTTCAGTTACTTGCAGTTTACTGTACATTGATAAACTGTAAAATAAAGTGCACACATGTGAGCTAGCATTTCTTGCTCATTTATTGTGTGCTAAACACTGACCAGATGCTGGGGATACAAAGAGAAACAGCGGACTGTCTTGAGCAGCTCAAGCCTTGAAGTAGAGCCCCCCTCATCACTGCCCCAGGGTTGGGCTGACAGGGTGTGTTCCAGGCCCATCTCTGCTCCTTGCCCCTCTGCTTTCACAGATTCCCTGTTAGGGTTCCCTTGCCGATTCCAGCTGTGCGCACCTCACTGGCCTCCACCCAACCTCTGTACCCACACCCCACTTGACTGGCAGCTTTCCTTCCCCTACAGGAACCACTCACATCCACACACATCTTCTCCTGTCCCGTCTCTGGCCTTCTCTCATGCCTTTTCCCCTTTCTAGAACACTCTCTGTCCCCACCCATCTCCAGGGTGAATCCCACTCCTTCGAGGCTCAGCCCCCTCCCTCACCCCTCATCCGGGCCGTCTTGCCTGGAGCCCCCATCCCCCGTGATCCCCAGCCGCCTGGAGCCTGTGTCCTGGTTCCCATCCAAGCCCTGCCTGGGCACAGGCCCAGGACCATGCTCTGGCTCGCTCCACTGAAACAGGGGGACCACACCGTCCTGAACAGATGTGTATGTACACACGTGTACCTGAGAGCCCTGGGCGCACAGCCCCTGGTGTTGTTGCACACTTGCCAGAGCAGCTCTTACAAAATTAAGGAAGTTTTTGACAGTGACTTTTTTTGGCTGCACCATGCAGCTTATGGGATCTCAGTTCCCCCATCGGGGCTTGAACTCAGGCTCCTAGGATTGAGAGCATGGGGTCCTAACCATGGGGCTGCCAGCAAATCCCCTTTCTTTTTTATCTTCATTACCTTTTTGTTTTCTAATGCTTTTAGACTTACAGAAAAATTGCAAAAATAGCACAGCAAGATATAGTGACTTTTTTTTTTAAACCGAGAAACACATCAAATCGACACACTCTTAAAACATTACAGCATCAACAACTAATTCAACATCCAGGGAAAGAGACTCATTACTGAACTCAATACAACAGTTTGGAACAATCTGGAACAAGTGGAATCATGGATCAGATTTGGTTGAGACGAGAGCGCTCAGCTTTGGATGGCAGTCCTGCCAAGCCTGAGAGTGGGCAGAGTGGAAACAGGAAGGGTGGTCCTGGACTTGCAGGCCTAAGGCAGGAGTCTGCCTTCTTGCTAAGTGAAGTGGGAGCTGTTGCAGGGTCTAGAGCAGTGGAGTCAGGTGATCTGCCTTACCTTCTCTAAAGATCTCTCTGGGGGCTGGAGAACAGGGGCTTACAGGGGACGTCAGTTGCCTTAGGACCCAGCAAGAGAGGCTGGTGGCCTGTGGCTGGGGGAGGGGCAGCGGAGGTGACGGTGCCAGTGACTGGAGCCCCAGTCCCCATGCTGGTGGCCTTTGGGGATGGGAGTGGAAGCCTTGGGGTTACCTTGGCTTCTGGCCTGGAAGGGTGGAGTTGCTGAGCTAGCTGGGGACACGGAGAGCTGTTTAAGGAGTCTGTTAGACATCTGGGCTGGGTGAAGGGGTGGGTCCCCACTATGGTGAGGGATGCAGATGGCATTTAAAACCCCAAACTCCATGAGATGACCTGGGATGACTTGCCCTGGCCAGACCAGCTGCCTGGCCTTAGTTCCTCAGCCTAAATAAAATTCTTCCCTGGAAGCCACCCTCCTCCCTAGCCCACCTCGGCGCCTGTGACCAAGGATGGGAACTCTGAAGGCGTCACCGGGATTCAGCATCACAGACCTGTCATAGGGACGCTGCCAGTACCCAGCAAACAGTGTGGTCATTAGTCGCTCAGTCATGTCCGACTCTGCGACCCTGTGGACTGTAGCCTGCCAGGCTCCTCTGTCCATGGGGTTTTCCAGGCGAGAATACTGGAGTGGGTTGCCTTTTCCTTTTCCAGGGGCTCTTCCCAGCCCAGGGATTGAACTCCAGTCTCCTGTGTCGCAGGCAGATTCTTTACCGTCTGAGCCACCAGGGAAGGTGGAGTCGAAAGGGCTCTACCTGGAACCTGGAACAATGACAGTGGGCGTGCAGGGTGGCAGGTGGCCAACAAACCTGGGAAGGAAGATGCGAGCATGTAGAGCAGAGGGGGATGGGGGTGTCTCACCCTCATCTGACCTGGGCCACTTTCCCCAGAGAAGTGATGCTGGGGGAGTGTGGGGGTGGTGGCCGAAGCTGACCGGTTCCCAGGCCAGTGCTGAAATGGTGTTCCTGGGAACCAGGCATTCCCTGGCTCAAGCAACTGACAGTCAAACAGGTGGCTTNGGGGGTGTCTCACCCTCATCTGACCTGGGCCACTTTCCCCAGAGAAGTGATGCTGGGGGAGTGTGGGGGTGGTGGCCGAAGCTGACCGGTTCCCAGGCCAGTGCTGAAATGGTGTTCCTGGGAACCAGGCATTCCCTGGCTCAAGCAACTGACAGTCAAACAGGTGGCTTGAGCTGCACCCATTTCTGCCCACGTGGAGCCAGGCCACCTGGAGACAGTGTAATCCCTTCATCCCTTTGCCTCACTAGACTGTCCCATCCTGCCTGTACTCACTCACTCATATCAGTCATCCACATACCATCAGTAGTCACTGCACTGAGGTTTGAACCCAGGCAGCCTGGCACACACCTAACTCACATTCTCGGCACACATTTGCCAGCCAGCTGGGCCTGGGCCTGGTGACAGAGTAGGCATGGGCCCTAACACCATCAGCCCTGACACACTCACTAATGCTGGGTGTACAGGCCCTTAGGGTCAGGCCAGGAGCCTCAGGGCTGGCAGGAGAGTAGGCTTCTTGAAGAAGCAGGCATCTGAATTCAATCTTGACAAAATGTTGGGACTCATGCAAGGACAGGGGAAGGTCTGCCCAAGGGAGAGCCAAGGCAGGAGGCTGAAAGTCTGTCTGTCTGTGGAGTTACATCCTCAATTCCAGGTGATCATGGTTCCCAACCTACTCTATGTCACCCCTGAGCTGTGGGGACCGCCCCACCCCAATCCCCACTCTAGATCTTTTCTTGGGCCTCCTCAACATTCACTTTCTCTTGATTTATTTTTTCCTCTCCTTCCAAAGCGTCCCCTGGTGGCTCAGATGGTAAAGAATCGGCCTGCAATGCAGGAGACCCGGGTTCGATCCCTGGGTTGGGAAGATCCCCTGGAGAAAACAATGACAACCCACTCCGGAATCCTTGCCTAGAGAATTCCATGGACAGAGGGGCTTGGTTGGCCACAATCCATGGGGTCGGAAAGACATGGGCACGACTGAGCGACTAACACTTTCACTTCTCACTTTCCAAGACTCGCACTTATTTCTGATCGTTTGTTGTCACTCATACAAGCGCTTCCCTGGTAGCTCAGCTGGTTAAGAATCGGCCTGCAATGCAGGAGAGACTGGTTCGATTCCTGAGTCGGGAAGATCTGCTGGAGAAGGGATCTACTGGAGTAGGCTACCCACTCCAGTATTCTTGGGCTTCCCTTGTGGCTCAGCTAGTAAACAATCCGCCTGCAACAACAACAAAAAATAATTTTAAAAAGACCAAAAAAAAAAAGAATCTGCCTGCAATATGGGAGACCTGAGTTTGATCCCTGTGTTGGGAAGATCCCCTGGAGGAGGAGGAAAAGGTTACCCACTCCAGTATTCTGGCCTGGAGAATTCCATGGACTGTATAGTCTATGGGGTCGCAGAGTTGGACACGACAGAGTGACTTTCACTTCACTTTATACATTTGTACCCAGGACACTGATTATTCACACTGGCCCACTTCTGTCCCAGCTGCTCAGCTCCCCATTGCTTTCTTGGATCCTGTTTCTTCCTTCTGGGCTCAAGGTCCTTTTCTTTTTTTAAAATATTTATTTATTTGGCTGCACCAGGTCTGCACTAGTTGTTACATGCAAACTCTGAATTGTGGCTTGTGGGATCTAGTTCCCTGACCAGGGATTGAACCCAGGACCCCTGCCTTGGGAGCATGGAGTCTTAGCCACTGGACCACCAAGTCCCAAGGTCCTTCTTCTGAAGGTGCTTCTGGAAGTTCTCTCAGCACGGTAAATACTGAGCGGTTTCTGAGCGGTAAATACTCAGAGCCTTTGTTTGAAGTATCTTTATTTCACTGCCTGCTTTCACAGCTAGTTGAGCTGGTAAGGCACTCTCGGTAGCCCTCACTTCCCAGCACCTGAAGATCTTGTCTGGATTCAGTTGTTGCTTTTCAGAAATTGCCTCTGCCCCACGTTCTGCCTTCTTGGACCCTGAGTCCTCACAAGTTGCTTCTGGTTCCTCTGGGCCATTTGAGGAATCTCCAGATGAGAATCTTCCAAGGATGACGGTCTTGCCATCCTGCATTGCCCCAATTTCTGGGGCAGTCACTCCGCAGAGCCACTGAAGGAGGAAACAGAACAGGCTCCATCTTGAAAGCAGGACTTCATCTTGGGTCGGGCTGTGGACTTCGAGCTATATGCCCAGTATCTATGGAAACGACATACCAATTGGTAAAACAGACCCCCTGGATGGAAGAGCCTCAGGGCTCATACCTAGACTCTCTGAGCCTGAAAGAATACTTATCTGTGTAACCCAATAGAGTCATAAATTCTATTATGCTTACTGGAGTATGACCATAGGCCTATTGATAATTGTCCACTGTTAACTACCTAAGCTTAAGGCATATGAATCACGGGTTAACTTTGATTGTATCTTTCTTTTCCTTTGTTCAGACTAGTTTCAGGGAATTTGGGGAAGTGGGTTTGGGCACGAACACTTAGGGTATATAAGGTTTTCACAAAAACTGGTCAGGGTCCTTGGCTAAGAGGAGACTCTGCCTTGGGCCCGCCAGTGCAATAAACTGCCCTCCACTATCTGCATTGTCCTTCTGAGTGAGTTTGTTTCCCTAGATGTCTGGCTACAATACCATCACCCCACTCACAAAATACCCCACCTCTCTGCCCCATGTGGTCCTGGGGCCTCTCTCCTTCTGTGTGACTCTCCCCTCTCCTGCTCCCTACCCCAGATTCCCTTCCTCCTCCTGTCTAGCTTCAGCATCACCCATGCCTCCCAATGCCCACTGCCCACTGCCTCTGCCCTGGTCCAGTCACCAGCTCCCTGCACTGCACATCTACACCCTTCCTGAGAGGAAGGTAAAATTACATGATAATTTTACCCCTTCCAGTCCTTTCCCAGGCTGTGGCCTGATAGATGCTTCGAAAGTGCAAATCTGATCCTGCCACCCACCTCGTTTTCTTCCAGAGTCAAGCTCCATCACCTGACTGAGGGGCCTTCCTTATCACCTGTTTTCACTTTCTGGTTCCATCTTCCCCACTTCAAACCAAGGACTCCTTCCAAGTCTTCTACAGGAGTTCAGTTCAGTTCAGTCACTCAGTCGTGTCCGACTCTTTGCGACCCCATGAATCGCAGCACGCCAGGCCTCCCTGTTCATTACCATCTCTCAGAGTTCACTAAGACTCACGTCCATCGAGTCCGTGATGCCATCCAGCCATCTCATCCTCGGTCGTCCCCTTCTCCTCCTGCCCCCAATCCCTCCCAGCATCAGAGTCTTTTCCAATGAGTCAACTCTTTGCATGAGGTGGCCAAAGTACTGGAGTTTCAGCTTTAGCATCATTCCTTCCAAAGAAATCCCAGGGTTGATCTCCTTCAGAATGGACTGGTTGGATCTCCTTGCAGTCCAAGGGAATCTCAAGAGTCTTCTCCAACACCACAGTTCAAAAGCATCAATTCTTCGGCGCTCAGCTTTCTTCACAGTCCAACTCTCACATCCATACATGACCACAGGAAAAACCATAGCCTTGACTAGACGGACCTTAGTCGGCAAAGTAATGTCTCTGCTTTTGAATATACTATCTAGGTTGGTCATAACTTTTCTTCCAAGGAGTAAGCGTCTTTTAATTTCATGGCTGCAGTCACCATCTGCAGTGATTTTGGAGCCCACCAAAATAAAGTCTGACACTGTTTCCACTGTTTCCCCATCTATTTCCCATGAAGTGATGGGACCGGATGCCATGATCTTCGTTTTCTGAATGTTGAGCTTTAAGCCAACTTTTTCACTCTCCTCTTTCACTTTCATCAAGAGGCTTTTTAGCTCCTCTTCATTTTCTGCCATAAGGGTGGTGTCATCTGCATATCTTAGGTTATTGATATTTCTCCTGGCAATCTTGATTCCAGCTTGTGTTTCTTCCAGTCCAGCGTTTCTCATGATGTACTCTGCATATAAGTTAAATAAGCAGGGTGACAATATACAGCCTTGACGTACTCCTTTTCCTATTTGGAACCAGTCTGTTGTTCCATGTCCAGTTCTAACTGTTGCTTCCTGACCTGCATACAGATTTCTCAAGAGGCAGGTTAGGTGGTCTGGTATTCCCGTCTCTTTCAGAATTCTCCACAGTTTATTGTGATCCACACAGTCAAAGGCTTTGGCATAATCAATAAAGCAGAAATAGATGTTTTTCTGGAACTCTCTTGCTTTTTCCATGATCCAGCGGAAACAATTTTATCTACAGACTAACAGCATCAGATAAGCCAAAAGCAGCTACATTGGCACTTTGTCAAACATCACAGTCTATTGTGGGTAAATGTAAAACCCCTCTGGCTGGATGAAATGCTGAACATTACATTGTATTTTGGTTTCTTCTTTGAACCAGAAGGCATTTTTGCTTTTTTTTAAAAAAACTCAACTCTGTGTTTACATACAATAAAATTCAAGTCTTTTAAGGATGTAGGTGATGAGCTCTGACAAATTACCTGTAACCACCACCACAGTCAAGGTTTTTCAGAACTCTTAATTCTATTCCATTTCTCTGTATGTTTATTCTTATGACAGTACCACACTTTCTTGCTCACTATTGCCTTGGAGTAAGTTCTGAAACCAGGAAGAGTGAATCCTCCAAGTTTGTTCTTTTTCAGGATTGTTTTGGCTACTTTGAATCCCTTGCAATCACATGTGAATTTTAAAATCAGCTTGTTAATTTCTTCAAAGAAGCCCTATGGAATTCTGGTTGAGATTGTGTATTTGTGAAGAATTTATATTCTTTTTTAAATGTTTGGTGAAAGTTACCAATTAAATCATCTGGGCCTGGATTTTTCTGTGTGTGCAGGTTTTTTTTTTTTTTTTTGACCACACCACGCAGGCAGCTTGTGGGATCTTAGTTCCCTGATCAGGATCAAACTTGGGCCCTCAGCAGTGAAAGTGTGGAGTCCTACCCACTGGACTGCCAGGGAACTGGTTTTGTTTTGATTACTAATTCAATCTCTACTTGTTATAGATTTATTCACATTGTTTATTTTGTCTTGGGGGCTTCCCAGGTGGCACTAATGGTAAAGAACCCACCTGCCAATGCAGGAGAGACAGAGATTTGGGTTCAGTCTCTGGGTTGGGAAGATCCCCTGGAGGAGGATAGCAACCCAGTATTCTTGCCTGGAGAATCCCATGGACAGAGGAACCTGGTGGGTCTATAGGGTCGCAGAGTTGGACATAACTGAAGCAACTTAGCACACATCACACATTTCTTCTTGAGTCAATTTTGGGAGCTTGTATCATCTAAAAATTTGTCCATTTCACCTAAGTTATCTAGTCTATTGACATAAATTACTTATAGTGTTCCTTTATAATCTTTTTGTATTGCTATAAAGTCATTAATACAGTCCCTTTTTTTCACTTTTGATTCTATTAATTTGAATCTTCTTTTTTCTTAGTCAACCCAGCTAAAGGTTTTTTAAGTTTACTGATATCTTCAAAGAACTAGATTTTGGTTTCATTAATTTTTCTCTTTTGTTTTTCTATTTTCTATTTCATTAATTTCCACTTTTTAAAAAAAGTTAAAAATTTAAAATATTTTTCTAGCTTTATTGAGAAATAGACTTAATTTTTTTGTTTCAGATGTACAACATAATAATTATCCCTTTTTTTCACTTTTGATTCTATTAATTTGAATCTTCTTTTTTCTTAGTCAACCCAGCTAAAGGTTTTTTAAGTTTACTGATATCTTCAAAGAACTAGATTTTGGTTTCATTAATTTTTCTCTTTTGTTTTTCTATTTTCTATTTCATTAATTTCCACTTTTTAAAAAAAGTTAAAAAT
Source organism: Oreotragus oreotragus (assembly GCA_006410675.1). NCBI lineage: Eukaryota > Metazoa > Chordata > Mammalia > Artiodactyla > Bovidae > Oreotragus > Oreotragus oreotragus. Next base: position 25,289 of record SJYX01023676.1, read on the forward strand.
TTAAAATATTTTTCTAGCTTTATTGAGAAATAGACTTAATTTTTTTGTTTCAGATGTACAACATAATAATTATATATATTTATATATATATATATATATATAGCAAAATGATCACTGCAATAGTTCAGTTATCATCCATTACCATTGTTATTCAGTTGCTAAGCTGTGTCTGACTCTGTGACACCACGGACTGTAGCATACCAGGTTCCTTTGTCCTCCAGTATCTCCTAGAATTTGCTCAAATTCATGTCCATTGAGTTGGTGATGCCATCCATCTCATTATCTACTGCTCCCTTCTCCTGCCTTCGATCCTTCCCAGGATCAGGGTCTTTTCCAATGAATCGACTCTCTGCATCAGGTGACCAAAGTATTGAAGCTTCAGCTTCAGCATCAGTCCTTCTAATGAATATTCAGGGTTGATTTCCTTTAGGATTGACTGGTTGGATCTCCTTTGCTGTCCAAGGGACTCTCAAGCATCTCTTCCAGCCCCACAATTTGAAAGCATCAATTCTTTGCTGCTCAGCCTTCTTTAGGGTCCAACTCTCACATCTGTACATGACTACTGGAAAGACCACAGCTTTGACCATATGGACCTTTGTCAGCAAAGTGGCGTCTCTGCTTTTTAATGTGCTGTTTAGGTGTGTCATCACTTTCCTTCCAAGAGCAGGCGTCTTTTAATTTCATTGCTGGAGTCACTGTCCCCAGTGCCTGTGGTGCCCAAGAAAACAGCATCTGTCACTGCTTCCACGTTTACTCCTTCTATTTGCCACAGAATGATGGGACTGAATGCCGGGATCTTTGTTATTTTAATGTTGAGTTTCAAGGAAGCTTTTTCATTTTCCTCTTTCACCCTCATCTTCACATTCTGTCTTTAAAAGTGGTATCAGCTATTTGTAAAGACTGCTCAGACAACCAATTTACCTTCTTGCATTTATTTTTCTTTGGGATTGCAAACCGTTTTTTTCTTGTGACAAGAATTTTCAAGATCCATTCTCTTACCTACTTTCAAATATGCCATACAGTTTTATAAACTATAGTCATTATGCTCTACAGTATCTCCCCATAGCTTGTTAATTTTATAACTGGAAATGTGTACCTTTTGACCCCCTTCAATCAATTTTCCCACTCCCCACTCCCAATTCCTACTTTCGTCTTTATTATTTCCTTCCTTCCACTTGCTGTAGGCTTAGTTTTCTCTTTTTCTGATGTTTTAAGATAGAAGTTTAAATTATTGATATGAGATATTTCTTCTTCTTCTCTTCTGAGTGAGTAAATTAACTTTTTTTTTTTTGGCTATGCCACATGGCATGTGGGATTTTTAGTTCCCCATCCATGGATCAAACCTACGCCTCCTGCAGTAGAAGCATGGAGTCTTAACCACTGAACCACCAGAGAAGTCCCTAAATGCTTTCTTTAATTATCAATTTTTAGACTTAATACAATTGAAGTACTTTCTGAAATGACATTTGTGTAACTGCCACAAAAAACCCACCATTGTTTAACAGAATTTGTTTTGTTTCCTGACTTAAATCTCATAAAATAAGTAGAAAAAACACAACTGATGGTTTTATCTTGTGGTAAGTCATCAAGGAGCAAAGCATGGACCATTAGCAAGTAGCTCTTGGGATCTTGCAGTGAGTTGAATGAGAAATAGTTTCCTCTGAAGTCTTTGGACCTCCGTTAGTTAAAGTTTCTATTGTATCATAGGGGAAGATACTACTACTGGCAAAAGACAGTTGGACTTCCCTGGTGGTGCAGCAGATAGCAACCTGCCTGCTAATGCAGGGGGCATGGGTCCGATCCCTGACCTGGGAGAATCCTACATGTCTGTGGAGCAATTAAGCCCAAGCAGCGCAGCTACTGAAGCCCACTCTCTAGAGCCTGTGCTCCACTACAAGAGAAACCAGTTCAATGAGAAGTCCACACACCATGACAAAGAACAGCCCCCACTAGCCACAACTAGAGAAAGGTCATGCACAGGAATGAAGGCCCAGTGCAACCAAAACTAAATAAATAAAAACATTTTTAAAATTAAAAAAAAGAGAGAGAGAGAGACATTTGGAAGGGAGACTTTCCAAAACCTACATCATAATATGTACCTTTTACATCAGCTGGTAAAGAATCCACCTGCAATGTGGGAGACCTGGGTTCCATCCCTGGGTGGGAAAGATCCCCTGGAGAAAGGAAAGGCTACCCACTCCAGTATTCTGGCATGGAGAATTCCATAGATTGTATAGTCCATGGTGTCGCAGAGAGTCAGACACAACTGAGTGACTTTCACTTTCACATTATATATGCTTTTATAATGAAAAATATATAATTACACATATATAATGAAATTATATGTATACATATATGTATGTAAGTATACATATACATATATACATAAGTTCCTATTTACAAAAGGAATTCACACATTGTGAAAATTTCAAACATCACATCTCAGAAATAAATATTACAGTGCACTTATAAGTTTGCCAATATTTCACTATTTTTTGATAAATTCTGTTCAGTTCAGTTGCTCAGTCGTGTCCGACTCTTTGCGACCCCATGAACAGCAGCACGCCAGGCCTCCCTGTCCATCACTAACTCCTGGAGTCCACCCAAACCCATGTCCATTGAGTTGATGATGCCATCCAACCATCTCATCTTCTGTTGTCCCTTCTCCTCCTGCCCTCAATCTTTCCCAGCATCAGGGTCTTTTCCAATGAGTTAGCTCTTCGCATCAGGTGACCAAAGTATTGGAGTTTCAGCTTCAACATCAGTTCTTCCAATGAACACCCAGGACTGATCTCCTTTAGAAGGGACTAGTTGGATTTCCTTGCAGTTTAAGGGACTGAAGAGTCTTCTTCAACACTACAGTTCAAAAGCATCAATTCTTCGGCACTCAGCTTTCCTTATAGTCCAACTCTCACATCCATACATGACCACTGGAAAAACCATAGCCTTGACTAGATGGACCTTTGTTGGCAAAGTAATGTCTCTGCTTTTTAATATGCTGTCTAGGTTGGTCATAACTTTCCTTCCAAGGAGTAAGCGTCTTTTAATTTCATTGCTGCAATCGCCATCTGCAGTGATTTTGGAGCCCAGAAGAATAAAGTCGCCACTTTTTCCACNCATTGGAAAAGACCCTAATACTGGGAAAGTTTGAAGGCAAAATGAAAAGCGGGTGGCAGAGGATGAGATGGTTAGGCAGCATCACCCACTCAATGGATATGAATTTGAGCAAACTCTGGGAGATAGCGGAGAACAGAGAACCCTGGGATACAGTCCTTGGGGTCGCAAAGAGTTAGACACGGCTTAGCCACTGAACAACAAGAGCAAAGCAAATCCTACTACTGGTTGTTCCGTTTCCCTTCGCTGGAGTCTCAGTTTACTTGTAAAAGTCAAACTAATGATTCCATTCCAGTTATTAATTTACTGACTCTCAGCTCCAAATGTATCATGTTTGCCTTCTCTGTGAATATGAATCCAGGCCCTTTACATTTTTTTTCCTTTGCCAGATGGCAAATGTTAAATTTTGCCAGTAGAGGGCGCAAACAGTCACTGCTTGACGAAAAGGTTTTACTTCCGGGTTTTGATGAACATCTCGGCGGACTTCCGCAGGGGGCCCAGCCTCCCCAGCTCAGCTTCCGAGGCAGCTTGTGCAGCACCGGGTCTCTGCAGTGCAGGTGGCCAGCAGCCCTCAGCCCGCAGCCTGGAAGGAGTGGAACGCCTCTACGGAGACTCTTTATGAACAGTTTTTCCCAGCATCGTAGGGGGTGGTTTTCCAGCAAGCTTCACGGGGCGTTCACAGCATTTGAGTAACTTCTCTACTATCCAATGAGCCCCAGCCATTCCCTCTCCAACAGGTCTGGATCTCTGCCCAGCCCTGGGATGGGAACTGCTACTCATATTTGCTATTCCTGTGCCCTTTAGAGTTATCTTTACTTCTTACTAGTCAGTTCCTGGTTACCCCAACTCCCTGTAAATAATTCTTATATTAGACTTTAATATAAATCTTATATGGGCTTCCCTTGTGGCTCAGATGGTAAAGAATCTGCCTGCAGTGTGTGAGACCTGTGTTCGATCCCTGGTTTGGGAAGATCTGCTGGAGAAGGGAAAGTCTACTCCAGTATTCTGGCCTGGAGAATTCCATGGATTGTATAGTCCATGGGGTCACAGAATATAAATAATATATGTTTATAAAGATAAAAATTAAAATATATTTATTTAAATATATTTATAAAATATAAGTAATTCTTATATTAGACTTTAATATATCTAATATAAACAGTTAATAATTCTTTATATGACATTTCTTGTTCAAATCACTTTGTGGTTTTTCTCTGGCACAGATCCCCTACACTGTTATAAAGATCAAATTGCAGGCAGATTCTTTACCAGCTGAACCACCAGGGAAGCCCAAAAATACTGGAGTGGGTAGCCTATCCCTTCTCCAGCAGATCTTCCCAACATAGGAATCGAACTGGGGTCTCCTGCATTGCAAGCAGATTCTTAACCAGCTGAGCTACCAGGGAAGCCCAAATAATTCTTATATTAGACTTTAAGTCTATTTATAAACAGTTAATGATTCTTTATATCAGACTTTCCCTATTCAAATCACTTTTTTTTCTCTCTCTCTGACTGGCACAGATCCCTTACATTGTTACAAAGATCAGATGAGATCCTGCAAGGAGAGTTCCTAGCTCAGTGCCTGCCAGGCAGCGAGCACTCAGAAAATAGCCGTAATATCTCTACCACAGTCATCATTTCTCCATGTCAGTACCTGTAGAGCACCCTCTTTCTTACCAACTATTGTTGTGGTTCTATAGTATGGATGGAGTTGTGACTCACTCCATTCCTGATGGACATTTGGATTATTCCAGTTTTCCATGACTACAAACAGCCCTGTGATTGCTTCACAGAAGAGCTATCATTTATTGAGCTGCAGCAGTTACACATATTAACTCAAGAATCCTCGCAACACGCCTAATGTATTAGCTCCCATGGCTGCTGTAACGAATTGCCACAATCTGCCTGGCTTATAACAACACATATTCATTATCTTACAGTCTGGATGTCATAAATCTACAATGAAGGTGTGGGCAGGGCTGTGTGCTTCTGAAGGCTGCAGAAGAGAATCTGTTTCCTTGTCTTTTTCAGCTTCTAGAGGCCACCTACATTCCTTGGCTCATGACCCCTTCCTCCCATCACTCCACCTTCTTGATCCGACTACTCACTGTGATTCTCCTGCCTCCCTCTTACAAGGACCCTTGTAACTGCATCAGGCTGGCTCAGATAATCCAGTATGCTCTTGCCATCTCAAGGCCCTTAACTTAATCAAAACAGTAAAGTCCTTTGACTGTATAAGGGAACATATTCATGGGTTCCAGGGATCAGGATGTGGATATCTTTGAGTGGGCATTATTCAGCCTCCCACATCTATGAACTTGATACTACTATTCCACTCATTTGACAGGCGAGAAAACCAAGGAACAAGGAGAGTAATCAACTTGCCCAAAGTCACACAGCTCATAAGCAGCAGACTTAGGATACAGGCAATCTGGCTTGATAATCCAAGCTCTAAGGATTACATGTTGCCGCTGCTGCTAAGTCGCTTCAGTCGTGTCCGACTCTGTGCAACCCCATAGGCGGCAGCCCACCAGGCTCCCCCGTCCCTGGGATTCTCCAGGCAAGAACACTGGAGTGGGTTGCCATTTCCTTCTCCAATGCATGAACGTGAAAAGTGAAAATGAAATCGCTCAGTCGTGTCTGACTTCGAGACCCCATGGACTGCAGCCTACCAGGCTCCTCCATCCATGGGATTTTCCAGGCAAGAGTACTGGAGTGGAGTGCCATTGCCTTCTCCAAGGATTACATAGCTTTGTTATAAATCTTTGCATACCTGTATAAGCATTTGTGTAGGATATATTTCTAGAAGTGGAATGACTGGGCAATTGTTTAACAGTTATTGCTAATTCTTCCTTCACGACAGCTGTGCCAATTATTTCCCACCAGCAGTGCCTGAAATCCTGAACTGTTACCCCAACTCTTGATGCTCTAGGGTCAGAATGTTACTTGAACACACAAAATCAAAGGATTTTTACTGCTTCTTATCAATTTAGGGACTGAAAAGTGTTTCTCTTCATGAGAGGAGAGGAATGTTCCTTAGCTAATAGTAACCAGAAAATTACAGTTGGAATAAAGAAACATCAATTTTCTCGAGAAAAGAAAATCATTTCATTACCTTAACATACTGTAAGATTGCAAACACTGTCCTAACGCTGATCACGAAAACCAGCTTCCTGTCTTCACCAAGACTTAAACGTTCTACCTTGTCAGAAGCACTGCTTCTAAGAGTTTTATTTTCCAACTAAATGGGCTGTTTTCATCTCCCAGGTCATCTCCTGAAGATCTCTGGGTAATAAATCACTTCCTTCATTGAGCCTTTTCAATCACTCCCTTTTGAGGGGGGTGAGGTCACACTGGCGGGATAGAGGATCTTAGTTACCCAGAGGATGGAACCTGTGGCTCCTGAAGTTGAAACATGGAGTTTTAACCCCTTGTCCACCAGGGAAGTCCAATCACCCTTCTTTATCTTGCATCCATGCCACACGTGTTATTTATAGCTTGCTTTTCATGGTTTTCCATTTTCCTTCCCAGTGTATGGGACCAAATACTTCACTAATGACAAACACTTAATATAGTTACTTTTAGAGTCTTCACTTTACAGATGAGGAAAAGGAGTGAAGTGACTGGTTCAAGTTCCCACAGATATGAGATTCAAACAGGCATCTGCCTAAAGATGCTCCTGATCCTACCGTGTCTCCTCAGGAGCAACTGGCCTCCTGGTGTGCCCTTGAACCCCAGGCCTGCCTGCTCTGGGACTTCCCTGGGTCATGGCCAAGCTTGCAGGGTTGCTTGCACTCATCCTGACAGGTGAGGGAGGCAGCCAGCAACACTCAGGCCCTGCTACTTCCTACTGTGTGAGCCTGCAGAGCCTCAGTTTCCTCATCTGTAAGATGGGAACAACATTGGTCCCTCTCATAGGCCAGTAATGAGGAGCTGGTATTATCCCCATTTTGTAATCGATGAAATGGAGGGGTCACACTATGAGAACAGGTTGTTCCCTTACTAGGCTGCTAGCCCCTGTGTGCCAAGCTCCACTGGAGAAGCAGAGTTAGACAATCTGGGAGGCCAATCCTTTATCTGGCTCTTCTTTTGTAATTCTTCCTGGTGTCCCCTGTCCATCCTGTTGTATCTCCTCGCTGTTCTTCTGTGCACTGGGACTTTCAGATGCCCCCCCACCTCTGCCCCAGCTCAGTGGCCCTGCCCTTCCTGCTCTGGTTTCCTCTCTAGGTGAGGCCCTATGCATGGCACAGGACTGATGTTTGGCAGGTGCTAAGAGAACGTGCCACTAACTAAACAACACCACCGGGCCCCTGTGTTGTTAAACACTCCTCTCCAACTATGATCTCTACCCCAAAGCATCACTCCACCCCAGTCTGCCACACTCCATCATCCCACAAACACAGTTCAGGCTTCAGCAGGGCAAAGTTCCAGACTCTGTATTCTGGTATTCAAGCCCTCTACTTGCTCCCTTTTCATGACAAAAGGCTCCCCACCCCCAACATTGCCAAGTCCATATTCATAATGTTGTCACCATCTTCCCAGGGAAGTCAGAGAATCACTAGTTAACATTTCTATTCTGCCCCAAGCAGCCAGCACTGTGTCTGATCGTCCCTCTGAGTGCCCTGCACAAGTAGTTGGATGAGAAAAGGGACAAGACTCTGCTGAGCAGCTGCTGTGTGTCAGGTAAGGCACCCCAGTTTATAGATGGGGGAACTGAGGCTCCCAGATAATGTGAGTTCCCACAGGCAGTGATGGGGACTGGGCCAGGATTTGAACCTAGGAAATGGCAATCCACTCCAGTACTCTTGCCTGGAGAATTCCATAGACAGTGGAAGCTGATGGGCTACAGTCCATGGGTTCACAAAGAGTCATACATGACTAAGAGACTAATTTTGATCAGGTTTTTTTTTTTTTTTTATCTACTGATTTTAAGGAGTGTGTCCCTGGTGGCTCAGAGGGTGAAGAATCTGCCTGCAATGCAGGAGACCTGGGTTCAATCCCTGGGTTGGGAAGATCCCTGGAGAAGAGATGGCAACCACTCCAGTATTCTTGCCTGGAGAATTCTATGGACAGAGGAGCCAGGCAGGCTATAGTCCACGGGGTCGCAAAGAATCGAACACGACTTAGCATCTGAGCAACAACAACTACTGACTTTGGCATCCTTTCCCCTTGAATCTGCTCCCAAGGGCATCCCAACCAGACATTTCATAGTCAATCTCAGAACTCTCATCCAGGCTCCATAGGGTGTGGCTGTGGGTCTGTCCCCAACCTTGAGTCCCCTGAGACCTTACCTTTGGAGGAGCCCCTTGCCAGCCCAGTCACTCTTGGACACTGGACTCTGTCCAGCTAAGGGGCCAGGTCTCCATCAGTGTGAAAGGCATTTGAGCTGCTGACAGACCCTCTCTGCAGACACTGGGAGACCTGGAGGCGAAGCTGGCCCTAGAGAGAGAGAGCCAAATCTGCTGGGCTCAAGGGAGCAGGGGGCCCTCTTGACCCCCTGGCTTCTTCTGGACTTGCTGGGGTGTTCCTCCTCTACCCTTCTTCTTTCCTAGGTTCACTGCCTTTCCCCTCCCCAGGCTCCCTCCCTTGTCCCAGGGTTCCTAGACCTTCCCAGGACCTTTACTTCACTCTCTGCTTCCCAGCCACGCTCCTTTTCAGAGGTTCTGCCTCCTTATGCCTCTCTCCCCTGGTCACTCCATCATTCCACCAACGCGATGCCTCACTGGATTCTAGAGGTGCCCACCGGCAGGTAGGTGCGAGAGTCTGGCTTGGGCACAGTCGCCCTCCCCAAGTTTTTTCCCACTGAACACGGCATCCTTTCATATCTGTCTGTCTATCGACTTGCTCTTCCATTTGTCTATCTCTGCTTCCTTGCCACGGTTTCCCTATCCTCTGTTTCTTCTCAAGGTCTCATCCTTATATAACGCTGGGAGGTGGACTCTATTACCATCCACATTTTAGATATAAGGACACAGAAGGGCTGAGAGTTTAGGTGACCTTCCAGGGCGGCAGACCTGATAACTGGCTGCGCCGGACCAGTTGCGCCGAAGGTTGGTCTCCCGGTCACCCTCCGCCTCCTACTCCGCCCACCGACCACGCCCACCGGCACAAAGCCCCGCCCCATCCGGTTATGCCCCGCCCTCGCCCCGTCCCGCCCCGGCTCCGGCTGCCGGAGGACCCGGAGCTGAGGCACCCGAGGCCGCCGCGGCGGCGGGGACGATGTGGTTCTTTGCCCGGGACCCGGTCCGGGATTTCCCGTTCGAGCTCAGCCCGGAACCCCCCGAGGGCAGCCCGCCGGGACCCTGGGTCCTGCACCGCGGCCGCAAGAAGGTGAGAGCGGCCCAGCTCTGCAGGCCGCGGCCGACCTCGGTCTCGCCTAGCCAGCGCCGCCGGCTCCTCCGCGTCGCGCCCGCCTGACGTGGCTGCGGAGCCTCTAGGACTACGGGCCGAGGGAGGGGGACGGGCAGTGTCGACGTGGCGGGCGGAAGGACCGAGGGACCCATAGGCGGACCCAACCAGGGTTACGTGGGCCGGATTCAATCTCCAAGGGCTGACTTGGGGAGAGACCCGGCCGGCGGCACTTCTTCCGGCACTGAACCAACTCCGGGGACTATCTCGGAGGTGGAGTGGCCAGCAACCCGAGGCCCCTCTGCCCTCCCTCAGGCTACAGGGAGCCCGGTGTCCATCTTCGTGTATGACGTGAAGCCCGGTGCCGAAGAGCAGACCCAGGTGGCCAAAGCTGCCTTCAAGCGCCTCAAAACTCTCCGGCACCCCAATATCCTTGCCTACATCGATGGGCTGGAGGTACCTACCAGCTGCTCAGTCTACCCTAGCTCTGTCCCTCACTTTCTCCCAGTCCTGTCTTCTGTCTTCCTGTGGATTTCCAGCCCTTCTGCGCCAGCGCCCCACCCCCCCAGATTTGACTTCCCCTTCTCTGCGCCTATCCCCATCATGTCTCTCATCTCTTCTTCCTCGCCCCCATCCCTCCCTGATACCCCGTGTTCCCTTCTTCAGACAGACAAATGCCTCCACGTAGTGACAGAGGCTGTGACCCCGCTGGGAGCATACCTCAAGGCGCGAGCGGAGGCCGGTGGCCTGAAAGAGCTGGAGCTCTCCTGGGGGCTACACCAGATTGTGGTGAGGTGGGGGGCAGTGGGGATGGGAGCAGGGGTAGTGGGGGCTGCAGCTACTGGGCTGTGATGGATCCTTCTGCCCCTAGAAAGCCCTCAGCTTCCTGGTCAACGACTGCAGCCTCATCCACAACAATGTCTGCATGGCCGCTGTGTTCGTGGACCGCGCTGGCGAGTGGAAGCTTGGGGGCCTGGACTACATGTATTCAGCCCAGGGCAATGGTGGGGGACCTCCCCGCAAGGGGATCCCGGAGCTTGAGCAGTATGATCCCCCGGAGTTGGCTGATGGTAGTGGCAGAGCGGTCAGAGAGAAATGGTGGGTGACTAGGGGGAGTATGCCCTATCCTGCCCTATTCTGGAAGCCTCCTGTAGTCTCAGGACCCCTAGACTAGCTGGCATTCCCTCCATCCCCTGCTGCTTGGCTGGGGAGAGAAGCAGGGTCCTCAGGGTGGAGCCCACTCCTCGCTCCCAGGATCCTGAGGGAGAAAGGACAGGATAAGCACAGGCTCTGGGGTTAGGTGGTTCTGAATTTGAATGTTATGTCACCTGGGATGGATGTCCTTTGTTTCTTGAGCCTAAGTTTCCTGATCTGTCAATTGGGGCTAATGAAACCTGCTTCTTGAGGCTGATGGGGTGATCAGTTAAGGAACACAGCCCAGGGTTTGCCATGCAGTGAGTGCCTGGTGCCCAGGGTAGGTTGGAGGCCTATGCTGGCAGGTGGCAGAGTCTTGAGCAGCTCTGGTCACTGTCTCAGGTCAGCTGACATGTGGCGTTTGGGCTGCCTCATCTGGGAAGTCTTCAACGGGTCCCTACCTCGAGCGGCAGCCCTGCGAAACCCTGGGAAGGTGAGTGTCCGACGCCACCTGCACCCCAGCCCCTCTCGCCCAGCCAACCAGCCACTGCCCTGACCCTGACACTTCTCCTGCAGATCCCCAAATCACTGGTGCCCCATTACTGCGAACTGGTTGGAGCCAACCCCAAGGTGCGTCCCAACCCAGCCCGCTTCCTGCAGAACTGCCGGGCGCCCAGTGGCTTCATGAACAACCGCTTCGTGGAGACCAACCTCTTCCTGGAAGAGATTCAGGTGAGCCCCTTGCCCCACCCTGGGCTCTGGCCCTACATTCCTCACCTCTGTGCACCTCCTCACTTTACAGGCTCCCTGATAGTTAGACCCTTGGAGACAAGCACAGATGATGAAGCTAGGCCCTTTGGGTTCACACCCTGGCTCCAACTATTGCTTATTTATAACCATCTTCATTGTGGCATGCCAGATCTTTAGTTGTGGCATGTGGGATCTAGTTCCCTGACCAGGGCTCAAACTCTGGCCCTCTGCATTGGGAGCTCAGAGTCTTAGCCACTGGACCCTCAGGAAAGTCCCTCTAGTTATTATTTATGTGCGACTTTCCTCAGCTGAAGTTCAGTCCTGTTAATAGTACCTGCTTCAGAGGAGCAGGGTGAGGAGTCAGTGAGTCTGAAGTGCACAGTACAGTGTCTGGCACATAATGGGTGCTTCGTGAGTGTGCCTGGCACTCTGTTAACTGCACACATACATTCCAACCCTGCCCCTGATGCTGGCTGCAGGGTGGGGAGGAAAAGTCAGACCCAGACCCCTGCCCTCAAGGCTCTAGCATGGGGTGAATGATCCAGGTGTCCACCCTTGGGGACTCTCACTGGGGAAAAGGGACAGAAAACATGTAAATGAGGAAACATGCTTCCTGGATGCAGATAAGTGCGGGAAGGAAAAGAGTGAGGGTGGTGCCTGGGCAAGGGTTCTCTCAAGGGTGACGTTTGAGCTATGACCTGAAGAGTGTGAAGGTGGGAGTCATGGGGATGGTAACTGGGGAAGAAAGTTCCAGGCAGAGAGAACCTGTTTGCGAGGAGGGAGCCTGCAGCTTAACCTCACTGAACCTCAGTTTCCTTACCTGTGTGGTGAGGATAATGGCGGTGTCTGCTGACCCACGGGGTTGTTGTAGGGGATGCAGAAGGGAGGCTCTGCCCCCTGCCCCGGCCTTGTGTGGGGCATAGAGAGGTGATGAGAGTCTGGAATGGGAGGAGTGACAGGGCTTCCATGGCCCTCCTTGGTCTGTGGAGTCTTGACTTAGATGGGGCTGGGGGCCCGTCAGAGGATGGGAACCTGTGCTGAAAGAGAAGGTGCTGGAGAAGCTGAGCCTTTGCCCCCGGGGCAGTGTAGGGCAGCAGGAGCTCCGTTACATGGCATTCTCACACGGCTGGCTTCGCCAGGCTGCCCTTTTCCTTAATGCGTGCCCCACAGGAAACAAACTGTTTCTGGAGGGTCCCGAGGAGAATGTGGGAGGGCCGTGCCCGGAGGCCCCGCTTCCCATCAGAGAGCAGAGCGGTGGAGGGTCCCAGCTGTGACTGTCAGGGGGCAACCTTGGATGTGGCTTGGCCTCTCTTTGGGACTGTGCTCCCCCAAACCCTGTGCCAGAGCACCAAGCCTGCCTGCCACGCCAGACTGAGCTGCTGCAGCCCAATCAGGTCCTCCCCAACCTGGGTTAGGGGTCACTTGTGGGTCAGGCAGCAGCTGTGGCCATGAGGGTACAACCAAGAGCACAGGAACTTTGGAAGGATTCCAGACGGAGCTGTNCCCCAAACCCTGTGCCAGAGCACCAAGCCTGCCTGCCACGCCAGACTGAGCTGCTGCAGCCCAATCAGGGCCTCCCCAACCTGGGTTAGGGGTCACTTCTGGGTCAGGCAGCGGCTGTGGCCATGAGGGTACAACCAAGAGCACAGGAACTTTGGAAGCATACCGGACGGAGCTGTAATGCACGCCCGGCCTCTCTTGCCTGGTGACCTTGAGCCTCAAGCCTCCTCCTTTGTAAATGGGGGAATGACAGAACTTTTTCCAGGGCGCAACACAGCAGAAGCACCACACTGCTGGGCCTCGCCCTTTCTTTTTATTTATTTATTTCTGTTTATTTGGCTGTGTCCAGTCTTAGTTGTGATATACAGGATCTTCATTACAGCATGCAGGATCTTTCGATCCTGCTCCACAGCATGTGGGATCTTAGTTCCCCAACCAGGAATCAAACCCGCATCCCCTGTATCATAAGGTGGATTCTTAACCAGCGGACCTCCAGAGAAGTCCCCACACCCTTCCTTGACTGCTGCTTAGCTGTGTGACTTTGGACAAGCTCCTTGCCCTTTCTGTGCCTCGGCTTCCTTGGATAATTTCATCTGTGTAATGGTTTTAGAATACAATCCTGCCTGGCCACGTGGTCTATGCTCAGGAATGTGAGTTGTGGATAGGACAGCCTCAGGGAGATTAGGAGGATGGAGGGAGACCATTGAGCTGACAGTGTGGCCTGTCTCGGCTCAGTGAGAGGACCAGATCTGGGGGTAAATGCACCTCATCCCTGCCTTCCGACAGCCTGCCACGGTCTCTACCGCAGAGCTGCCAGTGAGCCCAACCCAATAGGGCCCGGTGGCAGAGTAAGCCCTTATTCCCTGTTTTCAAGTGTGGCCTGTCTCGGCTCAGTGAGAGGACCAGATCTGGGGGTAAATGCACCTCATCCCTGCCTTCCGACAGCCTGCCACGGTCTCTACCGCAGAGCTGCCAGTGAGCCCAACCCAATAGGGCCCGGTGGCAGAGTAAGCCCTTATTCCCTGTTTTCTTGTACCATGTTTAATGGTACTCATGGGTTGGTGGTATCTTCTGCGGTCCTGAGGAGCTAAGGCAATACTGATAAAGGGCTTGATCCCCCAGTGGCTGCTGTCATAGCAGCAGGTCNCCCCAAACCCTGTGCCAGAGCACCAAGCCTGCCTGCCACGCCAGACTGAGCTGCTGCAGCCCAATCAGGTCCTCCCCAACCTGGGTTAGGGGTCACTTGTGGGTCAGGCAGCAGCTGTGGCCATGAGGGTACAACCAAGAGCACAGGAACTTTGGAAGGATTCCAGACGGAGCTGTAATGCACGCCCGGCCTCTCTTGCCTGGTGGCCTTGAGCCTCAAGCCTCCTCCTTTGTAAATGGGGGAATGACAGAACTTTTTCCAGGGCGCAACACAGCAGAAGCACCACACTGCTGGGCCTCGCCCTTTCTTTTTATTTATTTATTTCTGTTTATTTGGCTGTGTCCAGTCTTAGTTGTGATATACAGGATCTTCATTACAGCATGCAGGATCTTTCGATCCTGCTCCACAGCATGTGGGATCTTAGTTCCCCAACCAGGAATCAAACCCGCATCCCCTGTATCATAAGGTGGATTCTTAACCAGCGGACCACCAGAGAAGTCCCCACACCCTTCTTTGACTGCTGCTTAGCTGTGTGACTTTGGACAAGCTCCTTGCCCTTTCTGTGCCTTGGCTTCCTTGGATAATTTTATCTGTGTAATGGTTTTAGAATACAATCCTGCCTGGCCATGTGGTCTATGCTCAGGAATGTGAGTTGTGGATAGGACAGCCTCAGGGAGATTAGGAGGATGGAGGGAGACCATTGAGCTGACGGTGTGGCCTGTCTCGGCTCAGTGAGAGGACCGGATCTGGGGGTAAATGCACCTCATCCCTGCCTTCCGACAGCCTGCCACGGTCTCTACCGCAGAGCTGCCGNACAATCCTGCCTGGCCATGTGGTCTATGCTCAGGAATGTGAGTTGTGGATAGGACAGCCTCAGGGAGATTAGGAGGATGGAGGGAGACCATTGAGCTGACGGTGTGGCCTGTCTCGGCTCAGTGAGAGGACCGGATCTGGGGGTAAATGCACCTCATCCCTGCCTTCCGACAGCCTGCCACGGTCTCTACCGCAGAGCTGCCGGTGAGCCCAACCCAACAGGGCCCGGTGGCAGAGTAAACCCTTATTCCCTGTTTTCTTGTACCATGTTTAATGGTACTCATGGGTTGGTGGTATCTTCTGCAGTCCTGAGGAGCTAAGGCAATACTGATAAAGGGCTTGATCCCCCAGTGGCTGCTGTCATAGCAGCAGGTCAGGTGGCAGTGCCACTAACTGAGTGGGCGCCTCCAGTGTGCCAGGCACCGTGCTGGCAGCATTTGTGTGCATTTTCTGGTTGAATCCTCGGAACAGTTGTGAGGCAGTACAGTTGTTACCCCATTTCACAGGTAGGGGAACTTGCCTAGGGTCACGTTGTTGTTCAGTTGCTCAGTCTCACACTCGCTCGTGAAAGCGAGACTGTGGTCAGTCATGTCCGATGGACTGTGGCCCGCCGGGCTCCTCCGTCCATGGGATTTTCCCGGCAGGAATACTGGAGCAGGTTGCCATTTCTTTCTCCAGGGGACCTTGCCAACCCAGGGATCGAACCCACGTCTCCTGCATTGCAGGAGGATTCTTTACCACTTAAAGCCACATAAAGTCACATGGCTAATAAATGGGAGAGTTGGGCTTTGAACCCAGGCGGGCTGGCTCCCCATGCTTGTTTTTCTTCGGGTAGGAGGTGACCCCGTGTCCTGGCCCTTGGCTGAAGGGACCATGACCAGGCTGATTTCTTGTTCCCTGCTTCCTGCCCACTCTCCCCCAGATCAAAGAGCCAGCTGAGAAGCAAAAGTTCTTCCAAGAGCTGAGCAAAAGCCTGGACTCATTCCCTGAGGATTTCTGCCGGCACAAGGTGCTGCCCCAGCTGCTGACTGCCTTTGAGTTTGGCAATGCGGGGGCCGTGGTCCTCACGCCCCTATTCAAGGTGAGCGGCGCCCGGAGCCTCAGGACTTGTGGGGCCCGGAGACTGGCTGGGTGGTCTGAAGGGCAGAAGAGAGGGCCACCCTTGCCAGCGTCCTGGGAGGGGAGCCTGGTCAGGGGGACCCAAGCCCACTTGAGGAGCTCTGACATCCGGTGGTTCAGCAGGCCGTGGCCACGTGACCAGCTGTCAGGGAGACATGGGGGCCTCCTGTCCTTGGTGAAGGGAAAATCTGTGCCTCCAAAATTCTTGTTCCAAAGACCCCTTGCTACAGAGCCTACAGCTCTTCCTCCATTTCCTCAGGACAGCCTCCCTGGTCTGACCCGGGCACTCTGGTGCCCAGGGGTCAGCTGCTCACTGCCTCGCTTTCCTTCCTCCCTCCTGACCTCTCAGCACTCAGCCTTCTTGGCTTCTTGGGACTGGATCCTCTCTCCTTCCTCAGATCCCAGCCTGCCAGTACCTGGGCATCTGCCATTCCCTGCTCAGTGGGAGAACCCTTTCCCCAAAGGAACTTGGTGTGGGGGGAGGTGGGGAAGACAGCAAGTACATCCTGTGTAGCTGGGAACCCCCAGAAGTTACAGGGGGAATCCTGTGTGCACATGGGATCTAATACCTGATTATAGGAAAAGGCCCAGATCTTCTGCAAGCCTCCTAAGAGAGGCCTGACTCAGAAAGGGCAAGGGTAGGGCTAACTTGACATGGAGTCTGGGCAGAGGGGCTGCTGAGGAAATGCCTGCCTCATCCCACCACCATCACCCTGTTCCTACCCCGAGAAATCAGCAGGGAGCCTGAGGAAGTTCACTGAGCCCAGGGACATCATCCCACTCGTGTGGAGGTGGCTGAGCCTCTCTTCCCGCTCCTTCTCAGGTGGGTAAGTTCCTCAGTGCCGAGGAGTATCAGCAGAAGATCATCCCTGTCGTGGTCAAAATGTTCTCCTCAACCGACCGGGCCATGCGCATTCGCCTCCTGCAGCAGGTAGGGGCTGTGGGGAGAGCCCGCCTGCTTCTACTCCACCCAGACCTCACCCTTGCCGCAGGGGAGGCCCCTGCCTCACCTCCAGCCCCAGGCAGCTAACTCAAGCCCTTGCTTTGGGTGCATGGGGGCCCCAGAAACCCCTCCTCGGAACATACACACAGGTGAGGGACCGGTGAGGCTGTGCTCTCAGGAAATCCAGATAATCGCCGGGCTCGTTGGAGGCTTATGAATGCCCCCACCCAGGCTGCACAGCTCAAATGCTTCTCCCTGTGCCGCCCCATCTCCTGGGTTGAGCCTGTTCTCTTGTTCAGTCGCTAAGTCACATCCAGCTCTGCAGCCCCGTGGACTGTGGCATGCCAGACTTCCCTGTCTTTCACTGTCTCACAGAGTTTGCTCAGACTTAGGTCCATTGAGTCAGTGATGCCATCCAACCACCTCATCCTCTGCCACCCACTTTTCCTCCTGCCCTCAATCTTTCCCAGCATCAGGGTCTTTTCCAAAGAGTCGGTGCTTCACATTAGGTGGCCAAAGTATTGGAACTTCAGGATCAGTCCTTCCAGTGAATATTCAGGGTTGATTTCCTCTTGAGGGGGGATAGCGTCTCTCTTGCCAACCCCCAGGCAGTTGGGATTATCAGACAGGGTTGATGGGATCGGGGATGGCGGGCTACTGCGCTAGGTATCCAGGTATCAGTCCTTCTCCAACTCCAGACACTCTAGCCTCCTCCCAGCACTCCTCTAGGCAGGGGTTATACCCTTTTTATAGAAAAGATCGGGAGGCCCCGAGAGGGGCTGTAACCATTCCGCCTGCTGAGCGGGACCAGAGGCCTGGCTCTCTGGCACCCAGTCCCTGGCTCTTCTCAGCTCCCTCCCTCGCCCCCAGCACGCTCTCCATTCCATCTGGGCCTGAGACCAGAGGCATGGTGAGGGGCTCAGGAGACTCCTCGGCCAGCAGTGCCTGCTGGGTAGAGAAACCACGCCAGGGGTGGCCCCTGGCTCTAGGGAGCGGTGGAGGGCCTCACCGTGTTCTTATGTGTTCTCATGCCCCGACCTGGGCTGCAGATGGAGCAGTTCATCCAGTACCTCGATGAGCCCACAGTCAACACCCAGATCTTCCCCCACGTGGTGCACGGTTTCCTGGACACCAACCCTGCCATCCGGGAGCAGACAGTCAAGGTGGGTGTGGCCAGGCCCAGAGGAGCCACCCCTAGTTTTCTAAGGCTCAGAGGGGGCTCATCAGAGGACACAGAGGCCTTGGTTTTGGTCTGTGGGTCAAGCAGGGTATGGGAGGGGCAGGCAGGCACTGTTCTGCATGTGGGTCCTGGCCGTGGGTGTAGCACTGCAGGGGGTGGGGGGAAGACGGTGGCTATGGCCAGTAGTCGGGAGTGCAATAGACATTCACTGAGACAGGAGTGCGGACGGGGGTTCCCCTTCCCGAGCCTTCTGGGTAAGGCCCAGGAGCAGGTGGGAGGGCTCCGGCGGGTCTCCTCAGCACCCAGGGTCACTGGTGCCCTCCCAGGAGGCCCCTCCCGTGTGTGGCACCCTGCCCGCTCCGGCCCACACTTTCCGCTGTCTCCCGCCCTGCAGTCCATGCTGCTTCTGGCCCCAAAGCTGAACGAGACCAACCTCAACATGGAGCTGATGAAGCACTTCGCGCGGCTGCAGGCCAAGGACGAGCAGGGTCCCATCCGCTGCAACACCACCGTGTGCCTGGGCAAGATCGGCTCCTACCTCAGTGCCAGTGTGAGTGCCCCACACACGTGGCAGGAGTCCTGTCAGCGTCACAGCCACATCCTGCCGGGCCAGGCCCCCTTGCGTGGGGGCTGTCACCCCCCTACACAGACCCAAGCGCTGGGCGCTCCAGTCCCTGTGTCTGAGGGGCAGAATAAGTCATGCCAGGTCACGCAGCCAGTAGATGGTGGCTGCTGCGACCGAACCTGGGTCTGCCTGCCCCCTCGGGGTCTGTGAAGGCGGACACTGCAGCCCCCAGGCACTTAGCAGGAATGATTGAATGGGTCAGCAGGGCAGGCAGGCAGGGAGGCGTGGCCCGGCCCCAGGGCAGCTTCTACCAGCGGTGATCCGGAAGGACAAGCCAAGATCCAGAGTTGTCATTAGTGATTAACTCACACTTGTTAGACTCTGGAGGCCTGTTGGCCTCTGTTGTGGCAGTTCTGGACCCCAGGACGGACCCTATATTCAGGAGCCCTCTTCCTGTCCCAGACCAGACACAGGGTCCTCACCTCCGCCTTTAGCCGGGCCACAAAGGACCCGTTTGCACCGTCCCGGGTTGCGGGCGTTTTGGGTTTCGCCGCTACTCATAACCTCTACTCGATGAATGACTGCGCCCACAAGATCCTGCCTGTGCTCTGCGGCCTCACTGTGGATCCTGAGAAATCCGTGCGAGACCAGGTGAGGCGTTGCTGGGGCTGAGCCCTAGGGCTGGGGGTCAGGGGGTACCTGGGCCCCAGCTGGCCTGGCAGGCTCACAAGAACCTTGGAGGCTTCAGCTCTGCCCCTTGCTGCCCCACAGGCCTTCAAGGCCATTCGAAGCTTCCTGTCCAAACTGGAGTCTGTGTCAGAGGACCCCACACAGCTGGCCGAAGTGGGTGAGTAGCCCGCGCTCATGTTGCCTGTTCCTCTTGCCACTTTGTTGACTGTGGCCTGTTGTGGCCCCCGTCTGCCTCGCTGGAGTGTCTGACAGGGGACAGCCTATCGAGCGCTCTCCCTGCCTCCCATTTCACAGTTGGGAGAGTGCAGCCCTGGGGAGGAGGGCGCCCACTCTAGGACGCTCTGCTTCAGTTAGTGCCTTCCTATCACCCTCCCCATGGAGGCCTGAGGTGTCTGTACTTGTCGCTCCTGCCCCTGCCCAGAGAAGGATGTCCATGCAGCCTCCAGCCCCGGGATGGGAGGAGCCGCAGCCAGCTGGGCAGGCTGGGCCGTGACGGGGGTCTCCTCACTCACCTCTAAGCTGATCCGGGCACATCCCACGGCTGCCCCGGCCGAGACCAGCGTCCCCCAGAGACCTGCGCCTGAGGGTGAGAGTCCTGGAGTGAGGGCTTGGAGTTCCCCCCAGGATGGTGGTGGGGACACCCCCACCCCCAGCAACCTCTGCCCTGTGCTGAGACCTTCCTGGGGCTCAGTGGGTGGGAACTCAGCGAGCCTCTGCTCCCCAGGACTTCCTGCCCCAGTCCCCAGCCCCGTGCCTGCCGCGCCTATGACCTCAGGCCCCTGGGAGACCCAGGAGGAGGGCAAGGACACGGAAGAGGACAGCAGTGCTGCTGACAGATGGGATGATGAGGACTGGGGCAGCCTGGAGGTGAGGGGCCGAGGACTCCCTCGGGAACCCAGCTGCAGGGCCACAGGCTGCCATTCGGGGAGCTCTCGTGGGCTTGGCCGGAGTCAGATCTGTCCTCATCTGCAAGTATCCCAAGCAGGAGTCACGGGGCGGCCACTGTGGGTCAGAGCCGACAGCTGAGCCCCGTCTCAGCTCCAGAAATGAGAGGCCAAGCTGACGGTGGTTGGGTCTGCCCACTCCTCTTCCTCGCTCCCCTCCACGGCCCATCCCTCCTATGGCCTTTCTGGGGCCTACCCTGCCCTGTGATCAGCAGAGAGGTTACGCCTAGGCCTACAACCACCCTGTCCTCCCTGAGGGTGGGCTCAGGATGGGCTGAGGCCAGAATGGGGCTGTCCTAAAGGGAATGGGGGGCAGCAGTCTGTCCCTGAGGCCACAGGCAGGGGTGTGGAACTCAGGATCTCATTCCCCACCTCACAGAGGAGTGACAACAGGCCTGGTTCAGCATGTCCAGTTTATTGATGGGACACAGGGCCAAGGAGAAAATGAGATGGAAGACAAAGGAGGAAAGGGTGGAGCCCATAGCTGGGCAGAGACTGGGGGGCTTCTTTGGCCTTTCGGGTGGAGCAAGAGGGCTCTACGGTTGTGCTTTCCTCCCCACTCTGCAGCAGGAGGCCGAATCTGTGTTGGCTCAGCGGGATAACTGGAGTACTAGGAACCAAGCCAGCCAGGCTGGGCAGGTGAGCTGGGCAGGACAGAGCATGTGTACGGGGGAGTGGGGTGCCCCCTGCTCCTCCCTCGCCTTCTCTAGCACTGTCTCCGCCTCCTCTTCTGCAGGCCAGCAACCCTGGCCACAGATCCCAGGAGTCAGACTGGAGCAGTTGGGAAGCTGAGGGCTCGTGGGAGCAAGACTGGCAGGAGCCAAGCCCCCCGGAGCCACCCCCTGAGGGCACACGGCTGGCCAGCGAGTATAACTGGGGTGGACCGGAGCCTAGTGACAAAGGCGACCCTTTTGCTGCCCTGTCAGTGCATCGGGAGGCTGGGGCGCAGGTACTGGTCCCTGTCCAGTGGGAGGGTGCAGACCTGGGGTGGACCTCAGCTGAGAGTAGGTCTCCACTACAGCCCATACCTCCCTTTTCAGTTGAGGCGAGACTCCTGGGGTGATGACAACTGGGAAGGCCTGGAGACCGAGAGCAGTAAGTGTTTCTCCCCAGCCAGCTGGCTGAGGGCCTGGGCCTACCCACCACCGGGGCAGGCATGGGAAGGGAAGCTGAGACTCAGGTTGTCCTGACACCCTCAGCCCTCCCCTTGTTCCCAGGACAGGCGAAGGCGGAGCTAGCCCGGAAGAAGCGTGAGGAGCGAAGGCGGGAGATGGAGGCAAAACGCGCTGAGAAAAAGGCAGCCAAGGGCCCCATGAAGCTGGGAACCCGGAAGCTGGACTGAACTGCGGGTGTGGGCCCTTCCCAGCCTCGGAGGCCCCACAGATGTATTTATTGTACAAACCATGCAAGCCCGGTCAGCCTGGCCAGGCACATCTCACATGTACATAATCAGAGCCACAATAAATTCTATTTCACACCTGTTGTGGTGGGCTCAGTCCAGCGCCTCCAAGGAGGCTGGAGTCTGGCGCTGCCCTTTGGAGTCTGTGCCCATCACGGAAATGAACATCAATTTACTTCGAAAACCAAGGGTAAAGAGAAACGATCTGATTTATCAGTTTCTGAGAAGTGCCCTCTGGAAGGAAGGCCGGCAGCGCCAGACCGACCCAACATCTGCCTGTAAGCCAGGTGGAACCGGCAGGGTCGCCCTTGGAAGATGGGGCGCGGGGAAGGGGTCTACGGGCCCGAAGGGTCCCTGGGTCCGAGCCCCGAGTCGGGGCACCAGCGAGAGGCCGAGTTCGCCCCAAGTGCTGGGCGGAAACCCCTCGGTGATTGCGAAGGTCCAGGCCAAGGGTGGTGTCAGCGGCGGCGCTGGGGCACGCAGGCTCCATGCGTGCGGCTGCGCGCGAAGCCAGCTTTGCAGACGCAGCGGTACGAACCGCTCGTGTTCACGCAGCGCTCGGTCTTGCATAGTAACCCGCGCTGGTTCAGCTCTCGGCACTCATCGATGTCTGAAAGGGTAACAAGTGAGGACTTCACAAGGGCGCCAAAGCTGTGCGACCCCTTGGTTTCTGGTCCCAGCCGGGCTTCTGCAGGGCCTGACCCCGCCCTGCCCCGCCCCGCCGCGCTGCCCTCTGGCTCCGCCCCCTCGGCGCTGCTCACCGACGCAGCGGGCGCGGGACGCGTCCAGCTGGAAGCCGCCGGGACACTCGCACACTGCGCCGCCCGGCCGCGGCACACAGCGGCCGCTCACGCAGCGACACTCGTCCGAATCCTCCTCTGAGCTGTCCTCTTCTGCGCGGGCCGAGAGAATGAGACGTCAACATTGCCCCCGCCGATGGCAGCGGACCCGACTCTGTCCCTCCAGCTACACTCACCTCTGGCGGGCTTCCCCAGCAGCAGGGGGCTCGTGTCCCAGAAAGAATTACTCTCACTCTGCGACGTCGGGCACTGGGACCCTGAGGGGCAGGGGGCGGTCAGCAGGCCATGGCTTTGATCCACCTCGGTTCCCACCCCCAAATTTCCTCCCACCCCCCAGTTCCCTCCGGGCCAACGCCTCTCGGGCATGCTCACCAGCGCCGCGCGGCGGGCACGGACGGCACTGGGCTCCCCAACCTCGACCCTGGCGACAGCAGCAGTCATCGAAGGTGAGGGCAGGCCCGGCCAGAGGCCCCGCACACATGCCGTCGTCTCCGCGCTGGCCCCAGCACACGTCCCGCCGCTCCGGGGCACGCTCTAAGGAGGGGGACCCGGCGTCAGGGAGGAGCCCAAAGCAGGGGCCGCCCTCCTCCGCTCCAATCCACCCTCGTAGGAACGGCGGCCCCGGGCCTCCACGCGGCACACAGGTTTCTGGAGAGCCCAAGATGACCCTCGCCCTCACCAGCCGGGCTCTCGGGGCGCTGGCAGTCACGGCCTGAGGGCCCAGGTACCCAGGGCGGGCGGCACTCGCAGCGGTAGGAGCCGGGCAGGTTGACGCAGCGGCCAGGGCGGCAGGCTGTGGGGTCCTGGCACTCGTCCACGTCTGCGGGCAGCAAGTGGATGGGTGGGTGTGGAAGTCACAGCTTGGCTCGGCTAGCCTCCTTCCCGTTTCCCCAGAGGGCCGACCCGGGCCTCACCCATCTCTTCTGGGCTCAGACATTGGCGCTGCACCGGGCTGTACTCGGCCGGGGGAGTGCAGGCACAGCGGTACCCACCGCGCGTGTTCTCACACACTCCGTTCCGGCAATTAGACTCGTCCAAACACTCGTCCACGTCTGAGGGGAGGAAAAGCTCGAGTGGTAGGAAGCGGCCTGGAGTCGGGTGGTTTTGCCTGTCTCCTGGCTGCTTTCCCATGGCCACGGGGGCAGCTGCACTCACCCACGCATTCCAGCAGGTTCGAGTCGTAGTAGAAGCCATGCTGGCAATAGCACTCGTAGCCGGGCTGCGTGTTCACGCACTTGCCCTCCTTGCATATCTCCGCCCCAAACAATATGCATTCATCGATGTCTGCAGAGCGACAGGCCGTGGGCGCCCGCACCCTCTACCTGCCGGACCTCTGAGGCCCGGTAGCAGAGGACGTGGGGGTGGCGCTTGCCGTGGAAAGGTGGAAAAGTCTGCTATGGCCTTTTCCCAACGCCTACTTAACGTTATGGGGGCGGGGCTTGGCAGAGGGGCGGGGCAATAGGTGAGCGAGTGGGCGGGCCTTACCCCAGTACCCGCAATTGACAAGCACTGGAGGGATGGGGCGGTCCAAACCGGAGGGCGGGGCGGGGCGAGCCAGGTGGGCGGAGCCATGTTGGGGCTTACCACGGTGGGCTGGGATGCCATAGTTGACAATGTTGTTGTCTTGGGTATAGCCCTTCCCGTCTGGGCAGAGGCTGTGGAACTCAGCTACGGGGAGACAGTGGCCATGGGGAAGGAAAGGAGCAGGACTGAGCACGTGCGTGCTGGCCACAGGGCCGGAACTCTCGCCTCATTTCCCACCAACTCAGGAAGGGGCCCTCTTCCCCAGTCCGGTCCCAAATGAAGAAACTGAGGTTCTGGAAAGGGAAAAGGCCTGCCCGGCTCCTGACCTGAGCTGTAGACTGGGCAGGGATAGATCTCGCAATGGTCTCCCCAGCCAGCCCCCAGAGAGCAGCAGCACTCCTGCTGGGTGACATTGGTGGCCAGAACACTGTCACAGAACACGGTGTCATCGAAGTTAAGGTAGCACTCCTTCTTGTGGTGGGGCTGCTCCACCTCTGAGGGGAGGGGAGAGCAGCTCAGGGTCTGGCACTGTGTCTTTGCCTGTCCGCAATGCCCACACTGCCCACCAACCTCTTCCCTCTGTGGCCCCACATCGCCTGGCTCCCAGGAGCTGCCACGTGAAAGCCAAGCTCCATCCTCAGTGTGGCATTCAGGGGCCGCATGACAGGTCTGGTCCCGCCGGGCTCTCCCAGGCAAAAGAAATTTCTTCTTGTCCTCATATTCCAGAGGGTGGGACCAGGTACAACTCTAAGTCCCAACTGCAGCGTCTAGATTGAGGAGGGAGCTGAGAGGGCACTCACCCTCACAGCCGTGTTGGTCCTGGGTGGGTGTGAAGCCCTCATCACAGATGCAAACATAGGAGCCCTGCAGGTTCTCGCAGGCCCCATGGGGAAGGCACAGGCCTGGGTCCTGGCTGCACTCATCTATGTCTTCAGGGAGGAGAAGAGCAGAAAGAATCACTCAGAGGGAAACCAGCCCCTCTCTCCCTGGGGGTGGGGCTCAAGGGCCTCACACAAGCTGAGAACCTGAATTTCCACTTTGACTTCAAAGCACACACAACGGGAAAGCCACTCCTGTCGGTCTGTGCACGTGGGTCGATGTGTACACACTGAGTGCATTGTTCTTCACAAACCCTAACAAAATGAAGCCCTAGCTCTCAGATCAGCATCTGGGGTTTCAGTTTGGTCTCCCAGTATCTTTGTCTCATCACCCTTTGCTCTAAACCACTAACACCCTCAGCTCTGTGTCTAGGCCAAGGTATCTACTCTCCCTAAAGACACAACTAGCTCTGCTTCCAGATCTCTGTGCTTTGCAAATACTCTTCTTTGGGCCTGGTAAATACCAACCTTTGCTTTTCTCTGCTTAGGGAATCTACTTATGCTTTAGGGAAGCCTGTTTATACTTCAAGTTCCAATACAACTATCACTTCTCTGTTGCAATTAATCACTAGTCCAGACCTCTTTTGGCACCTAGCACTCTGAGTTCTAAGAACCAATTTACCCAGGGCTCCTTGCTAGGGGAGACTGTCTTCCTAGCAAGGAGCCCTGGGTTATTGCTCAGTGCCTAGTATATGGCTTAGAACCTGGCAACTATTAGGTGCTCAGTAAACTGGTCATAGCAGTTTACTCTCCCAACAACACAAGAGAAGACTCTACACATGGACATCACCAGATGGTCAATACCAAAATCAGATTGATTATATTCTTTGCAGCCAAAGATGGAGAAGCTCTATACAGTCAGCAAAAACAAGACCAGGAGCTGACTGTGGCTCAGATCATGAACTCCTTATTGCCAAATTCAGACTTAAATTGAAGAAAGTAGGGAAAACCACTAGACCATTCAGGTATGACCTAAATCAAATCCCTTATGATTATACAGTGGAAGTGAGAAATAGATTTAAGGGACTAGATCTGATAGACTGCCTGATGAACTATGGATGGAGGTTCGTGACATTGTACAGGAGACAGGGATCAAGACCATCCCCATGGAAAAGAAATGCAAAAAAGCAAAATGGCTGTCTGGGGAGGCAGAAGTGAGAAATAGATTTAAGGGACTAGATCTGATAGAGTGCTTGATGAGCTATGGATGGAGGTTCATGAAATTGTATAGGAGACAGGGATCAAGACCATCCCCAAGGAAAAGAAATGCAAAAAAGCAAAATGGCTGCCTGAGGAGGCCTTACAAGTAGCTGTGAAAAGAAGAGAAGCAAAAAGCAAAGGAGAAGAGGAAAGATACTCCCATATGAATGCAGAGTTTCAAAGAATAACAAGGAGAGATACAAAAGCCTTCCTCAGTTATCAGTGTAAAGAAACAGAGGAAAACAATAGCATGGGAAAGATAAAGACCTCTTAAGGAAAATTAGAGATACCAAGGGAACATTTCATGCAAAGATGAGCTCCATAAAGGAATGGTATGGACCTAA
>SJYX01023676.1:64645-105771 GCA_006410675.1 Oreotragus oreotragus
GAGGGGACCCGGGTGGGAAGTGAGAGGCTCCAGCTGCAGGGCTGGGAGGGGCTGGGGAGGGTGTGCCCCGTGGGGAGGGGCAGAGATCTCACCGAGCCAGGGCACTCACACTGCAGCTGGGGGCACTTGTGGCACTTGCTCTGGCCCCAAGCGGTGCCGATGCTCCCGCAGCAGTCTTCCTGCTTGGTGAGGCCCGGGAGGGGGTTGCTGCCACACTAGGGAGAAGAGCGTGGGCAGGGGTGACAGGCTTCCCAGCCCCCACCTGGCTTCCCTCCTCGGGCCCTTTTCCTCCTCTCCCCACTCAACCTGCAGGACACCCCCCAGTTTTGAGCAAACCCTGTGGATTGGAACAGGGCGGCCCTGAGAGGCGTCTGTGGGTTCACTCACTGGCTGCTTGGGCAGCGTATCCTGGAAGCAGCGGCCCAGGGGCTTCTGGGTGGGTGGCCGGGGATGCGGGGGCTTGGGGTGCGGCAGCAGGTGCTGGGAGGGGGCCGGGCCCTCGGCGTTGGGCCCTTCGATGCGGTGCACTTGGACCGAGGCCTCGGGCGGGTGGTGGACGCGCACGTTCACCACGGGGGGCGGGGCCTGCACTGGGGGCGGGGCACGGCGGCTTCAGGGCTGCCCCGCAGCGCAGGTGGCGGTGCGGAGCTCCTCCAAGGCTGGCCCCGCCTGGGTCCTGCCCACCCCCTCCAGTGCCCGCCCACCTCGGCCTCCTGGGGTCTGCCCAAAGCCTGGTACCTTCCGCTGAGATCTGTCCTGGCCCGAGGGGCACCAGAAAGGTCGCATGCTGGGCAGGGGGCCCCTCCCCGGGCCCTGGCGGATCGGCGATCACCTGGACCGCGTACATGGCGTGCTTGCTGGCCACAGACTCGCCCTCTGGAGCCAAGGCGGGCAGCGCGCCAGTGGACAGGGCCCCGGCCCGGCCAAGCCCAGGGCCTGAGCCGCCAGCGCCTCCGCCAGCTCCTCCAGCCGGCACCTGGCAGAAGCGACCCGTGAAGTCCGGGGGACACAGGCACTGGTTTCGCGAGGAGCACTGGCCGCCGTTCATACAGGGCAGGGGGCACACCACTGGGGAGGAGAGGTGGGTCAGGGCCCAGGCAGACCCCTGTGGCCAGCGCCCAGACCCAGTCCCTCACCCACATCCTGTCTCTTCCTTCCCCTCCTCCCTATTTCCAAGCCACCCACTGGTTCTGTCTTCCCTGAGAAGCTGGCCTTAGTAACACATCAGATACACACACATGCTACCCTCTAGGTCCCCCAACATCCTTATACCCTAGGGGCCACTGGCATCTTGAACTTACATCCTAGCTAGGAGACCCTGTGCCATCTGCATGACTCTGAGCAACTGACTTCCCCTCCCAGGCCTCAGTGTCCTCATCCGTAGGGCGGTCACATCTATTACATGAAGCAAGGCCTGTCCAAAACTCTACACAGTGCCTAGTACACAGAGGGTGTTTAGTAAGCAGTAGCAGCTGATGATAATGGTGATGGACTAGCCTTTCCCTCCCTTTGGGCCTTTCCTGGACACCCAGTCTCTATCTAGTGCCTCCTCCTTGCCCCCCAGTCCTTCCCCTGACTCAGCCCTCTCTGGGCTCTCCTTCCCTCTGTTCAGCCATCCCAGGGCCCGCGCCTCACTGCTGCCAACTTGAGCTGTACTCCGCTGGGACCTCTCTTAAGCAACTCCACCCAGGGGACCCTATCAGAAATCAGCATTCTGCCTCCCCACCTCTTCTTGGACGTGGACCACCACTGGGATCCCTGCCTGCCCAGTCATTCATAACTGAGCCTCGAGGCTCCAGTCTCCCCTCCTCCCACCCCAGCCAGTTCCAGCCTCTGTAAGGTCTCATAATCCATCTTCCCTCCTCCCCATGCCCCCTGCCCCTCCCCTGCCTGTCCACATCCCAAACACCCCTAGAGAAACTTGCCTCGGGCAAAGCTCCTGCACAGTCACAGCCCTGCTCCCAGCTAGCTTCCCTGCCTGCTCTCCGTGGCCCAGAAGGAACCTTCTTTCGGCCCATCCCCGTCTGCTCTTTCCACGTGAACCCTATGCTCCAGGACTCATCTCCTATTTCCTACAAACGTGCCACGTCTTCTGCTTCCCTGCCTTGACCCATGCCATTTCTGCCCACTCAGAGCCTAGTCCCCATCTGTGCATATTCACATCATATCCTTCCAGCCCCTCCCCCAGGAGGAGAGCCCTTCCTCACATCCCACGCACCCTCTGGCTCAGGTCTGGATGCCAGAGGAGGTGCTGGGGGAATCAATGAAAGAGTGAACTCAGGGAGCTGATGGGATGTCCGTCTGTCTGTCACACACACATCTGAAATCCAGCCTTGGGGACCTGCACTTGTGCACCAAGCCCAGCCCCTCTCCGGCCCCTCCCCCAGGACTGCCCTCACTTGCCAGGATGGGGAGGTGGGGATGCTGCCCCCTAGACACCTGGAGGGCCTCAGAGGGACGGCCCACATGCAAGGCCACCAGGGCCTGGCTACAAACATCCCAGCCCAGCCCAGCCCATCCTGCCCGGCCTCTGGGGGCCAGACTCTCAGGGCAGAAGGGGTGTGTCCTGGGCTGGGGGAGGCAGGATCCTCTCCTTCCTGCCTCCCAGTGAGTCACCCACAGCGGTGAGGGTGACCTCTCAGTGACACCCGCCCACTGTGGCCTGGGCACCGAGCCTGAGGGATGTGGGCAGTACGGATGGAGACAGCAGCCTGGGCAGGATGGCTGGGGGCTTGGGAGGCCGGGCCCAGGGACGCTCACATGCACAGTCATCTCATCACACACACACACATGCACAGACTCATTCTGACACCAACACAGGCTTACATAAACACTCTCATAGTCACTGCAGACGTGCACCCAAGATAACACAAAGAAACCTGTACTTGAGCCCAGTGTGCCAGCCCAAAGCCCAGGCATACCCCTGCGTATATGCCATGTGCAAGCACACGTGCACACACAGACCCACAAACACATCTTATGAGAAGCGTGAGCCACATCTGATCTGTAGTGGCTATGTGAGTATAGGAGTGTGTAAGAGGGGCTGTTTTGCTGGTGCCATCATGGGCCTGGCCTAATTACCCTGTCCGGGAGAGTAATTACTGCTGGGACACCTCCCCCAGCCTGGCCCACAGGGCCCTAGGGGAGGAGCGCTGAGCCCCAGGCCTGGCCCTTTGGAATTTTCAGGGTTTGCGGGGAGACTCTGAGGCGAAACTGTTCAGAGCTTCTGGGGGAAACACAGATGGGGCATCAGGAAAAGGAGAGACCAAGGACCCAAGCCAGCCCCTACCTCCAGGCCTGCTCCCCACTAGTTAGGCCTCAACGCCCCTCCCCTCTAAGACCTCTCCAGTAACTAATTCCCTCACTCCCAGCTTGAGATTGGCTCCTCCTCCCAGGGAATGCAGGTGTCTACCGCTGGCAGGCCCTACTTGAGACATTTTTTAGACTTTTCCTGTTTCTTCCAGCAAGTCTGTTTCTAGGGGGAATACTTAACCCTCCTCTGAGACCTGCGCCAGCTGGCATCCCGGCAAAAGCCCCTGCCTGTCGACCTCGACTCCCTGACTCCCTCTCAGAACCCAGGACTTTCCTAGAAGCCTGTGCCATCCAGGGTGCCAGCATGACCCCACACCTTAGGCCTCAACCCCAACCCGAAGCTGTGAAGTCCAGGCTTCCATGCAGCCCTCCCAACTCCCGCCCCAGCACTCCAGCCTCCCAAGCCCCCTGAAGAACCTGGGGCCCGCGGCCCTCCGGTTCTGCTCTCTGAACCCAAATCGCCAGGGTCACAAGGGCTCCGCTGCCACGCCTCCCACGTGGGCCCCGGGAGCTGGCCTTCCCCGCGCCCCCGCCCGCGCCTCCGGGAGCTGGCCTTCCCCGCGCCCCCGCCCGCGCGCCGGCCCTCACCCACGCGGAAGCCGGAGCCCGTGAGCGTGTCGGTGCTGTGGCCGTTCTCTCCGATGAGCGTCATGTTGGAGCCCTTCTGACAACTGTCCCGGCACTGGCCCTTGAGACAGGTCCGCTTGCAGATCACCGGCGCAAAGACCACTTTGAAGCGCTCGCGGGCCAGCGCCCCGCCCCCGCCAGCGCCCCTCTCGCCCGCCGGCCCCCCCTCGGCCCCGCCGCCCGGGCCCAGCAGCAGCAGCAGCAGCAGCACCAGCAGCCCCGCCGCCCCCGCCCCGCGCATCTCAGGGGCCAGGCCGCCAGCAGCCCCACGGGGCCCGGGCATCCGGGGCCGCAGGACCCGGGGGGGCGCGCCCGGGCGGGGGCGATGTCCGACGCCCGAGGGGGATAAGCAAGCCGGGAGCCCCGGGAGAGGCGCAGAGAGGGCAGCAAGGGACAGGATGGGAGGAAGCGCGGGCGCGGGCCCAGTGAGAGGCAGAGAGATGGAGGCTGGACCGCGGGGAGCCCAGAAACTTCCACTGCCCCGGGAAGGAGCCCAGCCACGAGCCGGGGCCGGGGGCCTGCGGAGGCCCCAACGTGAGGCCGGAGCGAGGAGGCCGGAGCAAGTTGAGGCGGAGAGGAGGAGCGAGGGGAGAGGAAGGCCGGGCGGCCGGCCCGCTCCGCGCCTCCCCCGGCCGGGCTGGGCTCCCGCGGCCGCCGGGAAGCAGGGAGCGCGCGGGGCGGACGCAGGGAGAAGTGAGCAGTTGTTTTCCCTGGCTGGAGCGCGGCGCGGCGGCGGCGAGGGGGGCTGGGACGCTGGCCCCGGGCCAGGGAGACAGTTTTTTTCTGTTTAAAGCGTCGTCGCTGCCGCCTGGGGGAGCGAGGGTGTGCGGGCGGGTGGAGGCTAGGGGGGGCGGTCCCCGCCCCAGATGCCCGCCCCGCCGGAACCCGCCGCCGCCGCGCTGGGCCCGCTCCAGCGAGCCCTCACCTGGGACCGCTGGCCGCCCCACCGGATTCCTCCGGGCGGGGCCGGGAGGCCCGCGCCCACCTCCGCCCCGCAGCATCCAAGTGGGAAACTGAGGCTGGGGGAGGAAGATGGGCCGGGCCCCGGGGTCGCGCGGCTGGTAGGAGGCCAGATGGGGCTGGAACCCAGGGCTCCCAGCCTTGGCTCAGCCTCCTTTGCACATGCGGGGGTCTCACCACCCCTCAGTCACTTCTCATGAGTACCGGTCCACCCCTGCCCACTAAGACTCAAAAAGGGGGTACCCCTTCACCAGGCCCTCAGTGGGGTCCCAGGAAGAAGTCCATGGGCTCCCGAAGAAGAGTAGATAGATCAAAGTTTGAAATCCAGCTTGCCTGCCAACCCCCAGTAAATGGCTTCCTGGTGCCCACCCTGCCCCCGCCCCTTCGCCTTGTCTGGCCGGGCTGGCTGGGCTGGCTCTGGGCCTCAGACACTCTGGAATCGCCAAGGTCTGAGCTCAGGGCCTGGCCCCCTTCCCAGGCTAACAGCCGGGAGGAGGGGAGTGATGCCTGAGGGCCCGGGGCTGGGGAGGGGCACAGCCGGGCCCCAGGGCAGGGGCTGGCAGGGACTGGGGAAGGGCCCTGAGTTGGGTCAAGGCTGGAGAGGAGCCAGGCCAGCCCGCTGGTCTGGAGGGGAGGCCCTCGAGGGCTGCAGTGGCCTGATGCCCAGGCCATATCACCGGGGGCCTGGCCAGCGGAGACCCCCGATTCAGTCTCTGACTCACAGAACTCAGCAGGGGGTGAGTATGACCGGGGTACCTCCAGAGCGGGTCACAGCCAAGACAGGGTGATAACCCTCTCTCTGAGGGGAGCAGGGGTTGCAGTCTGAGGGAAAGGGGGTTCAGGTACGTGACTTGAGGTGCACTTGTGTAAGGAGCTCATGGCTTTGAGGGTGGGCTTATTTGGGGTGACTGAGGGCGACTTCTTAGTGGACCCCTGCCTAAATTGCTCAGTGGGCTCAGGCCCTGTTCAGATTGACAGGTATTGGAGGAGTAAGATGGGGGCAGTCCCGTGTCCCCAGGGGAGATAGGAGGGTGTGTAAGTACGGACAGCCCCCACACTCCCTCAGGGGGCTCTCGGGTCACACACTGAGGCCGGGAGCAGTACTGATGCTCACCAGGTACAGGGCTAAGCATTTTCCGGTCATTTTTCCCTCATACTCATCTGAACCTGACCCTCCTCTGCCTACAGTAAGGTGTGACTCACCTTGGAACACAGCATAAACAGACTAGGGTTAGAGTCCTTATCTTTCTGAACCTGTTTTTTTACCTGTAAAATGGGGATCTGGTCATTTGACAAACAAGGAACCTCTTGCATGCTCTTTTTAAAAAATTAATTAATTAGGCTTTGCTGGGTCCTACTTGCACCATACGAACTTTGAGTTGCACCATGTGGGGTCTAGTTCCCTGACCAGGGATCAAACTCAGGCCCTGCGATGGGGAGCGTGGAGTCTTAACAACTGGACCAGGGAGGTCCCCAACATGCACTTGTTAACAGGTAGAACCAGTCGTTGCTTTCCTGGAGCTTCTGTCCTGGAGGAGACAGACACATGACAGAACAATTCACACCTGACTGAGAATGTGCCAGAGGTCCGTGCTAAAACAGAGAAGAGGGAGCTGGGAGCAAGAGCAGTGGTGAGACCTTAAGTCCAGGAAGCCCCTCCGACAAAGGGACTTTTAAGCCAGGAGCTGGAGGAGGAGCAGGAGTTAACGGGTCCACCCAGCGTGGGGGGAAGGCTGGAGGAGGCCTGAGGGATTGAGGGGAATTGCGGAGGGGACAGTTGACACTGTCATGCCTGGGTGGGGGGTAGGAAAAAGATTCATTTCTTCCACGAGCTGAGACAGGGCCAGCGGAGCAACAGGGTGGGGAGGCAGAGAGAGAGAGAGCATCCGGAGGCGGAGGCGGGAAGCTATGGTGAGGAGTCCTGAGTTTTATTTTCATCGCAGTGGAACTGTATCAGAGCAAGAAGGGTGTTCTTGCTATCTTCCCAGGAGAGACGATACAACCTGGACGTGGTGGAGATGTGTTTGGGGGTGGAATCCAGAGACTAGGTGAAGTGGAGGGTACCAGAGAGGCAGGTGGTGTGAATGCTTCCCAGGTGTCTGCCTGAGCCCCCCAGGCGGGTGAGGAATCCGGCAGGGGAGAGGGAGACCCACAAAGGAGTGTGGGTTCTGTTTGCAACTTGCTGAGTTTGAGACAGAGCCTCCCTGGTGGCTCAGACGGTAAAGCGTCTGCCTGCGATGCAGGAGACTGGGGTTCAATCCCTGAGTCAGGAAGATCCCCGGGAGAAGGAAATGGCAACCTGCTCCAGTATTCTTGCCTGGAAAATCCCATGGATGGAGGAGCCTGGTAGGCTACAGTCCATGGGCTCGCAAAGAGTTGGACCTGACTGAGCGTTTGAGATTGGACATGACTGAGAGTTTGAGATGCTTGTGTCATCCAAGTGGAGACGTCTCAATCCAGATATGTGGAGCTCAGCCAGGATGCCTGCCCTGGAGACACGGGCTCTGTGTCCTCAGCACACACGGGCATTTACAGCCAGGAGAAAGGAGGGGCTCTGCTGGGGAGAAAAGGGTCAGGGAGAAGCAGGGAGGTGTCCTCCCCCAGGTCAGAGAGAGGAGGCAGAGTCTGAAGTGACTCAGAGAAGCAGCTGGAAGAAGCTGAGGGAAGAAAACCAAGAGTGTGATGTCGGAGAGCCCAGAGAAGCAAGTGTTTTGGGAGGAGAGCATGGCCAAGGGTGTCTAATGCTACTAACAGAAGGATGGAGGTAAGGCAGCCTCTGTTCCGGGACCGCTGAGGGGGCTGAGTGACCGGGAGCCATGAGGGCCAGCACCCAGCCCCATGCTTGGCACCTTGGCACACAGTGAGTGCTCCATACATTTATTTACTGTCATTACCAGGGCTTCCCTGATAGCTCAGTTGGTAAAGAATCTGCTGCAGTGCAGGAGGCCCCAGTTCGATTCCTGGGTCAAGAAGATCCGCTGGAGAAGGGAAAGGCTACCCACTCCAGTATTCTGTCCTAGAGAATCCCATGGACTGGGGTCGCAAAGAGTCGGACACGACTGAGCGACTTTCACTTTCACTTAAGCTTATCAGGGGCCCAGCTGGAAGTGGTGGGCACTGTCACCTGGGTGATGAACATTAACCTAAGCCTGGACCAGCAGAAGCTGGAGCTGAAGTGGGAGGTGGGGGGGGCCTGCCCTCGGGAGCCTCGGCTTTCTATAGACACTGGCAGTACCTGTCCTGCAGCCAGCAGGGAAGGAACTCCGGAAGTCATATTCCTCCTGTCCAGCCCAGCCTCCCAGGGGCCAAACCCCAAAGGAAGCCTGTGGGCAGCGGGGCTGGAGAGGGCACAGGGCAGGCAGGGTTGGCCTCGGGGCGTGAGGCCTGGCGGACACAGATGCAGAGTGGATCCGCAGGGCTCACTGCAACGGCCCAACCAGGGAGTGTCCGTAGCTTGTCCGCCTTTTCTGTCTGCATCTCCCGTGTCACCGCACCCAGGCAGCCCAGCTTCCTGGAACCTACCAGCATGCCTCCCAGATGGAAGTTCTGTAAGCCCAAGGAGACCATGACCTCTGTGCTCAGTGCAGATCACTCCGGCCACCTAATGGGTCTCCACACCGCCATTGTTGCCCAGTCCCATCCCTCCCCCACCTGGTACAGGACTCACCCTTTAAAACCTAATTCCAGGACTTCCCTGCTGGTCCAGTGGTTAAGAATCCACCTGCCCGTACTCCAGTATTCTTGCCTGAAAAATCCCACGGGCAGAGGAGTCTTGGTGGGCTTTCTATCTTATCCAGACTTGGGAAAAAAAAAAAAAAAAGATCCACCTGCCAATGCAGGGGACACAGGTTCGATCTGTGGCCTGGGAAGATTCCTGGTGCCGCAGAGCAACTCAGCCCGTGGGCCACAATTATTGAGCCTGGGCTCTAGAGCCCGAGAGCCACAGCTACTGAAGCCCACACAGTTAGAGCCCGTGCTCCCCAAGAGAGGCCCGCACGCTGCAGTGAAGACGCAGCACAGCCGAAAAATAAGCTGATTTCGGAGGGCTTCCCTCGCAGTCCCTGGGGAAGACACCATACTTCCACCCGAGGAGGTCGGGTTTAATCCCTGGTCAGGGAACTAAGATCCTACACAATGCAAGGCGTGGCCAGAAGCAAAAACAGAAACCTAATTCCAACCATGCTCCTTCTCAGTTTACAAAACCTCCAGCAGCTTCCCTGTGCTCACCTGGCCTGCAAGGTCCTCTGTGCCTCCCCATGGGCCTACTCCTGCTTGTCTCTAGTTCTTGCCTCCAGGAGGCATTTCTCTAAAGCAGCTACCCCCAACCCTTTGAGTCACATCTCGTGTTATCTCCTGCTGGTCCTCTTCACAGCCGGAAGCATTCTTCTCTATGGGTTTGATTACCTATTGTCCATCTCACTGCCCTCCCAGGAAGCACAGCCTCGCCTCCAGCTCCTAGCACGTGACCTGGCGCGCAGAGGGCACTGACGTTTGTTGACTGATTGGCTGGACTGAGACCATGAGGCTGTGAAAGATAAAACAGTTAGACTCGGCTCATCTGGCGAGTAAGATACAGGGATTGAATGTAGGCTGGGCTGATCCAAAACCCACACGGTGTTTCTGGGAGGAGGAAGGAGAGGAGTCCCACAGATAGTCTACAAATAGGAGGGTGGGGCCCTGAGGGCAATAAGGGGCTTTCAGCCTGAGGAATGGTCTGTCTGCCGCAACGTCAGGGAAGGGCGCCTTTGTGCAGAGGGGTTCTTGAGGCCCAGCGACGGCAGGGACTTGGCCAACGTTATGTTACTGGGTCTTCCCAGGTGGCACTGGTGGTAAAGAACCCGCCTGCCAATGCGGGTTCGAGTTCGATCCCTGGGTTGGGAAGATCCCCTGGAGGAGGGTACGGCAATCCACTCCAGTATTCTTCCCTGGAGAATCCCATGGACAGAGCGCCCTGGTGGGCTGCAGTCCGTAGAGTCACGAAGAGTCGGACATGCCACGGCTCAAACCTAGGGTTCCTGATGCTTCCTTAGGGGCACTGGCTGGTGCCCCCAGCCTGTGTAACGGAAGTTAGGTTTCAGGAGGCAGCATACCACAGTGGTAGTTTTCTGGAATACCTGCTATGAGCATTGGGAAATTTTTTCATCTTCTCTATGCCCCCTTCCTCATTTTCAGACAAGGAAGTAAAGCAGCTGACATCCATGAAACCCTTGGTGGATGCTGGCCACACGGTAAGTCCTCAGTATATGTTGCCTCTTTTTCTTTTTCTTTCTATCTTTTTAAAAGGATATTCATTTTTTTATTTGGCTGCAGTAGGTCTTAGTCGCCGCACGTGGGATCTTTTTTAGTTTGGGCACGAAAACTTTTAGCATGTGGGATCTAGTTCCCTGACTAAGAATCCAACCCGGACCCCCTGCATTGGGAACGTGGAGTTTCAACCACTGGACCATCAGGGAAGTCCCTATGTTAGCTCTTTTCATTATTATCTGGGCCTGGGGTCCAAAATGGGCTTGCTGGGAAAATCCCATGGAGAGAGGAGCCTGGTGGGCTGTAGTCCATGGGGTCGCAAAGTTGGACACGACTAAAGCAACTGAGCGTACACACTGGGGTCCGAAATGGGCTGCAGGTGGGAGCTGGCTGCCTGGGAGGACGGGGAGAATAGCTCTGAAAGAGGGCTGACTGTGTGTCAGGCTCTGTGACACCTCCCTGAGTTCTGAATGTCTTTGGGAAGCTTCTAGGCTCTGAAGAAAGAAACAGCTCTAGGGGTGGTAGGTTCTAAAGGTGATGGTTGGAAGTTTCAGAGGCCTGGAGGGGCCACTTCTGCCCTGAAGCATCTCTCTCCAAATGATGTGGAGTGGCCCGTCCCTGAATCCCTCTGATGTGTCCCCATGGTGATGAACAGCATGAGAGATGGGACTGGAAAATGAAATGAACCAGTCTTCATACTTGATCAGCCAGAGGATCTTCAGCCCCACCCCTCGTCTCCACCTTCCGAACCAAGGAGAAGTCCGCCGGTGAGAATCTGACCAGAGACAAGTGCGGCCTAGGTGGAGGCCCAGCCCTGCTACCTCCCAGCAGGGTGATTGTGAAGAAATCTCTTAACCTGTCCAGGCTTCAGCTTCTCCATCTGCCCTTTGGGGATGATGATAAGACAAAACTCACGGCGCTGTCCTGAGGCTTAAAGGAGGGTAATTCAAGCTCTTAGTGCAGTGCCCGGCCCCAAGATAAAATACATCAAAAGTTCCTCTGAGGGGCTGCTGACACTGATTGCCCTTTGAGCATCCCCCCGTGATGATGATACTAAAAGAGGGACTAGGAGTTACTTGTCAACAGTGTGTATGTTGAATTTGCATTTGTGTTTATTTACATGTCAGTTACAGCCCTGAGAGAAAAGGTCTCTTCTTGCCTCTTTGGCACAGGTTCAGAAATCTCACACGGATTGTGGAAATAAAGTTTCTGTTGTGTTTGAAAAAAAAAATACACCAAAAGCTGAGTATTATTATTTTTTATTAGGCTATTGCATTCATCTTAATTAAATTATATATATATTTACATTTTTATGTATTATTTATTTCTTTATTGCTGCGCTGGTCTTCATTGCTGCACTCGGGCTTCTGGTAGTTGCAGTGAGCTGGAGCTGCTCCTCCTTGGGGTGTGCGGACTTCTTTCTGCAGTGGCTTCTCTAGAGCTGGGCTCAGTAGTTGTGATACACAAGCTTAGTTGCCCCATAGCATGTGGGATCTTCCTGGTGTGCGTGTGTGCTAAGTCACTTCAGTCCTGTCCGACTCCGTGCGACTCCATGAACTGTAGCCTGCCAGGCTCCTCTGTCCGTGGGATTCTCCAGGCAAGAATGCAGTGGGTTGCCATGCCCTCCTTCAGAGGATCTTCCCAACCCAGGGACTGATCTCTCACTTCTCCTGCATTGGCAGGCAGGTTCTTTACCACTAGCGCCCCTGGGAAGCCCAGGATCTTCCTGGACCAGGGATCAAATCCATGTCCGCTGCGCTGGCAGGTGGATTCTTAATCCCTGGACCATCAGGAAAGTCCGAGTATTATTAGTTTTATTACTGTATCATCTAGCCCTTTCTTGTTTCCCAGAAATGTTAGGCCAATTCACATTGCAGTGAAAAACGGGAAGAAAAGTCATTGCCTTTTGGATGCCTGTAAGCCTGATGATACAATAACGCCAGTTACAATGCTCAGAGCCATGGCTACAAAACATAGGCCACCTGTTGCCACAAGAACCTGATCCACCAAACGCGGCAGTTGAGGAGGGCTTATAACTGAGCTGTGTGTGAATATGCCCTGGTGGGGTATGCTGTCACTCAGGGTCAGGCCTAGCTACTGCCACGCCCACTGTGCCACAGAAAGGACAAATGCTGGGCTCGGCCACGAGAGGGTAGGAAAGGGTCCCACTGCTTCCCAAACAGCTGGGCTGCCCACCGTGACTGCTCAGAATTGGCTTCACCACCAGCGCTCCTGAGACCTGTGTGCTTTCC
The DNA here is from genome assembly GCA_006410675.1 of Oreotragus oreotragus. Taxonomy (NCBI): domain Eukaryota; kingdom Metazoa; phylum Chordata; class Mammalia; order Artiodactyla; family Bovidae; genus Oreotragus; species Oreotragus oreotragus. The sequence continues at coordinate 77,041 of SJYX01023676.1, forward strand.
TCGTGTCAAGGACTGTGATGGGTCTGCGGTTCTACCCTACCTGCAAATACAAGTGAGCCTGCCACAGGTTCGTGGATGCTGGCAGAAGACAAGAGATTCCTGGGTCAGAGACAAAGGACCTCGTTATTCATGGCATAGTAAATAGCACAATCATCAGCATATTGACATCAGTCTTCTAGTCCCCAAGTCCTGTGGGGTGGCGCCAATGGCCTGGGTAGATGCCTGCACACAGTGGATTGTGGTATGGGAGCAGGCCCTAAACTTAAGGACCTATGTCTTTTTTGTTTTTTCAATTAAAAAAAAAAAACAATTCTTGTTTGTTTGTTTCTGTATTTTTATGTATTTGGTTGCGTTTTGCGTCTTAGTTGCGGTATGCAGGATCTTCATCGCATCATGCGGTACCTTCCACTGGGGCTCATAGACTCTCTAGTTGTGGCAAGGGGGGTCGGCGTGCACAGGATCAGTAGCTGTGTGGCGTGAGCTTAGCTGCTCTATGGCGTGTGGGGTCTTAGTTCCCTGACTGGGGCTTGCATCTGAGTCCTCAGCTCTGCAAGGTGGGTTCTTAACCACTCGACCACCAGGGAGGGCCTCCCAGATCTTTGCTAATGGGGTGCCCTTTGCTCTAGAGGGAACGTCTCTCTCAGTCTTTGACAGCCGTTCACAACATCCTTAAGAAGAGAGTCCAGGACAAAGGCAGTCAGTGCCTCTCTTGCAAAACGTGCAGAAACTCAAAAGGATCCCTGGAGAATTGTCTTACAATAATATCCACCACCACCCCATTTCTACACTGTCTTGGCTTTTGGTGAATTTTCCCATGAGTTCACCACTCTGTTGGCAAATCTGATCGACAGAAGCTAGGACCAAGCCTGTTCAATTTGTCACATACAGCATTTAATTAAAGCTACTATCAATAGGACTGCGAGCAGCAGGATAAAACCAACTTGCACTTCTGACCTCAGCCATGCCTCCCAGCTGAACAAATCCAGAAAACAATAGATCTACCTCAGAAAGCCAGGTGGCTTGCTCCTTAGTTCTTTTCATTGCCCTTTCCACCTTGGCCCAGCAGGCATTCAGGACAGTCTCACTCAGTTCACTGAGGAAGGTTGCTATGGATGATAGATTTCTTCTGGACTTTTTCCCTGAAGGCCAGAATCTGTGCAATTAATATATCTTCTGGAGGACTTCGCTGGTGGTCCAGTGGTTAAGACTCCACACTCCCAAGGCAGGGGGCCCAGGTTCAATCTCCAGTCAGGGAACTAGATCCCACATGCTGCAACTAAGATTCCTGTATGCCACCGTGAAGACTTAAGATCCTGAATGCTGCAGCTAAGACCTGGCACAGCCAAATAAATAAGTATTGAGTGTTAGTTGCTCAGTCTGACTCTTCGTGATCCCATGGACTGTAGCTCACTAAGCTCCTCTGTCCATAGGGTTCTTCAGGCAAGAATTCTGGACTGGATTGCCATTTCCTTATCCAGGGGATCTTAGTGACCCAGGGATTGAGCCTAGGTCTCCTGCATTGCAGGCAAACTCTTTACCATCTGAGCCACCAGGGAAGCCCGAATAGGTATTAGGGGGGGAAATATATATATATATATCTCCTCTGTACCTGGATTAATGCTTTCAGTCATGAGTGAGACAATTCTTTGTCTCTGACCCCCAGGAGTCTTCTGTCTTCTGCCAGCAAGCAAGAACCTGTGGCAGGCTCACATGTTAATTTGCAAGTAGGCTAAAGTCAAGGAGAAATTTCAAATCACTCTGTTTTCTAGAGAGAGGCACATTAATATATGACTTCCACATCAGTGGCTCAGAGGTTAAAGCGTCTGCCTGGAATGAGGGAGACCCAGGATAAATCCCCAGGTCAGGAAGATCCCCTGGAGAAGGAAATGGCAACCCACTCCAGTACTGTTGCCTGGAGAATCCCATGGAGGGAGGAGCCTGGTAAGCTACAGTCCATGGGGTGGCAAAGAGTCGGACACGACTGAGCGACTTCACTTTCAGTTTCCACATCAGTCATATAGTCTCAAGGGTACACATGGTACTTCTGGGAAGAAACGTGGTGCCCCCTTGTTGGACCTACGTCAGTTAGGGGGTCCCAGGTTGACAGTGCCTCCTCTCAGGCTGGTAGGCCTTAGGACTCTCAGCCCAATTCAAATAACTGAGTCTAGTCTTTTCTTTAGGAAGACTTGGCTCAGGGCAGTTAGTCCTGTTTGTCTAGGCCACAGGCCAGATGGCATTTATCCACTCGATGGCATGACTGAGTGGTGATGGCTACAGGATTGGGCCTGGGGACTTTATCTGGAGGTGATGGTGTTGACAGGTATTTCATGTGGGAAGTACTTGAGGGCAGGAGGAGAAGGGGGAGACAAGTTGAGATGGTTGGATGGCATCACCGACTCAATGGACATGAGTTTGAGCAAACTCCAGGAGATGGTGAAGGACGGGGAAGCCTGGTGCGCTGCAGTCCATGGGGTCGCAAAGAGTTGGGGCTGAGCAACTGAACGACAGGAAGAGCTGAGGCTGCCTCCTGCTCTTTCTATCTCTTGGTGAAGTTAAGCAGAATGGCAGTCAAGTCAAGGTCAGAACTGTCTAGTGGAGAGGGGAAGCCTGGTGCGCTGCAGTCCATGGGGTCGCAAAGAGTTGGGGCTGAGCAACTGAACGACAGGAAGAGCTGAGGCTGCCTCCTGCTCTTTCTATCTCTTGGTGAAGTTAAGCAGAATGGCAGTCAAGTCAAGGTCAGAACTGTCTAGTGGAGCAGGGCAGACCTACCAGTCAGTTAAATTTAAACCACTTGAAAGAGTTTGACCAAGATGTTATCCTCAGTGAAGAAGGTTCCAGGTGGTTTAGAAAGACAAGAATGTTAGTGTCTTTCTTCCCCTCTCTCTCCCAGGGTCTGAGGAGTCTCGCTCCCCAAGTGCCAAGCTTCCTACTCTCCCTCCACTGTCACAAAGTCAGCGTGCTCTACTCCCCTAGTCAGAGCGTCACCTCTTTCGCACTCTCTCTTGCCTATACTTTTCATCTGGAATATTGGGTGCAAGCAGGACCAGGACATTTTTATAAAATATACAGAGACTGGCTATGTCTACCACTCCACATGTGGGCCACTGTCAGGGGGACTCACAGAGAGAGGGAAGTGCACACCAGGCCCTCTAGGGATTCTCATGATCTAGACCCGTGTCAGTCAAACAAGAGAATCCAGGTGGTTGAGCCATAACATAGCGAGAATCTCCATAGTCCCCTCCTTTCATTTATTTTTAGTTTTTAGAATGTATTTTTTTGGCCACACTGGCTCTTAATCATGGCACGTGAGATCTTCATTACAGCATGCGGGCTCTTCGTTGCACTGCGCAGGCTTCTCTCTGGTTACAGTGTGCAGATTCTGTAGTTGCAACGTGTGAAGTGTGTTTACGTGTGCGATGTTAGTTCCCAGAGCAGGTATCGAACCACACTGGAAGGTGGATTCTTAATCACTGGACCATCCGGGAAGTCTCGAGGCCCCTTTCTGACCAGGCTGTAACCCAGCGTTCACCAACCCCGCTGGCCTGGAGTTTCTGTTAAGGGAAAGAAAGAAGCATTATGTCCCGGAATGGTGAACGGTGAGCCCTAAAATTCCAAAGCTGGTCTATATAAACCCCACCCCTCTCATCTTGATCATTATGAAGGACATGGCCTAGAGGAAGTGGTCCCATAGTGACTAAACAGCAGTACTGAGGTATGTGGACCAGGAGGAAGAGCCAGAAACCGCTTTGAGCTAATTTTTGAGGAGCTGTTTCAACACTCAACAGTACTTCGTGCTTGTGGATGATTAGGGAGAACAGAAGGACCCCCAGATACCTAGACTATCAGCTCATTGTTGGGTGGCTTTTGAGATGAAGGGTACACCATTGTTAGACTTCAGTTGGTCCAGAAAGCCCAGAACATTACACGGAGTAGTCTCAAGAACCACAATGGTATGACCACACTTGACTGATTGATCTGAAACAGTACCACTGTAAACTGAAAAAATATGAAACACCATCCATAGCCCCAAGAAGGACTCAAAGGTCCTGTGCCTTCAATCTGTCAGGAGTGGGCAGGAACAATGCCATATATACTGTAGTCTCCCTCTTCACAGGACGAAGAGATTTTGGCTGGAATCAGAAATCTGGCACGAAGTGGTGGCCTCTGCATCAGAGGCACAGAGTCCTGTACTTTGTGTCCACTCTGTGATGGTGGACGTGCTGCTCTATCTGGTATGACGAAGGGTCCGGGCAGAAGCAGAGACAATCTGGGCACTGCGGACTCGATCCACAGCTTGACTCCTGTCATCTCGTCAGAGAACGGGTCCTCAGCAGGGGTATCTGCATAAGTGATCTAGGTGGTTTGATCAGCCATGACTTGTTTCCACAGTCAACTGAGACCACTGCGGTCCAAAGCCCTCTACAGGCAGCGGGATCGTGACATTGTCTGTTTCACGTCTGGGGACTCCTTGACTCAGCAACCACAGCCACACTGCATTCCAGCTGGAGCTGCGAGGTTCACGCCATTTGGCTGACCTGGTCTTGAGTTGGTCACTCTCGCTAAAGGTTTGGCAGTTTTGTTGATCTAAAGCAGTGGTCCCCAAACTTTCTGGCACCAGGAACCAGTTTTGTGGAAGACAGTTTTTCCACAGCCGGGGGTGGGTGAGGTGGTTTGGGGATGATTTAAGAGCATTACATTTATTGTGCTAATGATTATCTATATTTGCAGCTGATCCTCCCATCACAGCCTCAGCTCCACTTCAGATCATCAAGTACTAGATTCTCATAAGGAATGAGCAGCCTATATCCTTCCTGTGTGCAGTTCATAGAAGGGTTCGCGCTCTTAGGAGAAGGTCACACTGCCAGTGATCTGACAGGAGTTGGAGCTCAGGCAGTAATGGGAATGATGGGGAGCCACTGTAAGTACAGATGAAGCTTCACTGGCTCACCTGCCACTCGCCTTTGGCCATGCGGCCCGATTTCTAACAGGCCATGGACAGGGAGTCGGGACGCCTGTTCTAAAGAACTAAATTGTAGGTGAGTTGATTTTCTCTAATCTTTTTTCTAGCTTTCCTTCTGTTTTCTTTGGATTTAGTTTGCTCTACTTTTTCTAGTTTCTTAAGGTAGTAGGTTATATTACTGACGAGATCTTTTTTTCTTTTAAGAAAAAGAAAATATATAATAAGAATATATAAGAATATACAGGGAATTCCCTGGCGGTCCAGTGGTTGGGACTTGCTGCTCTCATTGATGAAGCCTCGGGTATGAGGTTCAATCCTGGGTCGGAGAACTAAGGTCAGACGAGAGTGCAGCCAACAGAAAAAAAGTAACACACAGCTGTAAATTTTCTTCTAAGCACTGCTGTGGCTCCCTCTCACAAGTTTAATCTCAAAGTAGTTTCCAACTTCCTGTGTGATTTCTTCTATGACCCATTAGTTATTCAAGACGGTGTTAATGTCCACACATTTGTGAATTTCCCAAATTTCCTTGTTATTGATTGCTAATTTCACTCCAGTGTGAGCTGAGAACATATTTTGTATGATTTTAACCCTTTTGAAAAAAAGTGTATTCAGGGACCTCCCTGGTGGTCCAGTGGGTAAGAGTCTGCCTCCCAGTGCAGGGGGCTCAGGTTTGATCCCTGATCAGGGGACTAAGGTCCCACACGCTGCAGAGCAACTAAGCCCCACACCACAGCTGGATTCTGTGAGCCACAACGGAAGATCCCATGTGCCACTAAGACCTAATACAGCTGAATAAACAAACAAAAATTTAAAATAAGCGTATTAAGACTTGTTTTATGGTCTAACCTACAGTCTATCCTGGAGAATGTTCCAAGTATATTTAAGAATATGACTTCTGCTGTTGTTGGCAAGAGTGTTTAATAGATGTCTGTCAGGACTTGGACGTGACAGCTGTGATTTTTCTTTTAAAGGAGACTGCCTTAATAGGGGGTATTTCTGTCCCACTGTCATAATAACATGTTATTTCTGCCTTGTTTTAATAGAAGGACTAGGATTCTAGCTGGAGCTGATCACAGGAATTTATGTAGCTTTCTTTGTGTCACCGGTAGCAGTACTATGAACTTAAACAAGAGCCCAAGCAGCAATCAGGGAGTTTGTCTGTCTCAGGGAAATTCCCCTAAGAGGGACAAAGCTCCTTATAGCAGCCAGGACCCACTGCGGGGTGCAGGGTGGGGATGGAGGAGCTGAGACCTTTTATTGTCATCTCAGAATGGATTTAAGATTGGCATGATAGACTATAGAAAGGGCTGAGCTGTAAGATGGCCCAGCTGTTGCCATTCTATCTTACCAAGTATCACTTGCCCGACCCCTTATCTCCCAAGTGAGCCAGCAAAGTTCTAGGGATTCATCTATTTGTTTTTGTCCATAGCAGTAGTGAATTTCTGTGAGATGTTTCTACTCCCCAACCCCACCCAGGAGAGAGGAGTTGTCATGAGGAATAAATGAAGGGAGTAAATGGGGGGATGGATATAAGGGTCTTAGTTGAGGCCAGGTAGGATAAGCTGTCAAGTGGATATCGGTCATTATGATGACACAGAAGGATGCATCGAGGAATCTAGGGGTAAGGAGGAGCTGAGAGCTGAAGATAGTAAGGACCTGGAGGGACTGTGCATATAGGCTAGAGTCCAAGAGTCCCTCTAGTCAGTTTGGCAGAACCAACCTGGCGTCAGGCCCTGAGTCAGGTACACTGCTGCCCAAGAGCCTGCTGATAGTTGGACAGAGTGACTGGGGGCCCAGGGCTCTCCAAGGAAGCAGGAGGCAGCAAGTGTCCAAAAATGGAAGGTCCAGGGAGTCTATGTAGGAGGAAGATGGGGCCACGAGGAGGGCACCCTAACTGCAGGTAAAACTGTGAGAGCATGTTCTGCCAGTCAGAGACAGACTGCTTAGGTGACTGTGGGTGCCTAAGTCCCTGTGCCTCCACTTCCCTGGAATACAGCCTTGAGGCACTGCAGGCTGCACGTCGGGGGGACTGCTGCTGCTCCACCTGGCTTCTCCAAACCTACTAAGGGAGAGAATGTGTATGGGGTGAAAAAGAGAGGGAGAAAACAAACAAAAAACCCCACTGGGGCCAATGTTTAGGAAGCCCGAGTTATTTTAACAGCAACCCACTCAAGAAGAGCATAACGGCCATGTGCGTGCTCAGTCATGTCTGATTCTTTGCGACCCCACAGGCTGTAGTTTACCAGGCTCTTCTGTCCCTGGGAATTTTCAGGCAAGAATCCTGGAGTGGATTGTCATTTCCTCCTTTAGGGGATTTACCCCCCCTAGAGATCGAATCCTGGAGAAGGCAATGGCACCCCACTCCAGTACTCTTGCCTGGAAACTCCCATGGACAGAGGAGCCTGGTAGGCTATACAGTCCATGGAGTCGGACACGACTGAGCGACTTCACTTTCACTTTTCACTTTCATGCATTGGAGAAGGAAATGGCAACACACTCCAGTGTTCTTGCCTGGAGAATCCCAGGGACAGGGGAGCCTGGTGGGCTGCCGTCTATGGGGTCGCTTAGAGTCAGTCACGACTGAAACGACTTAGCAGCAGCAGCAGCAGCAGCAGGGATCGAATCTGCTCTCCCTTGTGTTGCCTGAAGATTTTTTACCATTTCACCACCTGGGAACCCCCATAAGGGTCACAGGCATGCATAACAAACCCCTCACCCCCACTCTCCAGCATGCAGCTGGGACCGAAACAGCACATGCCCAGCACAACGATTGCCACCACCACCCCACCCGACCCCCGCCTCCATCAGCTGGCTTTTTGAGCGTGCCAACTTCAACAAAATAAAAAACCTGCTTAGGCGCTGACTTTGCATCAGTCCCAGGCCTTTGGATGGGGATGGAGGCGGTAGTGGGTGGGCACACTGGAACACCGAACATGCAGAAGGGGAGGGGTCTTGAAATAAGCTGGAAGGTACAAACTTTGCGGACAAAGGTCCGTATGTATAGTCAAAGCTATGGTTTTCCCATAGTCACGTAGGGATATGAGAGTTGGATCATAAAAAAGGCTAAGCGTGGAAGAACTGATGCTTTTGAACTGTGGTCCTTTGGACAGCAAGGAGATCAAATCATTTAATCCTAAAGATCAACCCTGAACATTCATTGGAAGAACTGATCCTGAAGCTCCAATACTTTGGCCACCTGATGCGAAAAGGCGACTCATTCGAAAAGACCCTGACGCCGGGAAAATATTGAAGGCAAAAGGAGAAGCGGGCAACAGAGCATGAGATGGTTGGACGGCATCACTGACTCAATGGACATGAGTTTCAGCAAACTCTGGGAGATAGTGAAGGACAGGGGAGCCTAGCGTGCCGCAGTCCCTGGGGTCCTAGAGTCGGACACGACTTGGCGACTGAACAACTGACGGGGAGAACTTTCGTTGCCTGGCCTGCTTTGCCAGTTGAATGGCGAACGAGTGAGGCCCGAGGAGGCTCCACGCACGCGGAAGGGGCCGTTTGTTATTATCAAGAGTGGTGTTGTGATGATGCCAACCGCCCCGCCTTTCCCGGATCCTGCCAGTGCGGAAAGGGAAACACCAGGGAGGCGGAGACCAGCGGAGATTTCTCAAGCCAAGCGATCCCCTCCAACTGCGGCGGGAAGAGCGACCCTGCACTGTCACTTCCAGGTCCAGAGACCTGAGTGGCATTATCACGGAGACGCCCCTCCCGACGCCCACCCAGTCGAAAAGTGTTTGTCCACAGAATCCCACCGAGGGGCGTGCCAGTGGGACAGGGTCCAGACTGCAGCAGACACGCCCCACTCTGGGCATCGCTACGTCGGAGGAGCAGACAGAGCGTCATTGCCGCCCTCACTCTCGGCCCGACAGGGGAGGGCGGGGCACGCAGAAGGCGCGCTGCTTGTGCGTCACTTCCGGTGGGTCTAGCGGCGACAACGGCAACATGGCCCTAAACGGCGCTGGTGAGGACATGGATTGCGGGGGCCTGTGGCTTCGCAGTTCGGGCGGCACCTTGCTTCAGCAAGACCTTNGGGCGGGGCACGCAGAAGGCGCGCTGCTTGTGCGTCACTTCCGGTGGGTCTAGCGGCGACAACGGCAACATGGCCCTAAACGGCGCTGGTGAGGACATGGATTGCGGGGGCCTGTGGCTTCGCAGTTCGGGCGGCACCTTGCTTCAGCAAGACCTTCCGGCCCCTTGTGCCTCTCTTCCCCCAGAAGTCGACGACTTCTCCTGGGAGCCCCCGACCGAAGCGGAGACGAAGGTGCTGCAAGCGCGGCGGGAGCGACAGGATCGCATCTCCCGACTTATGGGCGACTACCTGCTGCGTGGTTACCGCATGCTGGGCGAGACCTGCGCTGACTGCGGGGTGAGGAGATACTCGGGACGTGGGATCCAGGCTGGGGCCGCGGACCAGGCCACACGGCCCTTTCCCCTTCTCTCCCCTCTGAACCCCATCGCCCGTCTCATCCCTGCTCCCTGTGCTTTCTGGCCCCTAGACGATCCTCCTCCAAGACAAACAGCGGAAAATCTACTGCGTGGCTTGTCAGGAGCTCGATTCAGACGTGGATAAAGATAACCCGGGTGAGGGGTCGAGGGTGCTTAGTGATAGAGACTCAGGAACAGTAGTTGGGAGGTGAGAGTGGGATTTGTGGGTGGGGCAAGGGTGAGTTGCGTTCTCCTTTCTCCTAGAAAGGACCATTCATTCAGTAAGAGCACTAAGCACCTACTGTGTGCCAGACACCCGAGCCTGAGCTTATTAAGCATAGTTCTAACGAGAGAAGGCCTTATACTCTTTAAGCAAGGGCGTAAATACCGCTGATACAAAAAAGAAAATGGATGTGTTCCCATATACTGGGGCAGGGAATACATCTCAAGTACAGAGAGAGCAGAACAGTGAAGGGTAGGGAAGTGTCTCAGGGCTGAGGTGGGGCCAGGTATATCCTGATCATTCCACTGGCTTTCTCCTTTTTTAGCTCTGAATGCCCAGGCTGCCCTCTCCCAAGCTCGGGAGCACCAGCTCGCCTCTGCCTCGGAGCCCCCCTTGAGTTCTCGGCCTGCCCCTCAGCCCCCAGTACCCCGTCCTGAACACTGTGAGGGAGCTGCAGCAGGGCTTAAGGCAGTCCAGGGGCCACCCCCTCCTGCTGTGCTTCCAAATGCAGATGTGGTGGCCTGCACACAGGAGGCTCTCCTGCAGAAGCTGACCTGGGCCTCAGCTGAGCTGGGTTCTAGCACCTCCCTGGAGACTAGCATCCAGCTGTGTAGCCTTATCCGGGCGTGTGCTGAAGCCCTGCGTAGTCTGCAGCAGCTGCAACACTAAACCCTTCCTGAGAAAAACCCTGTAGAAAAACAGCTGTTCCTCTTGTGTGGTTTGTTCTCTTTTTAGTTCTGAGTGTGCATGCAAGTCCCAGCTCCACTTGTCTTTTCCCTGCTTTTGGTCTTTCATGGTATCACAGTCTGGTCTCCTTGATGCCCTGAGAAATGAGTGGGGCTTGTTTCTGCTCAGTATCCCCACTCAAAGGATGAGGTGGCAGAGGACTATGTGTTGTTTTTTCTTTTTTCTGGTGAGGAGGCCCCAACCTCAAAAGCAGAAACAGGAGGCGTGGATCTCTGAAGGAATCCTCCCCAGCCATCCAGCGCTATTCCCCACCCTTGAGAGAGATTTGGGGTTCCAGTCCCCTCGGTAGCTTCGCTTTCTTCCCCCAAGCATCCAGACACCATCATCCTGTCCCACCTCAGGCCCAGACCAGGTACTCAGATACTGACAGGATGTAGTCAGATAGGGATCAAGGATGGTCTTAACCTGTCTCCTGACCACACCCCACCCCTTTTAGATCCTTTTCCTTGAGAGTTGTAATTGGCCAGAATAAACAGTGTTGGGGAGGGGGAGGAACCTCACCCTCCGCTTTTAACCTCTTTCCTCCTTTTTACCTGCTTCCCTTCTATCGGTGGCCAATGCCCTTTCCTCTGGTCTCCTGGGGCAACGTGGTCGCACAGAGCCATTGCCCTTTTAAGACAGGCCCCGCCCACGCGGCGGGGGTGGGGCAGGGGCGGAGTCGGAGGAGTCCGGGTGGGAACAAAGCGCGGCCTGCAGGCGGCGGCTGGGCTCTGGTGGCGGGGCCGCTTGGTGCGGGGCCTGCGGGCGGCGGCCCGGGCGGAGCGTTGGAGTAAAAGAGGCGGCATCATCCTCTGGTACCCGCCCGGCCATGAATGGGCTGCCTTCTGCCGAGGCGCCGAACGGCGCGGGCTGCGCCCTGGCTGGTCTCCCGCCGTTACCGCGCGGCCTCAGCGGTCTTCTCAACGCGAGCGGGGGCTCGTGGAGGGAGCTAGAGCGCGTCTACAGTCAGCGCAGCCGCATCCACGATGAGCTGAGCCGAGCCGCCCGCGTCCCGGACGGGCCCCGCCAAGCCACCGGCGCCGCCAACGCGGGAACTGCCGCGGGTACTCCTGGCTCGCGTCGCCCTGTCAACCTCGACTCGGCGCTAGCGGCGCTGCGCAAGGAAATGGTGAGTAGCTGGGCCTCGGTCAGCTAGGTGTTGGGGGGCGACGGGGCAGCCACCAAGCTAGAGAGTCCAGGCGCAGGCGGGGCGGGGTCCACAGGCAACGCTGTCTGAGTCTAGAGGAAAGAAGCCAGCTGGGTTAGAGGGGATACGGTAATAATTATAGCTATGTTTATTGGCAGTAGTTACCATGTATTTTTAAATGCTTTACTAGTGTTATTTCTTTCCATTCTGCTGTCTTGTCCCTGTCCTGCAGATAGGGCTTACTGACTTGCCTAAAGCTTCAAAGCTGTCCACAGAAACCTGTGCTTGGGAAGATTGGCCTGGGCGGAGGGGTGGCTGGCACTCCAACCCCAGCTCACTTTCAGTCTTGTGCAGGTGGGCCTGCGGCAGCTGGACATGTCCCTGCTGTGCCAGCTGTGGGGCCTGTATGAGTCGATCCAGGACTATAAGCACCTGTGCCAAGACTTGAGCCTGTGCCAGGACCTGTCGTCCTCCCTGCACTCAGACAGCTCCTGCCCACCCGACGCTGGCCTGTCTGATGATGAGGAGCCTCCAGATGCTAGCCTGCCCCCAGACCCGCCACCCCTCACTGTGCCCCAGACACACAATGTCCGGGACCAGTGGTTGCAGGATGCCTTCCACATCAGCCTCTGAGAGCTGGGAGGGTGGGGGCATGCACCCACGAAAAAGGCTCAGAAACTCACCCCTCAGCAAGTACTCGGACTATGGTGCCTGCTTTCCCCGATACCACCTCAGCTCACAGGAGGTCAAGGTCTGGGCCCCACGGAGGCAAAGCCGCCCACCCTCTCATGTCGATTAGCTGGCACTGGTGCTGGTACCTGGGCTGTAGCCTCTGCGCATGGCACTGGTCCTCCACTTGTCCCACCTGTGGGACCTCCAGTGTGACCGACCTTCAGTCTGGCAGTGGGGTCCAAAGCACTTCCCTTGGCATCTCTGGGACTGGGATTGAGTGGCCTGGCTCCTGTCTCTTCATCTTTGCTGCTATTGGCAGCTGCTGGCTCAGGGGCATCCCACCTCTGGCCCCTGGGTTCCACTGCCCTAGACAGGGGCTCTCCAGGACCCATTCCTGCACCATCCAAGGTCAGGAGGGCCAAGGCTCCGTGCTGGATATTTAAGTTTAGGGGTCAGCCTCTTTGGCTCATAGATAAATAAATACTGTCTTCAGCATTGGTGTGTTCTGACTGCTTGGCTCGGGCCGGAAGATAGCGGTGATTCTGACAGGTGCTGCTCCGCGCTCCGCCAGCGGGTGGCGCCCGAGACCCCGAGTTGGAAGAGGTTCGGCTGCGGCCGGGTGCGAAACCTCGCTCCCCGGGCAGAGTTGCCTGCCCATCGGTCCAAGCTGGCTCGGCGTGGTCTCGCGGTTGTGTGATTGCGGGCGAGTCACTTCCCCTCTCTGGCTGGCGGCCTGGAGCCCAACCAGCCTACCCACTAGCTTCGGGCTTTCCTGGCCGGCCGGGAAGGAAGAAGCAGTGGCCCATCTCGAGGAGAGAAACTTTCCACCCCAAGTTGGGGCGGAGTTGAGGCGGCACAGGAAATGGGTGGGCCCGGTCAGGCGGGCCGGGCCGAGGGGCCCTGGGTGTGAGAGGGGAAAGCGCCTCCTGGAAGGGCCGGGAACGAGTGACCAATGGGCGGGAGGAAAGTTGCAGAAGCAGAAAGGGATGGAGCCCCAGTGCCCGAGGCCCCCTTAGAGTCCAGGCAAGCCCTGGAGGGGTGATGGGGCTGTGGGTTTTAATGCCTGAGACACTCCCAGCGGCCAAACACCCCCATTGTCTGCCTGGCTCCCCCTCTACAGCACCTGGGACCTTTAGAGTTGCACGTAAAAGGCTTTATTTTACACGAGAGGCGCGAGGCTGGGTCAGCTAAACCGGGGTGTCAGCTTCTTTCCCTCGTCCCCCAGATAAGTCTGCACATTTGCGAGTGGTGGGTGCTAAGGCTTTCACGCACACAATACCCCACAACTTCCTGAAACAAAGAGGAAAGGACCTCGAAGTTGCACAGTTAGGCTTACCGGCTAGCTGCCTGTCCCCACGTCCGCTGCACAGTCACTTGCGCCCTGGACAGAACTCAGCTGACACTCCTGGCAGTCAGACGTCCTGTTCAGACCGAGCATTTGTCAAGGACCAGGCTTCTGTCCATTCACGAACCTAGCAGAGCGTTTGCACTGACAGGGAACAGGCCAGTGTGCTACAGCTGTTCTCCTAACTCTGGACCTGACACCTGCAGCGGTTCATGACCCAGCAGGCAGGCTGGTGATAAGGGCTCTAATCTAGGTGTGAACACAGCGGTTAACGCCCCGCGGCAGGCTTTCCAGGGGAGGGAGAGTAAACACACACTTCTACTCTCCACGATAACGGATTTCATTTAGTAAGACCTGGCAAAAATCAGCCAGATTCCACACTAAATGCTTTCCAAGGTTTCATTCTCACTGATGTAAAAGGTGCAACTATAATTATCCCTACTTTGTAGAGGTAAAAACTGAGGCTCAGAGCGTTGGTACTTTGCCCAAGGTCACACACTTGTTGGAGGTCAGCTGCTTGTGGGGTGTTGGAACTGCCTTCCCACTTGACAGCTGGAGAGCCAGGTCTGGAGGCTGGCAAGTGGGTGCTGCTCACCGTAGGGCCACCGGGGTTGGCCCCTGACCCTGGTCCTTCCTCCTCTGGTTAACACGTGGGTGGCAGCAGGAGTCTGTCTCCCCAGCTGGCTCTGGCTCAGCGCACTGAGACCCTTCACGTCTCTTCTCCTTTCTGGTCTCTATTTCCCCAGCCTGTGAAATGGGGCCACCAGTACGTACCTCGCAGGGCTGCGGGCAGGAAGGGAGGCGGCCGGGCAGCACTTTCGCGGGCGGCACCAATTGCTGGTGGCCCCCTGCCCGGGACCGCGCGCCCCCTTACCCCGCCCGCGCCTCCACACCGCCTCGGCTCGCAACAGGCGGACGCTGCGACGTCCCCCTCGACCCCGCTCTCCCTCCCGCGCGAGGCCCCGGAAGCCGGGCCGCCCCGCCCCCGCGCTCCCGCCCCGGCCCCCGCCTCCCGCCGGAGCCCCGCCCGCCTTCCGACGGGGGTGCGGCTCCAGGAAACGGCGCGCTCGCCGCTCAGCTCTCCAGCGACCCGACGCGCCCCAGACGACCCCGCCGAGGCGGCCAGATCACCGGCGGGCCCCTGCGGCGGCGGCGGCGGCGGAAAGAGCGGCCCCCGATCCCGCGCCTCGGACTCCTCCGCACGGACGGGGCGGGCGGCGCGGATAGGATCCTGGAGGCCATGGGGACCTGGGCCGGGCCAGCGGTCGCGGACTAGCGGGAGTCCCGGGTCTGAGGAGCGGGCGGAGGAGGCGGCGGGGCCATGACCTCGGTGTGGAAGCGCTTGCAGCGCGTGGGCAAGCGGGCCGCCAAATTCCAGTTTGTGGCCTGTTACCACGAGCTGGTGGTGGAGTGCACCAAGAAATGGTGAGTGGGGGGGAAGCCTGGGGGGTTCCCCAAACTGGCTGGGACCCCATCCGGGGGCCTGAGAACCCTGACCTCCGTGCAGCGGCCAAAGAGACCGCCCACTCCAGCCAGGGCCCTGGGGACCCAGACACAGAGAAGGGCCCTGGCGACACTAGGGGATCCCCAGAGTCGGGGGACTGCGGGCAGCCTTTGGGGAGTGGCGGTCAGGAGTTCCAGGCCTGAGGATCTGTGTGGGCCCGTACTTTCCTCAGCTGCGATCAGAGTTGGGGAAAGGGAGGCCTCATATTTCCGGCCAGAGGGGTGGTTCAAGGTGGAACATCAGAAAAGGGGGCAAGCTTTCAGATCCGGGGGTGGAGGGCCTGGGACAACCAACTCCATGACCTCAGTACAGCTCAGAATAAGGATGGTGCCCCCTCCTCCCCTGCCTGTTTGTTGAACCAGAGGAACCACCCGCCCCTTCAGCTGGAGTGGGCCCTGGGCGGCTGGACTCATCTCCATAATATCCTTAAAAGGGGAAACTGAGCGCTGGGAGTGATGAGGAGGGAGGCAGGCAGCAGCTTAAAGGGGCCCGAGGGTTTTGGAGGTTGTGAGTCCCAGAGGAGAGAGCCTGGAGAAGGCAAGGTGGTGGGCTGGGAGGAGATGTGTCAGGGGATGCAGGACCCTAACCTGGACTACCAAAGGGCCTGGGGGCGTCTGGTTCACACGCCCCCACCCGCAGCTGCCCAGGCCCCTGCGTCACACCCTAAATATACGTGCTCCTTGGTGTCAGCTTCCCTTGGCTGGATTAGAGCACAGCTGTGGGGGCCTCACCCGCCAGGCGGGGCTAAATTTAGGCTCCCAAGAGGAGGGACAGGAAGGGACCAGAGGGTCCAAAGGGAGGGGAGTGAGCAGGAGGCCTGGGGTCCCTTGGGCAGCTGTCATATCCCTGATCTTGACCGGGCCAGCCAGAGTGTGCTTCACACAATTCAGCGAGGCCCAGAAAGGCCCAGGAGCTGGCTGGGGTAAGACAGCACCGGGCTGGGACTTGAACTCTGACCTGTGGCTTCTGTCTTCTGCCCCAGAATCCTAGGTGAAGCCAGGGGGATGCTGGGCATGATCGCAGAGAGCTGGCTGAGGGTGTGGGCAGTGTCAACGTGTCTGAGTCACAACGGGCAGGCAGGGAGGCCCGGCTGGAAGCTGCCCCTGCCCGGGTCACAGCTCCCCGGGAGGGTGTGCCCTGCCTGAGTCAGGCTGCCTGAGCAGGCCCCGCCCTCCCCAGGCTCCCACAGTCGGCTTCCCTTTTCTGGAAAGGCCCCATGGCTGCCCTTAGCCGTCACCTGCAGTGGAGGGTCCAGGAGGGGCACTAGGCTCAGGTGTGTGCCCTTGCCCGGCCCCTAACCTCTCTGGTCTCAGCATCCCCTGGAAGATGACAGGAGAACCAGTTATCCTGGCTCAGCCTCCAGAGGGGCTGTGAGCTGGGTGAACCTGAGCGTCCTGGCATGGGACTGGGTGCAGGCACGGAGGGCTCTTGTGTTGCCCCTCTGCCTGATGACCCCCGAGCCCTCCCCACCCTCTTGGGCAGCACTCGGCCCCTCCCTCCCAGGCCCAGCCACGTGCCTGGTGACTCTCTCCTCTGGCTTTGTCTCTGTCTCCCCGCATCTCTTTGCCTCTGCCCCAGCTTATGCTGTTCAGCTTAGATGTCAGCTTCTAGAAGTGACCTTCCTGATGCCCCTTGTGGGAATAGGGGTCCCTGCAAAGAGAAGGGCTGGGCGTGGAAGGTCCTGGGAGGGTATCGAATGACAAGCTGACCCTATGCCTCTCTGGTTCCCAGCCTCTGTCCCCCTGCCCGACCCTACACCTAAACCCATCCTCGGACCCTGGCACTTGCCATCCCCTCTGCCTGGAGCCTACCTTCTCCAGACCCTCACACGACCCATTTCCTGCTCCAGCAGAGTCTAGCCTCTCCTTGGCGTGGACTGGGGTTATAGTGTGCACTCTACAAATATTTGTGAGTGAATGGACTCCTCTTACTCCAAGTTTGTCTCTTTCGCCGTCGCAGAGTCTGTGTGTCTTGCAGGTCCTCGCTGGGTTGCTGTCTTTGTCCCTGCATGTGCCTGTCTCTCTGTATGACTTTCTTCGTAATCCTTGTCAACCCACAGGCCTTTGCCCTCTGGCCCAGGCCTCACCCTGCCTTGACAGCCCCACCCTGCTCCTTGTGGCCCCAGATAAGGGGGCTGTTCAGCCCCTGTCCTGGGGGAGGGGGATGCGGGCCCAAGGAAGACTGTGGAAGAGATGGAGAGGCTGGGCCTGACTGAGTGGCCCCCTCTCCCCGGCCCCTCGCCTCCCAGGCAACCGGATAAGCTGGTGGTAGTGTGGACCCGGCGGAACCGACGCATCTGCTCCAAGGTGGGGAGGATGTCAGCTGGGGGTCCAGACTGGGAGTGGAGCCAGTTGGGGGTGTGGGGCCAATTGGGGGATGGGGTGAGTGGGGGCTGTCTCTTATACACATCTGGTGGAGGGCCTGGGACAACCAACTCCATGACCTCAGTACAG
Organism: Oreotragus oreotragus; assembly: GCA_006410675.1. Lineage (NCBI taxonomy): Eukaryota > Metazoa > Chordata > Mammalia > Artiodactyla > Bovidae > Oreotragus > Oreotragus oreotragus. Next base: position 94,508 of record SJYX01023676.1, read on the forward strand.
CTCAGAATAAGGATGGTGCCCCCTCCTCCCCTGCCTGTTTGTTGAACCAGAGGAACCACCCGCCCCTTCAGCTGGAGTGGGCCCTGGGCGGCTGGACTCATCTCCATAATATCCTNTGTGGGGCCAATTGGGGGATGGGGTGAGTGGGGGAGGGCTGTTGGGGTGCTGGAGTTAGATTCAGATCAGAATCCATCGAAGAGAGAAAAAGATGGGGTCAAGGTTGGAGATGAGGACCAGTGGAGAAGGGGAGCGTTAGGATGGAGGGAGGACTCAAACGGCTCCTTGTAGGCCCACAGCTGGCAGCCGGGCATCCAGAACCCATACCGGGGCACCGTGGTGTGGATGGTACCTGAGAATGTGGACATCTCTGTGACCCTGTACCGGGTGAGTCTCTAGCCCTCCTGCCTAGAGGGGCAGTGAGCGGGCGATTGCAACCCCAGGGGCCACGGGAGATGGGTTATCCATCCAAATAGAAAAGAACAGAGGGGCGAGACCAAGAATCATGGCAGGGAGCCTACTCAGCCTGAGTGGTCCAGGAAGTCTTCTTGGAGGAGGTGGCATTTACCCACCACATGAGGGAGAGCTGGGATCAGGAGGAGCTGTGGAGCATACCTGCCAGGAAGGACCAGCCTGTCTGAAGGCCTCAAACAAACCTGAACTAATGCAGGCTCTCCTCCCTGCCCTGCCCCCAACCCAGCAGCCCCTGTACTCACTGGTGCCCTTCCTCCCCAGGATCCCCATGTGGATCAGTATGAGGCCAAAGAGTGGACGTTCATTATTGAGAATGTGAGTGGCCGGGATGAGCGGGAGCCTGGGGTCTCGGGGACTCCGGGGCAGCACTGATGCTCCTTCCCCTGCCCCCAGGAGTCCAAGGGGCAGCGGAAGGTGCTGGCCACGGCCGAGGTGGACCTGGCCCGTCATGCAGGGCCTGTGCCAACCCAGGTCCCACTGCGGCTGCGGCTGAAGCCCAAGTCAGTGAAGGTGGTACAGGCCGAGCTAAGCCTCACTCTGTCCGGGGTGCTGCTGCGGGAGGGCCGTGCCACGTGAGTGCCTGCCCGCCCTCCTGGGTCCTGGTCCACAACCTCTGACGCCAGCCCTCACCCCTGGTCTCCGATCCACAGGGATGATGACATGCAGAGCCTTGCGAGCCTCATGAGCATGAAACCTAGTGACGTGGGCAACTTGGATGACTTTGCCGAGAGTGACGAGGAGGAGGCCAATGGTCCAGGAGCCCTGGAGGCACGGGCACGTGTCCCCCAGCCAGGTGGGCTCCCAGCTGGAGGTTGAGATCACCAAGACCTTGAGAGGGTGGGGGATCACCCAGGCCCAAAATCCTCTTGCTGTTTTGGGGCAGGGCCAGTGGAGGGAGCTCACTGCTGCCAGGGCTTCCAGCCTGCCCAGCACTCCTGAGTGTCCTGCAAGATGGGTTCCCAGTGCCCCGCCCCGTGCCCCTGACTCTCTCCTTGCCCTGAGTGTGCACCTGCCCACAAACCTGCTGGGAGACAACTGGGCCAAAAGCAGAGAGGGCTGCGGTCTCGGCTCTCCACCCCTCACCACAGCCCAGCACTCCTGAGTGTCCTGCAAGATGGGTTCCCAGTGCCCCGCCCCGTGCCCCTGACTCTCTCCTTGCCCTGAGTGTGCACCTGCCCACAAACCTGCTGGGAGACAACTGGGCCAAAAGCAGAGAGGGCTGCGGTCTCGGCTCTCCACCCCTCACCACACAACCTCGTCCTTCTCTTGGTTGTTAAGGCGTTTTTTTTTTTTCTGTCTGTCCATCTCTTTCCCTTTTTCTCTGCATTTGTGGGCCTGTCTCTTCTCCTAGGCCGGGGCGGTGCCCTGAGGCTGGGGCATTTCCCAGGTAGGCCCAGCATTCTAGTTGGTGGAAGGGGGGGCGGTAGACCTGTAGGGCCCTTCCTGGCGCTGACCGTGCCCCCAATGCCCCACCCCCCAGAGACCACTCGGGAGCTGAAGACACTTTGTGAGGAGGAGGAAGAGGGCCGACTGCGGCCCCGGCAGGCAGGTGAGGCCCAGGCTGGGGTTGGGGCGGCCCCGGGGCGAGGGGGGGACTGTGACTTCCAGTCCCAGGTCCCAAGCCTCAGCATCCTCTCCCTTCCTCCTCCCTGCAGCTGCCAGCCCTTCTAGTGCTGAGGATACCAGCCCAGTCCCTGTGAGTGCCCCTGCGCCCCCAGCCAGGGCCTCCCGGGGCCAGGGCTCAGAACCAGCTACTGTAGCAGGGGGCCAGGTGGGGCTCAAGGCCCCAAGGCCCCCCGGAACCCTGCCAGAGGCAAGGTGAGCTTTGGAATCAGCTCCAGCCCCTCTCCCCCATCTGCTCCTCAGAAGTTGTACACCTCGCGCCAGCCTGCCTTTCCAGGGTCCCAGGAGTCTGGCAGGTGGGGAGGGGGGCTAGCGGGGGGGACAACTGAGCTCCTGCAGTGCATCCTTCTCTGCTCTCTCCGCAGGTCCTCAAGACAGCCGGGCCAGGACGTGGCCCCCACTCCAGCCCCTCGGCTCCAGAAAGGCTCTGATGCCCCCTGGCCCCTAGTCCACCAAGGAGAGGATGAGGCCCCCAAAGCTTCCAGGGCTCCCCCAGCAGGAGTGGATTCTGCTGTGGAGACCCAGGCTCGGGCAAGCCCTCAGGAAGGGACAGAAGCCCAGGGAGCTGGGCTGGGCCCAGGCATTGAGAACAGAGACTCCAGCAACTCTTTGGAAGGGCAGAAATCCAAGGTTGAGGAGGGGGACGCTGGAGACAGGGCAGAGGCTAATGGGGTGGATACTGGGCATGGGCCAGGAGTCGGAGAGGTGAACAGTCAGAGGTCAGTGGTCAGAGCTGGGGAGGCTGAAGAGAGTTTAGAGATCGGTCACGTGGATGCGGAGCAGAAGTCCAAGGTGAAACCTGTGGACACTGAGGGACCAGAGGCCACAGAAGCGACATCTGAGGCAAGATTCAAGGGGACTCCCGAGGCTCCTCCAAGGGGCTCTCAGGGGAGGATAGGTGTCAAGACCAGGGATGAAGCTCCCACGGTCCTGAGCCCAACGCCAGCAGAGCCTGCGGGGCATTCCGGGCATCTCAGTGATCTCCAGGCGGCCAGGGCTGCTGCAGGACAGGAGAGAGAGTGTGCAGAGGTGAGGGGCGGAGCCCTTGGTGTTGGGGGGACAGGCCTGGAGCAGGGGCCCTCTGCTGGAGCACCAAGCGCTGGGCCCCAGGTGAGCCGGTACGAGGGGCCCCCAACAGCAGCTGAACAAGGGGTTAGGTCCAGGGATCTGAGGGTCTGGGAGGTAGAAACTGGGGATTCGAGGGTCCTGGGAACAGAGCCTGGGGTGGCAGAGTCAGAGTTACTGGGGACTCAGGAGATCTCAGGGTCCCCAGAGATAGTGTCTGAGGCAGCAGAAGCGAAGACCTTGGGGACCCAGGAGACAGAGGCAGTGAAATCGGGGGTCCTGGAGTCAGAGACTGCTGAGATGGCAGAGTCTGAGGATCTAGGGACCCAGAAAACAGGGGCAAGCATTTCAGGGGCCTCAGGGACAGAGGGTGGGATGGCAGAGTGTAAGGCACTGGGGACCCAGGAAACAGAGGCTGGGGGCTCAGGAGTTCTGGGGACAAAGACTGGGATGTCGGAAACTGAGATGTTAGGGACCCAGAAGATATCTGGGTGCTCAGGGATACTGAGAAGGGAAGCTGAGACAGTAGAGTCTGAAATACTTGGGGCCCAGAACACAGAAGTGGGGTGTTCAGGGGTCTCAGAGATAAAATCCAAGATAACAGGGAGCCAGGAGACAGAGGTAGGGAGTTCAGGGGTCCCAGAGATAGAGACTGAGGTAGCAGAAGCTGAGATACTGGAGATCCAGGAGATCGAAGCTGGGGGCTCAGGGGCCCCAGAAATGGAGACTGAGACCCTGAGGATCCAGGAGACAGAGGTAGGGGGCTCAGGGGCCCCAGCAATGGAGATTGAGACATTGAGGACCCGGGAGACAGAGGTAGGGGGCTCAGGGGCCCCAGAGATGGAGACTGAGACCCTGAGGACCCAGGAGACAGAGGTGGGGGGCTCAGGGGCCCCAGAGATGGAGACTGAGACCCTGAGGACCCGGGAGACAGAGGTGGGGGGCTCAGGGCCCCCAGAGATGGAGACTGAGACCCTGAGGACCCGGGAGACAGAGGTGGGGCGCTCAGGGTCCCCAGAGATGGAGACTGAGACCCTGAGGACCCGGGAGACAGAGGTGGGGGGCTCAGGGGCTCCAGAGATGGAGATTGAGACATTGAGGACCCGGGAGACAGAGGTGGGGGGTTCAGGGGCCCCAGAGATGGAGACTGAGGCCCTGAGGACCCAGGAGACAGAGGTGGGAGATTCAGGGTTCTCAGGGTCAGAGGCTGGAATGGCAGAGGCTGAGGGATTAGGGAATCAACAGACAGAAACTACAGTTTTAGAGGCTGAGAAGGGAAAGGCTCGGACTTCCTCCGGGGTCCAGGAGGCAGAGACTGGACTTGGGGAGACCCTCAAATATGAGGCTTTAGGGGTCCCAGTCGTAAAGCATGAAGTTTTAGAGTCCCAGGGAACAGAGGCAGAAACTACAGTTTCAAGGGGCCAGGAGGCGGAGACTTGGATTTGGGGGGTTTCAGAGGCCAAGTCTGGGGCTTTGGGGGCCAAGGAAGCAGAGATGGAAGTTTCAGGGGCTTCAGAGGACCCATCTGGTATTTTTGAGGCCCAGGAAGCAGAGGCTGGGGTCTCAGGAGCCGAGAAGGGAAAAGAAGCTGAGGGAAACCTCCCAGAGGCCAGCCTGATGGAGGTGCAGGTGGCCAGTGGGGCAGGGGCTGAGGTGTCCAGGCCCTCCGGGGCCTCTTCCCCAGAGGAGCCTGAAGAGGACAGGAGGCTGCCGGGCAGCCAGGTAGGGATGGGGGCCGCCGAGGGCCCAGTCTGCTGCTTCCCACTAACCTGGGCTGAGTGAACGGCGGCTCTGCATGGACCCACCTGGCCGACTGGGGTGGGGTGGGACAGGGGCTCAGCTTCCAGGAGCCCCTCGCCCCCTCCCCTCTCAGGATGCCCTGGCTCCCCTACCCTGTCTTCCCTGGGCTGCATGGAGTAGGACCCCCACCCCCTCAAAGCTGATTTTCTGGCTGACCTGGAGGTGTGGCTGCTGGTGACTTCTGTTCTTGCCTGGGGGCCACTGACCTTTTAAACGACCTTGATAGATGACCCTGGAGCTGGAAACCCCTTGGCCTGATGCTAAGGCCCTGGCCAGTGGTGTGCGGTGACTCCTGCAGACCCAGAGCTGGAGCTGTTTTGTGCCCAAGGGACAGAGGGCGCAGGTCCCACGTCCGCCTTCCCTGAGCCCATCCCTGTGTCCCCAGGCACCACCTGCCCAGGTCAGCTTCAGCCAGTCCCTGCTGGAGTGGTGCCAGGAAGTCACTGCTGGCTACCGCGGCGTGCGCATCACCAACTTCACCACGTCCTGGCGAAACGGTTTGGCCTTCTGTGCCATTCTGCACCGATTCTACCCAGACAAGATGTGAGCGGCTGGAGCGGGTGGAAGTGAATGGGGAAGCCTGCAGAGGAGGGGAGGGTGGCGGGAATCCAGCCTCTGATCAGCGCTCTCCCTGCAGAGACTTTGCCTCCCTTGACCCCCTGAACATCAAACAGAACAACAAGCAGGTGAGAAGGGGCAGGGCTGGTGCTTGGAGGGAAGAAGTGTCCCGGGCCAGGTCCAAACTGAGATCTGGGATCCTGTCTGTGTGTAGGAGAGTAATCTGTGGGCTTCAGCTCCCCAGCGCTGGCTTTTGGAAGTTCCGCCACTTATCACCCTTTTGGTCTTTAAACTGTCCCTTTTTCTGAGTTCAGTTATGTTTTTTTTTTAAAGCATATTTCCACCAGATGGTTTTCCCTGAAACCACCCTTTTGGTGTGCCGTTGCTGGGTAACGCGGGGGCGGATCCTGTTGCTAGATTTCTCCCAATAGGAGGACGAGGGCGCTGCGGGCAAACCCGGGCGTGCCAGTCGCGGAGACCCCCGCGGCGGGCCGGGGCGGGGCGGCCGCGTCGCTGGGTAACTCTCCCGCGTGCTCCCTAGGCCTTCGATGGCTTCGCGGCCCTGGGCGTGTCGCGGCTGCTGGAGCCGGCGGACATGGTGCTACTGTCGGTGCCCGACAAGCTGATCGTCATGACCTACCTGTGCCAGATCCGCGCCTTCTGCACGGGGCAGGAGCTGCAGCTGGTGCAGCTGGAGGGCGGTGGCGGCGCGGGCACGTACCGCGTGGCCAGCGCCCAGCCGAGCCCGCCCGACGACCTGGACACCGGAGGCCTGGCGCAGCGGCTGCGCGAGCACCGGGCCGAGGCGCCCCAGCAGCCCCAGGGGGCCGCGACCCGCGTGGACGAGGCGGCCCCCGAGGCGGCCTCCAAGGACCGCGGGGCCGTAGCCGCCCAGGAGGCGCGCTCCGCCGAGGTCCCGGCCGACGGCCCCAGAGCCCGGGCGTCCGTGCCCCCGGCAGAGGGGCTGGTGAACGGGGTGGGGGCCCCGGGCGCCGCGGGCGGCGTGCGGCTGCGGCGGCCGTCGGTCAACGCGGAGGCCGGGCCGGTGCCCCCGCCCCGCGCGCACGGCTCCTTTTCGCACGTGCGCGACGCGGACCTGCTGAAGAAGAGGCGCTCGCGGCTCCGGAACAGCAGCTCCTTCTCCGGGGACGAGCCCGACTCCGGAGCGGCGGGAGCGGCGGCGGTGAGTGCCCTCCAGCGGCGCGGGGTCGGGAGAGCGAGACGGCGCGGGGGTGAGGGGCGACCTGCCTCTGTTGGACGCCGAGGCCACGGAGAAGTCCCCTGCGAGCTCCTCAACAGGGGCGCCCGTGCCCAAGGCCTGCCCGGCCCGGAGCCGCTGACTTTTGCTGCCAGCCTTGGGATGGCACTCAGTGGAGTCAGGCTGTAATAGGAGGTTCCCAGAAGGCTCTTCATCAACTGTCAAGTGGGCTGGGGCATTTCTTGGCCTGGAGGTGCCCACCACCTCCCTGTAGGCTGGGAACAGGGTTTCTGTACTCAAGGGGGCTCTCCAGGGCCTCCCTGCCCCAAGACTCTCCGACTTGGATCTTTAACTCCAGACTCTGGAGACCAGTTTCCTCTCTATTCTGATGAGGGAGAGTTGGAGATGGGAGACCCTGGTGGGTGCCCATGTTGCCCCCATCCCTTGCAGGTCTCAGGTCAGCTTCACAGGGTGTCTTGCAGTGGTGGTTTAGTTGCTCAGTTGTGTCTGACTCTGTTACCCCATGGACTGTAACCCGCCAGACTCCTCTGTCCATGAGATTTCCCAGGCAAGATTACTGGAGTGGGTTGCCATTCCCTTTCCAGGGGATCTTCTCAACTCGGGGATGGAACCCGGGTCTCCTGCCTTGCAGGAGGATTCTTTACCAACTGAGCTTGTGGTCACTACACTAAAAGGGAGACTGTACCAGAGGGGTCAAGGGTTTGCTCAGGGACTCACAGCTGCCAACGTCCAGGCCCTGGACTCTCCAGCAGCACCATCCTGGACAGCAGGGGCAGCTCTGTCAGGCTGCTTCAAGCCTTCGGCTGCCCAGGGAGGACGCCTGAGTTCTAAGGAAAGGAGAGAACAAACTGGGAAAAGCTTTTTGGAAGAAGCAGCCACTTGAGCCAGGCTAATAAAATGGGCAGCTTTTCCCAGGTGAAGAATTCGAGGGGTGGTTCTTAAGAGGTGGGACCTCACAAGTAAATGTGTGGTTGCAGGAAAGCTTGGGTCTTACTTAGGGAACTGCCGGTCACCTCCCGTGAGGTCACCTCCTGTAAGGTCACCTCCCACGGGCAGTGATGAGGCTGGCCTGGAGAGCAGGAGCCCTGAGTGTGGGGTCGGAGGTGCAGCATTGACCTTATGAATGAGAAACAGGGAGAGCATCAGAGACACCGAGAGGAGCTGTGCTGGACAGCTATCCTGGGCTGTGTTGGCCTGTGGCCAAAGCCCCCTCAGTGTGTGTCAATGGCTCTTTATATCTTAAAAGGGAAGGCTCTGTTACATTGTACTTGAGAGATGAAAAACTCCTGTTGTATTTGGACACAATTATTCTTATTAAAATACACATCCATGAGCAGTGGAAAAAGAAAAAAGGAAAGCTCGATTTTTCTGGGCCCAAGTCCCAGTGTCTGGTCCTTCCAAGCCAGGCCCCCCCTCCAGCCCTTGTCCCACAGGAGATATTTGACTCATGGGGCTGCGGGGGCCCGCTTCCTTCTTGGCCACTCCCATCCCCCACCCCGTGCATGCTGAAGAGGAGGTAGGGCCTGCCCCTGAATAGGATGAAGTCAGGCAGCTTGAAGCTGGGGCGAGGCTGAAGCCAGGAGGCCCGGGTGCCTCTGGTGTGGCTCTGCAAGGGCTTTCTGGAGGAGGGGGCCACACAGGAGGCTGTAGAAAGGGGAATTTGGGTCAGACGTGAGGAAGTGTTGGAATTCCCATCAGAGCAGCTGTGAGTAAGCTCAGTTGCTGCTGAGGTTGGGGTTTCTCCACTTTCCCGCCTCTGCCTGCCCTGTTGCTTGAGCACTTGCTTCCTTCCTGGCCTGCCCCGCCTCCACAACCCCTCATCAACTCCACACCAACTCCTACAGTGCCCCTTCTGGGGGGCAACCGTTTCCCTGTTTTGCAAGTAGGAATGTCCAGGCTCAGGAATGTGAAGTGTAAAGGGAGCGGGTCCTGGGTGTGAACCCCCAGGTCCACTGAGATGGAACTCTCCAATGGCGCCCTCTACTGGGCCCAGCAGTCTGCACTGGCTGCGTGACTGGACAAGCCACATCTCTGTGCTCTTTTCCTGAAGATGAGAAGCAAAGAAAAAAAAAAAAAAGAGAAGCAAAGACATGAAACTTTTTTTTGCAAAGTGGTTTTGAGGGAGCACTGCAGGGTGTTGTCAAAAAAAGGGGGGAACTGTGTTTTTTCCTCACATGCCTGTGTGGAGCCCTGCAACCCCCCCTGGGGCTTGTAGGTCCTTTACGTACAAGGACACAAACAGGCCTGGTAGGTATGACTGGCCCAGAGGCAGACAGTAAATTGGTGGCCAAGCTTGGGAACAGACTCTTGGATTAGACAGTGGGGCCCAAGCCAGGCCCTGTTTGAGTGTCATCTCTGACCCTTAGTTTCCTCATCTGTAAAATGGGGAAGGTAAGGGTCCCTGCCTCACAGTGCTGCTGGGAAGATGAAATGAGTCAGGGCTCCCACCGCATCCAACACACAGACAGATGCTTGATGCCCATCTTGCCATTACTGGTACGCGCTGCACCCTGAGTGTGTCCTCTGGACCCCAGCCTCTGCCTAAGGAGACAGGAGTAGCCAGCAGCCACGGCGGGGTGGGAGTGGGGTTCGACCTGTGATGGGAGAGGCCCTGGGGGCCGTGGTGGGGATTGAGGAGGCTTCAGGAGGCATGAAAGTCAGGGAGGGAGGAAGAAGGTGGGTGAAGGAGCTTCTGGGGGAGGTGGGGCTGAGTTGGGTCATGAAGGGCGAGTTGCCATCAGCTGCCCAAGAGAGAGGCTGCTCCAGGCTGAGGAAATGATTTGGGGAAGCGAAAGTCCACCACTGGGGCCGGAGGGTGGCGTCTGGATGGGGTCCAGGGCGGTAGGAGTTACTGTTGGAACTGCCAGCAGGCCTTGGCAGTGAGACTGGGGACTGAGAGACGAGGGAGGAGACTGACGCTATTGGGGTGAAAGTTTAGGGAGACCCCTCTCAGCTGTGGCCTGAGGGTAAAGTCAGCAGGCAGGGCATGTGGCAGGGAGGGGCGGATGGTAAAGAGGCTGCCACCTGCCCAGACCAGAGGGGGTGTCCCCTGAGCAGGGCACTTCCAGGGCTGTGTCTCAGAGAGGTGCTGGGTCGGGTGGACAGCGGGGTGCCTCAGCGCTTTCTCCTCACCTTGTGACTTGGAAAGGTGGCCAGAGCAGGAGCCCTCAAGGAGGCCAGGCTATCAGCTGAGCTGAAAGTTGGGGGCCCCCAGAGCTGCAAGTGCCAGCAAGTTGCTGGGGCAGGGCACCTGAGGGGCCAGCTGCCCTTCCGGGCTAAAATCAGTTGATCCAGCCGCCTGTTCTGTTCTGACGGTCGTGCGACACATCCTTCAGGTGTGGGGATTGAGAAGGCGGGAGGGGGACCCCCTTTTGGCCAGGAGATGGAGGCGCTGGCTCACGATGGCCATGTTTAGCCTGTGTGGGGGCCCAGCCATGATCGGAGATGCTGGCCCTAGGTGACGGAGTCTGAGGAGGCCTGAGATAGCTCCACGGAGGAGGGGGCCGGAGGGGGAAGGAGAAGCCCCAGCTGCGCCCCTCACAGCCTTTCACCTCCAACTCACAAAAGCCCTGTGGGGCCCCAGGAACGGGGGCGGGGAGGCTTGGGCAGCGGGAGTGGACTGGCCCAACCACAGGGCCCGGGTGGTGAAGGCCACGGCCTTCGCTCTAGGAGGTGCTTCTCCTGAAGGGGGTGGAGGTGCGGTTCTGTGTGTGCTGGACTGAAGCTGCTGGGGCAGGGAGGTCCCTCCTCCCCAGGTGAGTGGGGCTCTGGCTGGCTCCTGGGCCTGCTGTCGGGGAGCCCCTCCCAGCCCTTACTGGCCTCTTCCTCCACAGGAAGGCGCAAGCCCTGACCCCAGCCCTGCCCCTGGCCTTCCCGCAGCCTCAGCCCCACAGCAGCCCTCTGGTGAGTAGCTTTGAAGGGGTGGTGACTCAGCTCAACTCAGCCAGCTCACAGATCCTGAGCTGGGGACCCTCTGGGGGCAGCTGTCAGTTGTGGGGTCTCTCAGCCTGGTCTCTGTCCGCAGGTGGGACTCCTCCGGCGGAAGAACCGCCCCCAAGCCCAGGGGAGGATGCTGGGCTGGTAAGGAGGGCTGAAGTGGGAGGAGCTGATGGGTGGGCTTCCTAGGCAGGGCCTGGGCCAAACCCACCTTGTCTTTTGCCTCCGCTTTGCACCCCAGCAACGGTTCCAGGACACAAGTCAGTACGTGTGCGCGGAGCTTCAGGCCTTGGAACAGGAACAGAGGCAGATAGATGGGCGGGCAGCTGAGGTGGAGAAGCAGCTAAGGAGCCTCATGGAGTCAGGTGGGACAGGCGTCCGGAGTCCACTCGCCAGCACATGCCACCGAATCTGGCCCTCTCTGCAGCTCTTTCTGTCCCTGGGAGGAGTTGGGAAGATGGAGGCTGGGGTCACCATCCCCATTTACAGCTGGGCACGCTGAGGCCTGCAGCCCAGAAGCAGCTTGCTGGAGGCACACAGCTCTGGTTTCTGGGATACTCGAGTGAAACCACGGCCCCACCCCCACCCCACC
>SJYX01023676.1:109772-125110 GCA_006410675.1 Oreotragus oreotragus
GTGTGCGTGTGTGTTCGTGGTGGACTGAGGGTCCCAGGCGTGCCCATCCAGAGCCCGTACCCAAAGGCCGGACCCCGCTGGCGAGCTCCAGGGGTGGGAGGGACGGCTGGTGAACTGCCACGCTCAACACCCCGCCCCTTTTCCTGTTCCTAGCGAGCAATAAAGTTGGAAAAGGCCACGCCAGCGCGCCTGGGCTCTCTCAGGGTGACCCGGGCTTTCAATAGACGGAAGGGGTGGGGCCTTGGCCGATAAGGCGGTCTGCGATCCTCACGGGGACTGTGCAGGAATGGGGAGGTTTTCAGATGCCAGCCGAGACAGGACCAGAGGCCTGACCTCTGCCTTTAAAGGATGATGGAGTTTGGGTTGTTGGTGGCTGTAGGGAAGTCCCGTTTTGAAAGAAGAGACGAGAACAGCCTGCTATGTTGCCTGTTTCTTAAAGTAGCACATTATTTCCCTAGGTTCTCACATCCACGCCTTCCCTTTCCTCCTGCGGAGCCTTCCCTAGCCAATCCCTAGGGCTCCCTCCTCAGGCTTCTCCACCTGAAAGGAGCGCAGCTCCATGACCGACACCTGTCAGCAAGCTGGGGCCTGTGCTGGGGCCGCTGCTGAGGGTGGCATGGTGCTCAGAGCCAGTTCGTCCTGGCCTAGGATGGCACCTTCGTCCTCAGCGTTCACAGGGCCGCTGGACCCGAAAAACTTCACCATGGCACGGACCTGGGGCAGCTCCGAGAAGGTCTCCACAGTCAGCAGCATGGCCAGGAGCCCCAGGAGCAAGTAACCTGGGGAGGGGAGGTTACTAGGGCAGCTGTCACGCTCCCACCCACCTCCTACCCACACAATTCTCTTCCCACTGCCAACTAAGACTCTGCACCATGCCCTGGGGCAGGGACCTTCCAATCTGCCAGGCTTAGCCTCCCCCAGGGGCTTATGGGAGTTGTAGTCCAGGCTCCTCTTCCCTCCTCTCCTCCTCATCACCCCATCCTCCTTAGCAGCTGGACTCACCCAGAAGCGCCAACTGGCAGAGGTGGTAAAGCACTGGATGCAGGCCACTGGCACGGCCCGGCAGCAGGTCCCCCAGGCCGATGGTGCTGAGGGAGCTGAAGCAGAAGTAGATGGCCTCCAGCAGGCTGCAGTCGCCCTGCACACCCCCCAGCACCAGTGCTGGCCGCAGCACGAAGACACCAACAACTAGCAGGCCCAGTGCAACCGCCTGCAGCAGCGCAGCCCTGGGCGGCGGCAGCTGCCAGCGGGTGGCTACCCACGCCCCGGGGTGGCTGAGCAGAGGCACCAGGCAGTGGCGCAGGGCAGCCACAAGGGCTAAGGAGGCCGGCAGCCCCAGGGCCGCATAGGCCACACAGAAGGCCTTTCCACCAGCTGATAGCAGGGCCATGTGGCCGAAACCTGGAGAGGAGAGAGCCATGGGTAAAGAGGACCCTGGTGGGGCTGCTGGCACCCATTTCCCCGAGCCTCGCTCCTGCAGAAGGCTGCCCTCTGGTGGCCAACACGGCCGGAACTATTCAGGCCCCCTTCTCTGTGGGCTCTTCCCCTCATTCACTGGGGGTCTTGGTCAAGTCCCTGAACCTCCCTGGGTCACTCTTTTATGTTCTGGAACATGAAAGGATGAAAAGAGAAGAGTCCCCCTCAGGCCTCTTGTAGCTGGGGTAATTCTGAGAGCTGCCATCCTACCCCGAGGCAGCCTGACCTGAGAGATTCCTCAGTCTGTCTTTGATCCACACTTCCCAGTTCACCAGGTGAAATGTTACCCAGTCTTTCATTCATTCCCCAAAGGCATATCAAGTTACCCTGGGTGCCAGGCCCTGTGCTGGAACCTGAGTCTGCTCAGGTTCAGATGGGAGGCCGGCAGGACAATCAGTCAAGACACCAGACATGAAGGGTTGCAAAAGAGGCAGTGTGCTTTTCAAGGGTGGAAAGGCGTGTGTAAAGGCAGGGGAGGTGAAAGATCAGGGCCTGCTGGGGGAACAGGATCAGCTGGTCCAGGGTTGTAAAACACAGATGCCTCGAGGAGTCAGAAGTGAGCCAAAAGGGAGTGGTGGGGACAGAGGTGGGCTGAAGAGCACGCACGCTGTCCCAAGGGCGGGCCCTGTTCTCCAACAGGGGCTTCTGGCTCAGCGCAAGTAGGTTTACAAGTTTCTCCAAAAGAAGATGGAAAATGGGACTTCAAAAAATATTCAGGACTTCATTCGTGGTCTGATGACTAAGACTCCATGATCCCAATGCAGGGGGCCGGGTTCAATCCCTGGTCAGGGAACTAGACCCCATGTGCCACAACTAAAGATACCAGAATGAAGATCCAAGATCCTCCTGGGTGTTGCAACTAAGACCCAGGGCAGCCTAGATAAATAAATGAATTTCACACACTTTATAGGGGAAACACCTCACTCCCACCCCCTGCCCCCCACTTCCTGGGCACTGGGCCTTCACACTTGTTTCCTCTGCCAGGAATTTCTTCATGTCTCTGTGCCCTCTTGCCTGGACTAACGTCTCATTAGCTAACATCCTCCCCCCACACTCCTCCTGGGTTGGTGGTCCCTGGGTTCACTTCATTTCCCTCCATCCAAGAATCCATCCCACCACACAGGCTCCCCAGTCTCGCCTCAGGCCGGTGGGGTCTGGGCACCTCCCCTGGGTCTCACAGCTGCCTGGGGGTGGGGCTGAGGAGGCCACGCCCCCTGGCACCTGAAGTTGAGGCACCAGTTGGGGTGTGTTGGTGGGGGTAGCCCCAGCCCTGATGACAGGCCTAATGAGGCCTGGGTTCTTTCTAGCAGTTTGGGGCCGGGGGAGGGCTGCACCCTAAGAAACCCTAGGTAAGGACCACCTTGAGAGCGCCTTCCTGCCGCCCCCCGCCGGCTGCCTTACCCGTGGTGGTGAGGAGGCTGGCGGTGAAGAGCAGGGCTGAGGGCAGATCCCAGTTTCTGGCCTCGGAGCCATTGCCCAGGCTGGAAACCCCATGGGCCTGGGCTACCAGGGCGGTGCCCAGGAACTCTTCCAGCGCCCCAGCTGGCATGCAGGCCCCGAACTCTGCCTGAAAGGCGGCCAGCTCGGCCCTGAGGTTGGCCTGCAGCCGAAGGGCTGGAGGCCCCTCCAGGGCTTGGAGCACTGCGGCCCCAAGGCCCAGGGCCAGCAGGTAGGCCACAGCCAGCAGCCCGTATCGGGCCCAGGGCCTTAGAGCCCCCATGGAACGCCACCAGAGTCCGCCAGAGGTGCCCTGGGAGCCAACTCTCTACCACAGGCACCTGGGAGGGGCTGGGCAGGGTGGGGCTGGGGGGAGGGGCTGCGTGGGTGGCTGGAGAGGGAAGGAAGCCTGGGATGGAGCTGGGGTGAGTGGGGCCAGGAGGGCCAGGCGAGGAGGCGGCTCAGGCTTGGGAGGGAGCTGGGTCACACCTCCGTTTCTGGGGGCAACGAGCTTCCATCCAGGTCCCCAAAGCTGGGTGGTTGAGTGGTGGGCGGTCAGGATCAGGTGAAGGCAAGGCGATTGACCAGCTCCCCCTCCCACGGTGGTGGTTCATGCGAGGATGAGCTCACCCAGTCACAGATCCCATTCACTGGTCAGCAGGTCCCCAGACCCTGAGGACACCAGGGGAGAGGACAGAGGCAGGTCCCTGCCCTCCCAGTGTTCCCAGGAGAAACCTGTTAGCAAGAAGGCAGGGCGAGTTCACATAGTCATAAACTCCCTGAAGGAAACGCCCTGGATGATGGGAGAGCTTTCTGGGGGAGGGGAGCTTCTGAAAAGCTCCCTCAGGGGAGCGACAGTTCAGCTGGGGAAGAGAAGAGGCCAGGAGGGAAGGAGGTTGGGTGGTGAGAAAAATGGGGACCTATGCACAGGGCGGGCAGGACAGTGTGGAGGACGCTGGGCGCTCTGGAGAGGTGAGACTTTCGCCACTCCCAATCCTTCCTGAGAAACTTTTGTGCTCCCTGCCCTGCTGAACACGACGCACAGTAGATCTGGTTGCGGTGGAGTGCAAAGGGGAGGGGAAGAGAGGGAGCCTGGACCACGACTCCCACAAACCACTGTGGAATGAGCCCAGGGGCCCCTGCCCTAGGGCGTGCATGGGAGGGGTGGTCTGCAGAACCCCCATGGCTTCTTAAAAGCAAGAGTGGAGCCAGGTGTCAGGGTGGATGACCCCCTCCTGTGTCCAGGCCTCAGGATAAAAACAAACCCTGGACAAACCCCTAAGATGCCGCCCGGAGGACTGCGGGCTCCCGAGTTCAGCAGGCTGCCTGGAGTGGGCGCAGCATGGCCAGGAAGGAGCTCCAGGGGAGGGGTGGTTGTTGTTGGGCCCTGAGGATAAGTGGGGACCACCCCGCAACAGAAACAATCAGGGCAAACAGTCGCTTGAAATGGTGGGAAAGGCCCGGCCAGGGTGGGCCCAGGCAAGTAAGGCCCAAGTGTGTGGGTGTCAGGGAGGCTAAGAAGGGCCTTGTAACACCTGATGATCAATTGAACTTGATCCCGGGAGAGAGATGCAGTCCAGAGGATCCCAACCTCGGCCCAGGCCACCTGCCATTCTGCTGGGGGCCTGAGGTCACCAGGGTCAGGGATGGTCTGGATCCCCCCGTTACCTCCAAGAACGGTGACAGGCTGTGCTTGGGGAGACAGCTTGGGGAGTTTATTTGGCTTCATTGGATCCTGAGGCCCTGGCCCCAGATGACCCCCAGGGCAGGGGGGCCCAGGCACTAAGCCCAGGGGCAGGGGACACAGTAGTAGGATTTGGTCAAGTGCTGGTGACAGCTAAGGCTGGCCCCGCTCCCCTGCACCTCCCCGCTTCCCTGCATCACCCCCGGGGGGCAATTCCCTGAGACAGGCCCTGGTCCTCCCAACCGGCTGGGTACAGTGTCGGGCCCCAGTGGGGCAGCTAAGTCGGGGGACCCACCCGTTGCAGGGGTGTGCGTGGGGGGTGCAGGCCCCCCATCCAGTGTGAAGGCTTCCTGTGCAGTGTAGTGTTCCTGACCCCCAGAGGGGGTGGTGTCCCTGGGCAAAACCAAGGCAGCTGGAGAGACTGGCCTGGCTCCTATTCCAGTGTATGCTGAGGCTCCTCCAGGGCGGTGGGCAAGCGGGGGAGCAGCCGGCCCGCTCAGGGCCCTGCCTCTGGTGCCCACGGGGCTTGGGCACCCATGTCTTTGGTCTGCGCCCTGCAGTCCTGAGGGGCCCCTCGGAAGGCGTTGGCAGGCGGAGAGTCCCAGAAGGGGTCTGAGTCTGGGAACAAGGTCCAGGGTGCCCGGCGGGGCGCAGGCTGTGGCGAGGGCAGGGGTGAGGGCCGTGGCCCAGCGGACACAAAGCTCCACGGGTCGATGCGGCTGCGGAGGGGCGAGGGCCGAGGTCGACTGATGAGGCCCAGAGGTGGTGAGCGCGGGGTCCCTGGGGTGCCAGGAGCAGAGCGTGATATTCCCGGTGGCGGTGAGACGGCGCTGGCTATTCAGTGAAGGGGAGGGGGCCCAGGTCAGGCAGTCATCGGCTCCTGGGCGTCCCCAGGGGGCACTGCCCTGCTCTGGGCCTCAGTTTGCTCACGGCACAGTGAGCTGCGGGATTCGAGACTTCCATAACCCTTCCTGAGCCATGGTGCTGCGATTTAGCAGTTAAGAGTGAGGAGGCCTCCGGAGCAGGTCTTGGATCAACCCATCTCAGCAGCTGACTAGTTTCAGTCCCTTCATCTCTCTGTGCCTTACATGTCAACCAAAAAATGGGTCTAACCGGAGTGCCAAGTTCATAGCACTGTTATCGTAATTGAATGAGGCAACCTTTCTAAAGGATTAGAAATAGTACCACCCCAGGTAAACAGCCAGTAGGAGTTTGCTAGGGTGGTCCTTAGTCTATTATTTCACAACCGGCCTGGCCCGCCCCGATGGCTGAACATAGAACTCCGTTCCCCACACCCCGAGGGCGCAGCTGGAAGTCCAGCAGACAGCTGCGGTCCTGCTCATTGCCCTGCGGGTCCCCACCAGCCCCTCCTCCCCCGCCACCAGGCAGTAGGCCGCTTACCGCGTCTCTCCTCTTCGCACCGGCGGCTCTTGGCTGAGGGCTGCCCCGCGGCGGGGACACCCAGCTCCAGCAGCAGGGGCGTCGCAGGGGTCGGCGGGCCAGAGGCGTCGAGGCTCAGCTGGGAGGCTGGGGTTTCCGGTGTCTCAGAGGAAAAGCGGATAAGCGGGGAGGCGGGCGGCTCGGCGGGGGACGGGGTGGGCAGCGACGAGCGGGGCGATGTTGGCGAGGGCTGCTCCACGCGCTCCCGGCCCAAGACCCCCGGGGGTTGCAGGTCCCGGCCGAGGCCCAGTGAGGCGAGCAGGGCAGTGCCGCGCAGCAGTGCGCGTTGGATCAGCTTGGGAGTCCCGGAGCCACTGCCGCGTTCGGTCGGGCCCGGCCGCCGGGGCTCCTCGGGCTCCGGGCTCGGCCGCGGGAGGTTACCTGGCGGCGAGTACACAGGTTAGGCCGACTTCCGGCGGCCCTGGTGCAAGGGCTGACTTCTGCTCCCCGAACTCCCCCAGTCCAAGTCCTCCCTCGGCATCCCCATTCTGGTTTTTCAGAAGTGTTGGGGGTGGAGGAGGGCAGTGCAACCTTTGAAAGGAGCAGGAGCTAAGCCAGGTGCTCTGGAGCCCACGAAAGGAGGGCTGGCTGGAGGCAAGCCCGGGGGGCCACCAAGAAGCAAGCTCAAGCCAGAGCAGGGTCGGCCTCAGGGCCCTCAATGGGCAGCAGAAGATATCTGCAGGGGCCAGGGTCACAGCTGGGCCCCGTGTGGTGCCCATCTCCTCCCTGGTTGGGCAGCCCTGGTCCTTCTAGTTGCCTGCTCTGGCCTCCAGTGGTAGCCTGTATAAGGCACACAGGCCAATTCCAATGTACACAACAGCCCTAAAGGGATACAACACTGTCCCTATTCCAGAAATGAGGAAATCAGCTCGGAGAGGTCAGTTGTTTGTGTCAGGCCTGAGCTGAGTGATTTAGGGGCATTACGTTGTTGTCTGAGCCTCATGCCCCAGGGGTTCCCAGGCTTAGCTAAGGCTACCCTGCCCTGGATTAGAGGACATGTGTCCTAACTTGTGGGCCTAGGGTTAATCCGACTCCATTCTAGACCAAATGGGTGGCTCTGGCGAACCCGCCGTCAAGGAGGTAGGGCAGCCTGTGATGGCCCCCCACAAACCCCAATTTTGTCAAATCCTCCTCAGCTCTAGAACCTGCCATGGCTCTCCATGGCTGCTAGGGCCTCTCTGTCTTCCTTGGGCCTGCCTGGTGTGGAGCACTGGGTGGGGGGTCCAGAGGAAGAAATGCAAAGCTGGGAAAAGCGTGAGCTTCTGCAGGGAACCAGGACTTTGCTTGGGGTCGGTTCTCAGCCACAACCCTTACCTCATCTCTCTCTTTTTCGGCTGGGCCCCAAGGCTTGTGCGATCTTAGTTCCCCCACCAGGGATTTAACCCGCGCCCTCAACACTGAGAACATGGAAGTCCTAACCATCAGAAAGCCAGGGAATTCCACCCCCACCCCATCTCTCTCTTATCTCCTACCCCACCTCACCCTTGCAGTGGCCACGGCCTTCTAAAATGCAAACCTGCTCAAGACAAGTCTCTACTTAACATGACACCCCTCCCCCCCGCCGCCCCCAACCAACTTCCAGATCCTTCCTGAACTGGCCCCAGGCTGCTGTTTCAGGCCTGTGAGTCCCTGGCTCTCAACTCCTTCAATGAATTCCAACCAGGATTCCTCTTCCTTAGGTCTGGTGAACCCCACGGTTGCACACAAACACTGTTCCCTCCACTCAGCACACCTTTCCCACCTTGCGCTCGGTAGTCCCTTACTATTTAAGACCCAGCTGAGAGACCACAGCGTCTATGAAGCTGTGACACTGTGGTTTATAAAAAAGTACATATTTGGTCTTCATCTCATTCCTGGTACAGAACTCCCCAAACCCTTGGCATTTCCATATCTGAGTTCATATTGATGTCTTTTTATTTTGGCAGCCCTGTGCAGCATGAGGGATCTTGGTTCCCTGACCAGGGATCAAACCTGTAACCCCTGCATTAGGAGCATGGAGTCTTAACCACTGGACCACCAGGGAACTCCCTGATGCAGTCATTGTTGGAGGATGGGGTCTGCCGGGGGAACGAACTGTGTGATTAGAGGGTTGGAACTTTCAACTTCTACTTGCATCAGGCTAAGACAGGGGCTGGAGATTGACTCCTGTCACCAATGGCCAATGATTTAATCAATCACATCCACGTAATGAAGCCTCCATAAAAACCCAGACAAAGGGTTTGGAGAACTGGGTTGGTGAACCAGCAGAGAACTGTGGTTGGTGTACCACACCTCTGCTAGAGTGGGCATGGAAGCTGTATGCCCCTTCCACATACCCTGCCCTCCACATCTCTTCCATCTGTATGTCCTTGACCTGTATCCTTTATAATAATCTGGTAGTCTAGGAAGTAGATGGTTTTCCTGAGTTCTGTGAGCTCTTCAAGGAAATTATCAAATCTGAGAAGGGGGGTTATGGGAACCTCTGATGCAGAGCTGGTTGGTGAGGAGCACAGGTGACAACCTGGACTTCCAACTGATGTCTGCAGTACAGAGGAGCAGTCTTGTGGGCCTGAGCCTTTAACCTGTGGGGTCTGACGCTAATTCCAGGTAGACGGAGTCAGAACTGGATTGGATTGGAGGCCTTCCAGCTGGTGTCCCAGAATTGGCCGGTGTGGGAAAAACTCCACACATGTGGTGTCAGAAGTGAAGCAAGAGAAGGTAGAGGAAAACAAGAACTTTTCCTCTTTTAGAAGCTTTGCCAGGGACTTCCCTGGTGGTCCAGTGGTTAAGAATTTGCCTTCTAAGATAGGGGATGGGGGTTTGATCCCTGACGGAGGAACTAAGATCCCACATGCTGTGGGTCAACTAAGCCTGCACACAATGAGAGAAGCCCGTGTGCCACAATGATGACCCAGTGCAACCAAAAAAAAAGTTTAAAAAACAAAATAGAAGCTTTTTCAGAATCCCCTGTTAACCTATGTAGTTCTTGCTTATGCTATGCTGTGTACAGTCCTTCAGCCTACTACATGCTACTCTCTACTGTACTTATTTGTGAGTCTGCCTCCTCCACCAGACTAGGCCTGCCCAGAGGTCAAGGCACTGCTGATCTCTAGCATGATGATCCCTGGCTCATTATATGTGTCAGTACACATTTGATGGAAGAATCCATTCTTAGAATCCCTGTGACAACCACATAAGGTGATCGCTGTTCCCCTACTTTACAGGTGAAGAAACTGATCATTTACAGTGAGTTTAAAGCAGAACAGGGGAAAAACATGTTTAAAACAAGCAAGAAAAATGGAACAAAGTGAAGCTGGAGATCAGCACACCAACTAAGAATGGAAAGAAGTTACTGAAGTTGATATCCTGAGAAACTGAGGTTCCCAGAAGTCAGAAACTTTGCCCTAGGTCACTTGGCAATGATTTTAATGTACCTCTAAACTCCCGGGCAGTAAGAGGTGACAACCCTGTTGTTACGGAGAAAGCAGAAAAACCATTCTTGCCTCAGAGATGAAGGTGAAATCACTTCTACAGGGCCTCATGGAAAGGACGCGGCCATGTGGTAGTTGGTGGCTCCAGGGCAAAAGCTTCATTCGGCAGCTGCTGGCAGACTGTCCCCACCAATCCATTACAGCCAGTTCCCCAGGGGCCAGCACACCCAGGCAGGGACAAGGGGTGGGAGATGGGACTCCCCAGCGGTGTGGCTACCACCTGGGACAATCTCTCAGGGACAGCTTTGCTTCTTAGCTAGGTTTTTGACTCTGTAGGTGGTTGGGAGGTCAAGATCACTCACTTGTGGGTGGGCCAAGACAGCTGGATGAGGGCTTGCACAAGTGGAAACAGATGCTCAGCCAGCAGCTGGGCTGGGACAAGTGATACCCTTTCAGGTAAGGGGGCAAGCTGGAGAAAGATGAGGTCCCTGCTCCTGGGAGCCCAGGGAAGGTAAGGCCAAAGGGATCTGAAGGATCTGTAGACCACGGTCAGGGGCTGCTGTGTGTTCTACTTCAAATCACTGTACCTGTCTGTGCCTCAGTTTTCTCCTCTATAAAATGGCACACAGGAGGGATCCAATAAATGTTTGCTGTTGTTATTACTGTGAATCCTAGCTTAGGTAATGGTGGAGGTGATGCACTGGGTGGGGTGAGAGGAGTGAGTCTAACTTGTTTGCTGAATAGAACTCTGGTCTGATGACAGCTAAGTCAGGTCCTATATTCTGGCTTTGAGAAGCAGGTGCAGCCTAAGCAAGGGAGGCTGCAACTTTCTAATCCTTGCCAATGTTGGGCAGTGCTGAGATGAGCCTTGCCCCACTGACCCAGGATCCCTGCTTTCTGCTGATCCCCTAGCTTCCCAAGTAGCTTGTAGGTGAGAAACCCCTTCTTTAAGTGAAAGCTTCTGAGGAAACTCACTATGAGCATGAGTGTCAACATTTTCCTGGGTTCAGATCCTTAGCTGGGGGATTTAGGAGGGCAGTGCTGAGATGAGCCTTGCCCCACTGACCCAGGATCCCTGCTTTCTGCTGATCCCCTAGCTTCCCAAGTAGCTTGTAGGTGAGAAACCCCTTCTTTAAGTGAAAGCTTCTGAGGAAACTCACTATGAGCATGAGTGTCAACATTTTCCTGGGTTCAGATCCTTAGCTGGGGGATTTAGGTAGATGACTTTATATCTCAGAGCCTCAGTTTTCTCAGTTCTCAGAATCCCTCATGGGCTTGTTACTTGGGTGGAATACCTGATACGCAGCAAGTGCTGTTGCCATTATGGAAAACGGAAGAGCCAAGAACTGCCTCAGATGCAGTGAGGGGGCCCTGGATGCCCACCCGTTCAGCTTTCTTATCCTCTTTTCCACCTCCAAGCTCCCCAGAGAGGACTCTGAGAAGCACAGCACAGTAGCCACTTTTCTTATTCCACCCCATATGCACAATTTCCTTCCCCTCTCTGCGCCCAGCTTCCTTTGGGTCCCAAACAAGGGCCACTGTTCCTTGTCTTCCTTTGCTCCCTAGAGCTTGCTGAGGGCACAGCAGCTGATGCAGGCCAGCCCTGCACAATGGGACCACTCTGGGCCCCTTGAGGCCTAGGTGGGATCCCCCTCAGTTGTGGGCTTATAGGTCAGACCTGGGTTCCAGCAATGGCCTGCCTTGCCATAGTACCCACAGGAGTACAGCAACAGTTGGCTGGGGGCAGACAAGGCCACTCACCATTGAGCACTGGGGTTGTGGAAGGAGATCCTAGGGGGGATGAGTCATCTGAATCCAGGTACCACGTGGCTTCATCCATGCGGGACCTTCTCCTGGTGAGTGGATGAGAAGGGGAGTTGTGCTTCGTGATCTCAGGACTGTTGGGAGGCAGGAGCTGCTGGGTAGGGGGCAGTCAGGCACTCACCTTCCGTTCTGGGCTTCTCCAGGCTTGGGGGAGCTGGGACCCCAGGCCCAGCATGCTCGGCGCTCTCCATTGCTTGAGTCCTCTAGACGTCTTGGGGACTGTCGGCCCCAAGCCTGGCCTGGCTCTGCAGGCTCCACTGTGGTGGGTGGGGTGAGGGGAGGAACCGAAGGAGTCTGAGTCAAGATTAGGGACCCTGATCTTTGTCCTCCCACCGTAAGAAATGGGTTCCAGGGGCAACTTCTTGGAGGATGGGGAGTGGATAGTCAGGCTGGGCCCCATCCCGTTCCCGTGGTAAGCTTTGGGCTTACAGAGAAATCGCACAGAACTGGGGTGGGGTAGGTGAGTGTGGGTCCTGAGACTGGCAGTGGGGCATCTCTTCTAGTCCCTCAGCTGGCATTTGCTGCTTAGGAGTTAGCAAGACACGCAGCAGACTGTGTGGGTCTGACCCTGCCACTTATCAGCTATGCAGTATTAGGCAGTTACTTCTTTCACTTCTCTCGTCGGTAAAAGCTAGGTAATAATCAAGACATCTACCTCACAGGCTCATTGTGAGGAATTAATATTAGCAACTGTTAGTCACTCAGTCGTGTCTGACTCTTTGTGACCCCATGGTAGCTATCAGGCTCCTCTGTCCACGGGATTCTTCAAGTGAGAATACTGGAGTGGGTTGCCATTCCTTTCTTGGATCTTCCCAATTCAGGGATCAAACCTGGGTCTCCTGCATTATGGGCAGATTCTTTTTATGCTCTGAGCCACCGAGAACACCCTAATATTAGCAAAGCACTTAAGAAAGTGAATGGTACATAGCGTCATACAATTGTTAGAAAAAAAAAAAAGTTGTAAAATGACTGCTGCTTGGGAAACTTAGATACCAGTTTAGATGGATGGGGAGGGAACCTGGGAGCAGGGAGGAAGAGGAGGACAGTGGACAGTGCGAGGGATCCACTTCCAAGGATAAGGTGTGACGAAAGGTAAGATCTGGGGAGAAGGACGTGGGCAAGAGGAGGAGACGCTGCTTACACTGGATGGCCCGGAACCGGGGAAAGGTGGGAGAGTCCCCAGCCCCGACCTCGAAGACGTTCCTCCTTCTGTCCAAGCCAGGCGAGGCCTGCACGGTGATGCGGTGTTTGAAGTCTAGGGTTGGGGGGAAGAGAAGCAGAGTGTAATTTTGTGGTGAAGGAGAGACAGTATGTTAACCCACAGGGCCCCTCGGCAGCGCCGAGGCCACGCAGGCAGTGCTGGAATCCGGCCTAGCACGGAGGCTAGGTGACTAGGGCCGGTCTCACAGGCTGGCTTCCTCAGCCCCTAGCTCTCGTTAAGGAAATCCCCAAACCCGGGAAGCGCGGCGAAGTCGGAGAGGGCCAACCCCGCGCCCTCGGCCTTCCCAGAACATTCATAAGCCCCGCCCCTTCCCGGCCGCAGCCACTCCCAGGCCGACATGCAAATATTCCCGCCGGAACCCGCCCACAGACAAAAACACACTTCCGATCCCACCCCTTGCGAGCTCCGCTCATAGACCCACCCACCGACGCCCTAGACCAATCCCAGTGCGGTTAGCCACCCTCCTGGCCACGCCCCGCCACCGGCGAAGCCAATGGCGGGTGGTACGCTGGGGCCCCACCCCTTACCGAGTGGCATGCTGATACGCTCCCCGCCGTCGCGCGCGCGGAGTTTGCTACGCTTGAAAGTTCCGCGTCGGCGGCGAACGTGCGGCCGCTCGCGGTCGACTTGCTGCAGTAACAGCGTCAACTCGCGCTCAAACACCTCCAGCTCCCACTGAGCCAGCAGGTGCTCGCGCCGCCGCAGCTGCTCTGCCTGTGAGCGCTGCTCACGCGCCGCGCGGGTCAGCTCCTCCTCGCGGCTCAGTAGTTCCTGTGCCCAGGACAGCGCAGGCGGTGGCGTCAGGCGGGTACGGTCCCAAGCGCTCATCCCCACCCTCCGTGAGACGTCCCTTCCCGGTGTCTCCTTCCATCCCTGGGACTGCGACTCCTCCTACCTTTTCTTTGGCCCGCAGCTCGTCGAAGAGGCCTTGGATCTCGCGCTTCCAGCCTTCCTGCATGGAATGGAAGGAGTCCCGCGGCATTTCCCGTAGCACCTGCGCCTCCAGCGCCTCCAACTGCTGAAGGATGGAGGCGAAGTCGGGCCTGCGGTGGGGGTCCTGCGCCCAGCAGTCTAGGTGGGGTGGGGACAGGGGAAGGGGTCTGTGAGTGGATATGTCCTGTTAGGCCAAGGAGCTCTACCCTTCACCCTCCTGCCCCATCCCCTTACCGGCCATGAGCTGTGCGAAGGGCTCCGGGCAGGTGGACGGAATGGGCAGTGTGAGCTTGTTCACGGCCACACCATAGGCTACAGCAAGGCAGTCGATGCCACGATAGGGTACCTCCCCGGTCAGCAGTTCCCACAGCAGGACCCCAAAGCTGTGGGTGAGACAAAGGGTCTGTGTTCCCGCCTCGACTCATTCATTCATTGCCATTTCACCCCAAAGCAACCAAGAGCTAAGTGGTCTGTGTTCCTCCCCTGGCCTCTGCTTATCCATCCAGCCCTAGATTTTGGCTGCCACCTCTCCCACCCCCGTGACCCCATATCTGTCCAGACTCCACCCAGCTGCACCTCCAGACATCGCTGCCTTTGGAGAAGGTGGAGGCCTTGATAACCTCAGGAGCCATCCAGGCATAGGTGCCCGCAGCACTCATTTGCGTGGTTTTGTGCCACTCGCGGGCCAGGCCGAAGTCCGTGATCTTCAGGGTCTTGTGCTCCATGTCCTCACCTTCAATGGGCTGCAGCAGCAGAACTGGGGAAGAGAGGCTGGACTGTGGTTCCAGGCTCAGGTGGTGGGGACAGGGGAGGAGCTGGGAGCAAACTGTCACCTGACAGACATCCTGGCTAAGTAATGGGGGCAGTGAGGTGACTTGGTCTCAACCTTGCCCTGGAGAGCTCATATCTGGGGTTGGGATAGAATGAGACAATAAACACAAGGCTGGGACGTGTTTACCAAGGGGGTCCTAGAGGTTAGGCATATTATACACACACACACAAATCTGTGAGGTAAACATCATGGGATTCCCTGGTGGTTCAGTGGTAAAGAATTCACCTGCCAGTGCAGGAGACACAGGTTCAATCCCTGGGTGGGAAAGATCCCCTGGAGAAGGAAAACGGCAACCCACTCCAGTATTCTTGCCTGGAAAATCCCATGGACAGAGGAGCCTGGTGGGCTCTAGTCCTTGGCTTTGCAGAGGGTCAGACATGACTTAGCAACTAACAGTTCACTTCAGTAATCAGGACTCTGCACTTCCACTGCAGGGGAAACAGGTTCGATCCCTGGTCAGGGAACTATGATCCCACATGCCCTTGGCTCAGGCAATAAATAAATAAGTAAATTGTAAGATTTGGGAAGATTTCCCAGAGGGAAGTGCCATTTAAGCTGAGACCAGAGTGAGGAGTTGGCCTCAGCTAGGCGATGGTGGGGGTTCAATCCCATGGACAGAGGAGCCTGGTGGCTCTAATCCTTGGGGTTGCAGAGGGTTAGACACAACTTAGTGACCAAACAGCAACAACAAAGGCATCATCCTCATTTTTCAGAAGAGGAAACTGAGCAACAGTTTGACTTAACCAAGGTCGTAAGCAAACAAAACAAGTGTCACACAACCTGGTATGCGTGGTTCCAGAGCCAGTGTTCTAACGTTCCCCTAACCCTGCACAGAACAGAAATAGGCAATGTGGCAGCCTCTCAGCATTCGCGACTTTGATTTCAAAAGAAACCTGTGTGTTGCCTTTTTGTCGAGGCAAGAGTGTGATTTAGAACCTCCCTGGGGGTGGGGAGCAGGAGGGAACTGCCTGGTGAGAAAGGAAGCCCCGGGGCACTATAGACCCCTGGTGCCCATGTCCCACTGTGGCCAGCACAGCCATTTCCAGAAGAGAAAAAGACTCCAAAAGATACCCACTGATG
>SJYX01023676.1:140753-164803 GCA_006410675.1 Oreotragus oreotragus
GGGGAAGGGTAGCCCTCACCTCCCATGACAGCAGATTCAGGGTCGAGTTGGTTTCTGCTAACGACGGGCCATCTCTCCCCTCTACATCCGCATCAGGAAAACTCGGGCAGAGAACCTGGCTTGGGAAGGGGACAAACCCGAATTTGGTCTTGGCTCCGATGCTGCAGGGCTGTGTGATCCATCCTCTCTGCGCCTTATTCGCTTTGCATCTGAAATTGGGGCCAGAAGCTCAGCTTTGCAGACCTAGTGGGATGGGCGGGGGTTGTGGGGCGGGTTAAGACGAGGAGGACGGAACTGGCTGCACCTCGAGCTCTTGGAACGAGTTGTCAGGTCCTCCTTTTTCTCACCTGGGAAACCACTTATTCATGCTTCTTCCCCGTGAAGGGGCGGAAACCTGAGACTGTGGTCCTGAAATGTGCGCAGTGACTGGATTCAGAATAGCCAAACCACGCTTGCAACCGCAGGATTGACCCCTTGATTGCCTTGAGCCTGTCACTTTAAGAAAAACGACGCTATCCTACTTCGACTATTTCTGCCTTTCTGAAGGATCGCTCTCTACAATCTTAAGCGTGAGCTCTGACCCGGAAGTAGAGGCCATTCATGACGTCTGAGGTCCCGCACTGAATAGGTTAGACCTAGACGGGGGTATGCCCCCGTAGCGCCGAACTGTAGCTTTAGCTCAGGCAGGTCCACGCCTCCATCCTTTTCCCCGCCTCTTGTAACCCACTGGGAGAATTTTGCGCCAATTAACTCCACCGTTACTCGATGGCCACTCAACTATCCCTTGGGTTCCGTCCAGTGGTCTCCGCTAGGCTGGCAACTTTCAGGTGTGCGCATGCGCCCAAGGGCTTTTGCCTTACGGCCCGTCCCTTGCCTTAGACTCTGCGCAAGCCCGAAGGGTACCCCACTGCTTATCGCCCTACCACCTCCCTGCGCTTGCGCATTCAAGCCGCCAGGTTTTCCTTTTCCGGGTCCCAACTTGGCTCGTTGGGCGCATGCGCCACTGCAGGTTGGCGACTCGCGGCTCCTTCTTCCGGCCTCCCCCTTGGGCCGGCTCCCGCAGAAGCGGGGCGAGCGCGGAGCCCAAAGCGAGTGACCTGTGACCCCGGAAGTGGACCTCAGGGTCCCGGGGCTTTCCCCGGGCCGGAACCGAGGGAGCCGTCCCTGCACCCCCGGAGCACCCACCCCACGCCCACCTTTGGATGCCGCCGACGGGTGCACGGCCCGTGCCCCGCGCCTGCCTGCCGGCCCAGCCCTCGGGAGAAGTTCTGGGGCGGGGGTGGGGGCCAGGACCCCGCCTCTGATGCGGCTCCACCCCCGCGCCTGGGTCTCACACCGCTGACTTCCTGGCCGGCCCCGCCCCCTGCTCGCACCCTCGCCCCTCCGGTCTCTCTCCCCCGTTGGGGGAGACCATGGCGTGAGCGCGAGGCCGGGCCCCGGGGCCCTCGGGCGCCAGGCGGGGCATGGGCCAGGGGCCGCCCCCATGAGGGTCCCAGGAGGAGGGGGCGCGCAGCAGCGGCGGGGCCATGGGGTCGCAGGTATTGCAGATCCTACGCCAGGGGGTGTGGGCCTCACTCACCGGCGGTTGGTTCTTCGACCCACACCAGAGCACCTTCTCCAACTGCTTCCACCTCTATGTCTGGATCTTCCTGCTCACCTTCCCTTTCTTGCTGTACATGGTGAGACGCTGCCGCCACCTGTAACTCCCGCCGGGGAAAGGGAGGGCAGATGTCACTGAGGGGTGCAAACTGACAGGGACTCCAGGCTGTGGGAAGGAGACTCAATGCAGAGTTCAGAGTGTGTGGAGGAGAGGCCAGAATTTTCTGGCCAGGGTGACCTTGAGCCCCTCACGTAATCTCTGTCCAGTTAGTAAAGAAAAGGCAGGGTCTTAGTACTGGTTGTATGCAGGGGTGAGGAAGTGTTCTTGTGAACTTGTGAATCCTAGCCTTGATGGCGGTGGCAGGTCCACCCCTTGTGGGAGCAGGGCTCTATGAAGAAGGACCTGATTTGCTGCCACCTCCAGGTCCTGCCCCCCAGCTTGGTGGTGGCTGGTGTGTACTGCCTTGTGGTGGCTGTCATCTTCGCTACCATCAAGACTGTGAACTATCGGCTGCATGCTATGTTCGACCAGGGCGAGATTGTGGAGAAGCGCAACTCTACCATGGGGGAACCAGAGGAAGAACCTGCCCAGGGGGACAGCAATCTCCCCAGGTGGGTGAGGCAGGACTTGTGCCGGAAATGGAGGGTTCCTGGTGCTTGGGCCTTGGCATTGGAGGATGGAGAGGGGGCCTAGGGAACATTGCCTCCAAGAGTGGTTGAATATTCCTTGATTGGCTCTGGATTTGTCAGGGGAATCGACGTAGAGGGAGGTGTGATGGGGATGGTGGGAGAGGTGCTGTGTGAAGAGGGAAGGTTAGCTCGAAGCTGATGTTCCTGTGCACTGCTAGAGACCCTGGAGTGGAGATGACCGTATTTCGAAAAGTGAGTTCCACCCCGCCTGTGCGCTGTAGCTCTCAGCATTCCGTTTTTGGCTTCAACCAGGTCTCGGTGAGTGGTCCTGGCCCTCAGCCTCCCCTACTCCTCTCCCGGGAGCCTGTCCCCCATGTGGGTATGTCCTGCACCTACTTTTTTGCCCTCTTGGTTCCTTCAAACTTTTCTCTTACCTGCTCAGGAGTTGCTGCCCCGGATAGAGGACTCTGGGCCCCTCAGAGGTAGGTGGCTGCGGCTGAGAACTGAGGTAGCAGTGCAGAGCGGGGGCCCGGCACATCGGTGCCTTGAGGCGCTGCTAATGCGTCGGGGGCTGTGCTTGTAGACATCAAGGAGCTGGTGCGCGAGCAGGGCAGCAACAACGTGATCGTGACCTCGGCCGATCGAGAGATGCTGAAGCTAAGCTCACAGGAGAAGCTGAGTGAGTGGGCATGATTGGCAAGGGCTTGGGGAGAAGACTAGCTGCCATGTCTTTGAGTCACCCTAACCTTTGCTTCCCAGGGCTCTCTTAGTCCTCTGAGATGGGACCTCACTGTCCCACCCCCCTGGGCTCTCAGACCTCGTGGCCACAGGACCCTCTCAGCCATCAGTTCCTGCTATAGAACACCTTTTTCTAGCCGTGTGTCGTCTTCTCTTCTGACAGTTGGAGACCTTCCCCAGATGCCTCCAGGGGCCGCCCCGGACCCTTCTCTCCCCAGCACGGACTCCTCAGAACGTTCTCCCCTGGCTGGAGACGGAGCCCCATGGAGTGGCGGCAGTGTGGCTGACACTCCCATGAGCCCCCTCCTGAAGGGCAGCCTCAGCCAGGAGCTTAGCAAGAGCTTCCTGACCCTGACCCGGCCCGAGCGGGCCCTGGTGAGGACCAGCAGTCGACGGGAACAGCGCCGAGGAGCGGGCGGCTACCAGCCCTTGGACCGGCGGGGCTCAGGGGACCCCACGCCCCAGAAAGCTGGCTCCTCAGATTCCTGCTTCAGTGGCACTGACAGGGAGACGTTGAGCAGCTTCAAGAGTGAGAAGACCAACTCAACCCACCTGGACAGCCCCCCTGGCGGGCAAGCCCCTGAGGGCAGCGACACAGACCCCCCCTCGGAGGCAGAGCTGCCCGCCTCCCCAGATGCCGGTGTCCCCTCGGATGACACGCTGCGCTCCTTCGACACCGTCGTAGGAGCAGGGACGCCGCCCTGCCCGGCCGAGCCTCTCCTGGTCGTGCGGCCCAAGGACTTGGCGCTGCTCCGGCCCAGCAAACGGCGGCCGCCCATGCGGAGACACTCCCCAGCCACCGGCCGGGCTCCTCGGCGGCCACTGCTGGAAGGCCGGGGCTTCTTCGAGGATGACGACACCAGCGAGGGCAGTGAACTGAGCCCGGCCTCCAGCCTCCGGTCCCAGCGCCGCTACAGCACCGACAGCTCCTCCTCCACTTCTTGCTATTCCCCTGAGAGTTCTCGGGGGGCCGCTGGGGGAGCCCGAAAACGACGGGCCCCCCACGGGGCTGAGGAGGGGATGGCTGTGCCCCCCAAGCGGCCCTATGGGACCCAGCGGACGCCTAGTACTGCCAGCGCCAAAACGCACGCCAGAGTGCTGAGCATGGACGGGGCCGGGGGGGATGCCCTGCGCGGTCCCCCGGCCGGCTCCAAGGCTGAGCTGGAGGCCCAGGCAGGGGCGGAGCTGGCTCCTGCTGAGCCCGCTGTGCTGCCCTCTGAGGCCCGCAGGGGCCCTGCTGCCAACCAGCCTGGCTGGCGCGGGGAGCTGCGGGAGGAAGGTGCGCTGGGGGGAGGTGAGTGCCGCCTGGGGAAGGGCAAGGGGCAGCTGGAGGGGGCCCTGGCAGCAGGTGGACCTAGACACGGCTGTCTGGCGACGGTCGTCTGCTGGCGCTTCAGATAAGCAGGGCTGAGCAGAGAGGAGGCTAAGGCAGAGATCTCAGGCACCGGGCTCCCGTCCTGAGGTTAGCACTTGAACCTCTTTTCTTCAAGGTCTCTCTGTAGCCATGCTCATTCTCCTGGGCCACCAGCGGAGCAGAACAAGTCATGTCCTTAGTCCCAGATTTAGAAACTGTGGTCCGAGTGGTAGGTTACCTGGCACGGTCACAGAGCCAGAATATGGTTGGACTAGGCCTGACCTTTAGCTCCACACAGGAGTACCTGCATCTCCCCGCCGCCCGCCCCCAGGCTCTGTCCACTCCCTTGTCACTTACACTCGGCGGGGGGCCTCTCTCTGGGCAGCTGCTGAGGAGACTGGCAAGCGGGACCACTCAAGCAATGTGAGGCGGGCACAGGCCATCCGGAGGCGGCACAACGCCGGCAGCAACCCCACCCCCCCGGCCTCGGTCATGGGCTCACCCCCCAGGTGAGCACCAGCTGGCTGCCCAGGGTGGGGGGTGGGGGCCTGCTGGCTCTGAGTGCTGCTGACAGCCCGTGGGTTGCCCCGTCCCCAGCAGCCTGCAGGAGGCTCAGCGGGGCCGTGCGGCTTCCCACTCCCGGGCCCTGACGCTGCCCTCGGCCCTGCACTTTGCCTCCTCGTTGCTGCTCACCCGGGCCGGAACCAACGTGCACGAGGCCTGCACCTTCGACGACACCTCCGAGGGCGCCGTGCACTACTTCTATGACGAGAGCGGTGAGCCCCTCCCTGCGGCCCAGCCTCTCCCCCCACTGAGAGTCATCGTCCCTGAAATTGCACCCTTGGTGCCCCGGGGCTGGGCTGCCCTCTGGAGAACCCAGCACAGGGTTTTTCTCAGGTGGGTTGGGCCTCGGTACTCCTGTTGCGGACAGGCTGCCTTGTGTCCCATACCTGTCTGTGCTCCAGGTGTGCGGCGTTCTTACACCTTTGGCCTGGCCGGAGGCGGCTATGAGAACCCTGTGGGGCAGCAGGGGGAGCAGGCAGCCAACGGAGCCTGGTGAGTCTCCAAGCGCAGGCTCTCCCCGCCCTGTGTCTGGTGGGCTGTCATTTCTGGGGAGTTTTCTCCCTTCCTTCTTTGGGCAGGAGCAAAGATCTCCAGGAGGTAGCTCAGATCTCCAGGAGGAGAGGGTGGTGGGCGGCAGCGAAGGGCATGGAGGGGAGAGGGGCAAGCCTGTAGGGATCCCTTGGGTCCCTGGCTCCACAGGACTTCCAAGCACGAGGCTCCAGGGCCTTCTTGGATGCCTAGGGTCTGGGAGGGAGGCCCTCTGTGACCTGTCTCCTCTTGACACCCCTGTGCATCTTCTGGGTACTTGAGCAGCCCCCTTGGGCCTCCAGTCGTGGCCTGGCCTTGGCCTCAACCCTGTTTCATTTCTATGCTCGCCCACAGCCCTGACCCTCACCTCTGCTGTTCCCACAGGGACCGCCACTCGCATTCCTCCAGCTTCCACTCAGCTGACGTCCCAGAGGCCACCGGCGGCCTGAACCTGCTGCAGCCGCGGCCCGTGGTCCTGCAGGGCATGCAGGTGCGCCGAGTGCCCCTGGAGATCCCGGAGGTGAGAAGCCAGCATTGGGGAAGGACCTGCAGGGAGGGGTAGGCGATGCAGGCCACCAGGCGCTTGCGCAGGCCCCAGAAGGGCAGGTCGTCCTGAGTGAGGGCTCCAGGGACCCTGAGGTGGCTGTCCTGGCCTTTGGTGGTCAGCACAGAGTGCACAGAACATGAAGGACTCAAGTTGCTTATTTATTTACTCAGCAAGCGTGTCTGGAATAGCTTCGTTACCCTGGCGGGGCCCGCAGTTAGTGGGGACGGGGCCCGCAGTTAGTGGGGACGGGGCCCACAGTTAGTGGGGACGGTGCAGTGGCACCCGCAAAGGGGACAGCTGAGATCACTGGACAGTGGCGGTGGGTTGCTTGAGGCATCTGGTCAAGCTTGTCTGTTTCAGCAGGGTTAGTAAGAGCACCTCTTCTTGTTCCTGAAAGTGTCCTGGTGTAGACAACAGCTTACGTAATCAGTCAGGAAGTGACAAAAATATTAGGATTGTGTAAGGCACAGATTCAGACCTTAAAGAACAGTCATGAGCGTAGTGCCCACGCAGCCAGGGCCACAGAGAGACCAAGGGCAGTGCTCAGAAGCCGCGTGTGCCCCTTCCTGATGTGCTTGTTCTCCTTCCCCGTCCCGTGGGAGAGCAGTGCAGTCCTCACACGGGCGAGGGCTCCTCCAGAGGCAGGGGCTGTGCTGTCGTGGCTCTCCTTGTGTCCCTGGAGCCTGGCACAGGACAGGCTCATGGGTGCGTCCCATAAACACTTGTTGACTTAAATACCCACAAGCCCAGAGAGGTTAAGTAGGCAGCCCAGGGCCTCACAGCAGTGGCATTGGCACCCAGGCCTGCCCTCAGGGCCAGCCCTCCATGTGCTCCAGGGTAGAGTGGTCAAAGTTACCCTGGTGGCCACATCTGGGCAAAGGGTGGCATTTGTACTGGCTCCCGAAGGGTAAGGTAGATTTCATCCACCCTAGAAAGAGGCCAGAGACGCCTCCTGAGTGGGGAAGACAGACACAAGAGCTGGTAACCCTGGCCCTTGGCAGCCCCCACAGCCGTTGAGTCATATCTTGGGAAGCTGGAGAAGGGAGCAGGCCGTGGGGTGGAGGGTCAGGGCATGCTGTGGGGCCACTAGATGGTAGGGACTTTCTGTGTAGACCAGCTCGTGTGTGCCAGGGGGTGGCATGGACGGGAGTGGATCAGAGCTGATGGCGTTACATACGGTCCCCCACCACACCTGGCGCCACCACCCCCTACCCCGACTACCAGTCACACACGGTCCCCCACCGCACCTGGTGTCACCACCGGGGGCGGGGCTGATGGCCGCGGCCGTGGGGACCGCAGTTTGACCTACTGGACCAGGACTCCCTGCACGAATCCCAGGAACAGACGCTGATGGAGGAGGCGCCACCCCGGGCCCAGCACAGTTATAAGTACTGGCTTCTTCCTGGCCGCTGGACCTCTGTGCGCTACGAGCGGCTCGCCCTGCTGGCACTGCTGGACCGGTGAGCACTCAGCCCCTCAGCTCCCAGTCCTCTGTCGTTCCTGGCCCCAGGGCTTCTAATGTGTGGAGGCCGTCATGGCCACAGAGAGCCTAACCGCTGGGTTCCTGCGGGTGCTTGGAGGGCTGGAATTTGCAGTGGGATTGCTTCAGGTTCTTCTAGGGGCGAATGGTTGGCCTAGCTCTGATCAGTCTTCTCTCAAAATTTTGCTGGAGGGAGACATGGCTTCTATGCAGAGCGTTTTTATTTTTATTATTTGCTTCTGTGTTAGATTCAATTAAATTGAATCCTGTATAGCCTAAAAAGCTAGCAAATATCTGTCTTAGCTCTCCTTTTTTTCTGGGAGGAAACTGAGGCCCAGAAAGGCAGAGAGGTCAGGTGACACTTGTTGTCTGGGTGGCTTCCTGTGCTCTGGATTTCTCCCGGCACTGTGAGTGGTGCTCTGGGGGAGCGGGAGGCAGATAGGCCAGATCCCAGAGTGGTGGCCCCTGAGGTGTCCGGGTCTAGAGGGGACAGAGCCTGGGGTTGGGTGTAGGGTAGCACTGGGCTGGCTTCCTGGAGCAGGTGCAGCCTGGCCCTCCCCAAGGTTATAGCTCCAGATACTCAGGATGATGGCTGGTGTGGGCGCCAGCCCGGATATGGGTCTTTGTGGCCGGGTCCCGTCCCCCACCCCCGAGTCCCTCACCCCGCGTGCTCTGAGCGGGCGCTCTCTGCAGTATGGGAGGAGGTGGGCGTGCTCTGAGCGGGCGCTCTCTGCAGGACGCGCGGGCTGCTGGAGAACCTCCTCGGTGTCGGCCTGAGCAGCCTCGTCGCCTTCCTGGGCTACCTGCTGCTGCTGAAGGGCTTCTTCACGGACATCTGGGTCTTCCAGTTCTGCCTGGTCATCGCCTCCTGCCAGTATTCCCTGCTGAAGGTCAGGCCTGGCTTCTGGGGTCTCCTCCCCCTCCTCCCACGACCCCTCTTGAGGGGGTCGAGCTAGAAAGCAGATGAGATACTCCAGGCCCCGTGTTACCACTGCCGGGCCCATCCAGCAAATGAAGGGACTGAGGCTCAGGACAGTGGAAGGGGGAGTCCTGCCCTGGTCCCTCATAACGCCCTTGAAGTGGAATTGAACGGGTCCCAGGCCTCTGACCCTCCCGTGGGTGAGGCTCTCGCCACCAGTGTAGCTCCTGTCTCTTCCAGAGCGTGCAGCCGGATGCCGCCTCTCCCATGCATGTGAGTACAGCAGAGCGTGTCTCCCGCGAGGCCTGGGCCTGGGTGGGGCTGAGACCCTCACCTTCCCCGTTGCCCCCAGGCCCCTGATCTTTCTGCCCCAACCCTGCCAAACTCTCTTGGACCCAGGGCCGGGCCCAGGGCACGTGAGCATGCGTTTGCGAGTAGGGGTTCAGTGAGGGAGGCGCGGCTCCTCACAGGCCCCCTCCCCAGGGCCACAACTGGGTGATCGCATACAGCCGACCCGTCTACTTCTGCATCTGCTGTTTGCTCATCTGGCTGCTGGACACCCTGGGCTCCGCGCAGCCGTTCCCGCCCGTGTCCCTCTACGGCCTCACACTGTTCTCCGCCTCCTTCTTCTTTTGTGCCCGTGACGTGGCCACTGGTAAGGCCGGGTAGGGTTGAGGTTGCAAGGGGGTCAGGGGAAGCGAGGCCCTAAGGGGGGCTCGGGGGGCAGCCGGCAGACTGACCGGGCCTCCACTCCCCGTCCCTGCCAGTGTTCACCTTGTGCTTCCCGTTCGTCTTCCTCCTGGGCCTCTTGCCCCAGGTGAACACCTGCCTCATGTACCTGCTGGAGCAGATAGACATGCACGGCTTTGGAGGCACAGGTATGGAGTCCAGGGCGGGGCTCGGGGGTGAGGAGGACGTGCAGGCCTGTGGGTCTGTGAGGCTATGAGGGTGTGAGGGCTATGAGGCTGTACAGCTATAGGTCTAGCACTTTGCTGAGGCTTTTCTGAGCCTACATGGAAGATTCTAAGAAGCCATCTCTTCCCCTCCCTTCCCCACCCCTCCCGTCTCCTCCTCCCCAGGCAAGTGGTTTAAACCCGAGAATGCCAGAAGCCCTGCAGGCCTCTCTGGGCTGGGGGAGCAGAGAACAGTGGGCCGGGCCCCGAGTCCAGGGAAGGCTAGCCCCTGGAAGTTGAGGGGCAGCAGGGGCAGTGCCGCGGGGGCTGGCGGGTGGGCTCTGGGCTTTACTTGCCCTCGCTCGCCTCACAGCCGCCACCAGCCCCCTGACCGCCATCTTCAGCCTCTCCCGCAGCCTGCTGGCCGCCGCCCTGCTCTACGGCTTCTGCCTCGGGGCCATCAAGGTAGGGATGACCTGGGGTGGGCTGGGAGGCATCCAGAGTGGGGGACTGTGGGATGGGGCTCTCAGTGGCCTCTGTCCTGGGTGGGGGCTCCCGCAGCTCTGATCGGCGCGGGCTCCCTCCCTAGAGCCCTTGGCCGGAGCAGCACGTCCCTGTCATCTTTTCCGTCTTCTGTGGCCTCCTGGTGGCGCTGTCCTACCACCTGAGCCGGCAGAGCAGTGACCCCACCGTGCTCTGGTGGGTGCCTGCGTGTGCTCGTGTGTCTTGTGTGTGTCTGTGCCTGGCAAGGGTTGGGGGGCGGGGTCTGCACATGTGCCTGTCACCACCTGACCCCAGGACCTGTGGGAGGAGGGGCAGCCTCCCAGACCCAGGCCCCTGACTCTTCTCACTGCCCAACCCCCCAGGTCTCTGGTCCGGAGCAAGCTCTTCCCCGAGCTGGAGGAGCGGAGCTTGGAGACCGCCCGTGCCGAGCCCCCAGACCCACTGCCAGAAAAGATGCGCCAGTCAGTGGTAAGCGCCCGGAGTCTTGGGGGGAAGGGTATGTTTAGCCACCGGTGGCAGCGGCACCCACGCTGGTGTTTCCCGGCCCTGCAGCGCGAGGTCCTCCACTCCGACTTGGTGATGTGTGTGGTGATCGCCGTGCTCACCTTTGCCATCAGCGCTAGCACCGTCTTCATTGCCCTGAAGGTTCGTGGGGCACAGGCCAGTCCTCTCGCCCAGGTCTTTGCCAGAGCCCACATGCCCCGAGGGCTGGGGGCCATGGCCTCACATCCTTCTCAGGCCCTGGTTGATGTGCACCAGGCAGCCCCATGACTGAGCCTCCCCCCCTTCTTGCAGTCCGTGCTAGGTTTTGTGTTGTACGCGCTGGCGGGGGCCGTAGGCTTCTTCACACATTACCTGCTGCCGCAGCTCCGCAAACAGCTGCCCTGGTTCTGCCTGTCACAGCCTGTGCTGAAGCCGCTGGAGTACAGTCAGTACGAAGTGCGAGGTGAGTGCCTCCCGCCAGGCTGGGGCCCTGCACCTGCTTTATACGAGCTCGGACCTCTCAGCTCAGGGTGCCAGCAGGGGGCGGCCTCTGCCCACACCGCCCCGTCTGTGATAGCATGGGCCCTGTGGCCCCTTCACTGCCCTCTGTACCCTCTCCTGTGCCCGCCCCCCCCCGCCCCCGCCTCACTCTCGCCCTGCCTGCTCTGCCCTCTCCCTGCCTGCCTTGTGGACCCTGAGGAGGTAGAACTCCAGGAGGTGCTGTTGAGAAATACAGACTGGTTCTTCACAAGCTAGACCAGCGCAGTGCACACTGAGCTGTGCAACACAGGCTCCCTGGAGCTTGTGTTTAAATACCTGGATTTGTGGTGCGAAGGTCTGCGTGCTTGTTTTTCTTAGACAGTGAAGGGTCTTGTTTACTGGGCCAGCATCTCCGTGTGGCTACGGTCACCTTGAGCCGGTGACAGGGGCCTGGTCCGAAGGTCCCTGTGACTGAGGGTCACTGTGAACTTGGGCCTCACCCAACCTGTCCTGACTCTGGTGGACACCGAGGGTGTTGTCATCATTTTATTTCAGACAGCCGAATGGGCAGAGCACCTGCCCTGAGCCCCCCAACACGCCCTGCCTGGGCCTCATTGCCCTCATTTGATTTGCTGAAGATCAACACCCCCAGCTGCTCAGAAATTCTAGGGGCCCAGAACTGTGCACCACGACATCCTGGGCTCTGCCCTCCTGCCAGCTTCCCTCGGAGAGCACGCCTGTCCTCCCCTGCAGCAGGAGGGGGTGAGGAGGGCCCAGAGCTCGGCAGCAGTCCCACCTTCCTGCCCGTGGTCACAGGCGCTGCCCAGGTGATGTGGTTTGAGAAGCTGTATGCCGGCCTGCAGTGCGTGGAGAAGTATCTCATCTACCCAGCCGTGGTGCTCAACGCCCTCACGGTGGACGCTCACACGGTCGTCAGCCACCCAGACAAGTTCTGCCTCTAGTGAGGACCGCCAGCCCCCTGGTCATCCCACCACCCACCTGCCCTAGTAACCCAGGGGGAAACTGAGTCCCCTTGGCCAGCAAGCTTAAGTAGGCCCCCAGCTCCTGACACCCTTTCCAGTGAAGCACCTGCCGCCTCAGGAGCAGACATGTCCCTCCAGTACTCCTGAAGTTGAGGGGGTTAGTGACCTCTTCAGGGAGCAGAAACGAAGGTCGCTGGCCCAAAAGAGCCGCGCCCCGCCCACCCAGCAGAGCCCAGGCCAGGCCCCCCCACCGCCCGGCCCCTAAAGCTTGCCTCTGGCCCACAGCTGCCGGGCGCTGCTCATGACCGTGGCTGGGCTGAAGCTGCTCCGCTCGGCTTTCTGCTGCCCGCCCCAGCAGTACCTGACTCTGGCCTTCACCGTCTTGCTCTTTCACTTCGACTACCCGCGCCTCTCCCAGGGCTTCCTGCTCGACTACTTCCTCATGTCCCTGCTCTGCAGCAAGGTGAGCTGCAGGCCGCACTGCAGCCCTGGGGGCAGGCCTCTCCTGCCTCGGTGCAGGAGACCTGCCCCAATCCTGTGGTATCCCCTCTGAGGGCCTTGGCAGCAGCTCCTCGTAGAACAGTGAGCAGGCTGAGGTTTAGAGAGCATAAGTGATTTGCCTCCAGTTTCCTGGAGAGCTGGTGGGCAGCCGGGACTTGAACAAAGGCCTGTTCCCTGGCTCTGTACTGGAGGCCTGCAGTGGTGCCCACAGGGGATCCTGGCACAGGCCTGAGCTTTCATCTCATTCCCGTGAGCATTCTGGTCTAGTTTCTGGCCTGGCCCAGGATGGTGGAGATCAAGTCTGTGTCCCCCTCTGAGGGTAGGGCCAGTGACGGTCTCTTAACTTTTGGTATCACAGCCTTGTCACCAAGAGTGGCGTAGCCTGAGCAAATCATGTATCTGTTCTACCTCGTCTGAACCTCAGTTTTCCCATCTGGGAAGTGGGACAGTGATAGGAGGCTCCCAGAATGATTGTATGAATTAAATAGCTAGTGTCGCCTTGGGTGCTTTGTCTGGGGTTGCTAATGGTGTCGGAAGTCCCAGGGGTCTGAGGGGCACGTGGTGGGCCCCCTTCTCTGTGAGCAGTCTGTGTATCTCTCACCTTCTCCCCTCTCCACCCCTGCAGTTGTGGGACCTGCTGTACAAGTTGCGTTTCGTGCTGACCTACATCGCGCCCTGGCAGATCACCTGGGGCTCAGCTTTCCACGCTTTTGCCCAGCCGTTTGCCGTGCCACGTACCCAGCCTGCTGCTTGCAGCCCGGGTGGGGGTGTGCAGGGAGGGCCGTCGCCCGGACTGGAGGCTCCAGGCGGGCTGGCAAGGGTGGAAGGGCTGTAAGGGAGGCTGGGGAGGGTCCTGCGTGCCCGCCACCTCCTTGACTCGCGCCCAGACTCGGCCATGCTGTTCGTTCAGGCCCTGCTCTCGGCACTCTTTTCCACACCTCTCAACCCGCTGCTGGGCAGTGCCGTCTTCATCATGTCCTACGCGCGGCCCCTTAAGTTCTGGGAGCGTGACTACAAGTGAGTCTCCTGGGATGGAGGCGGGGGACTGGCAGGGAGCAGGTGGCTGAACGGGGCAGGTTGCTGGGAGATCAGATGGAGATTGGAGGCTGGGCTTTTGGGAATGGCACCGTGGGCTTCACTGAGGTGGCTGATCCTCAGGAACACAGCTTGAGCCAGACCGAGGCCCAGGGCTCACACCCTGGGCTTCCTGGCTGTGTGGTGCCCCTGGGGGAGTTGCCTCACATCGGTGAACCTTAACCTCCCCGTCATGGAGCTCTCGTGGCGTCTGCCTCAGAGTATGGGGGTGCAAGCCCAGAGGGGCGTGGGTGGAGGGTGGTCGGAACTGTCACCTGAGCCTGGGGCAGCCTTGCCCTCTTGGCCACCTGTGTGTCACCCTGTCTCTGAACAGCACTAAACGCGTGGATCATTCCAACACCCGCCTGGTCACTCAGCTGGAC
The DNA here is from genome assembly GCA_006410675.1 of Oreotragus oreotragus. Taxonomy (NCBI): domain Eukaryota; kingdom Metazoa; phylum Chordata; class Mammalia; order Artiodactyla; family Bovidae; genus Oreotragus; species Oreotragus oreotragus. The sequence goes on from SJYX01023676.1 coordinate 154,414, forward strand.
CGGAACCCCGGTGTGTACTTAGCCATCGGGGGCTTTGGGGCAGGGCCGCCCTGGGGAGGGAGCCTTGCTCACTTGTGTTCATCTGTCCGTCCATCCTGGGTCCCAGGCGCTGATGACAACAACCTCAACTCGATCTTCTACGAGCACTTGACCCGCTCACTGCAGCACACACTGTGTGGGGATCTGGTGCTGGGCCGCTGGGGCAACTACGGCCCCGGCGACTGCTTCGTCCTGGCCTCCGACTACCTCAACGCCCTGGTCCACCTCATCGAGGTTGGCAACGGCCTCGTCACCTTCCAGCTGCGTGGCCTCGAGTTCCGGGGTGAGCCTCAGGATGCTGCCTTTGTCAGTGTGCGAGGGTTGGACCCTAACCCTGCTCTACCCTGGTTTGCTGGGGCCCTTGAGCAAGGCACTCTTCACCACGGGCCCCACGGCCTGGGATTCCTAGTCTGAGCGTTGAGGCGACAGGCTTTCTTTGGCCCAGCCCCGCCCCTGCCCTGACTGTGGCAGGTCTATAGTGAACAGGCTGCTCTGGTGGAAGCTCCAGCCTGGGGCTCCTGCTGGCCTGTTCTGTGGACTCAGGCCTGGCCCAGGTTGGAGCCCACGCATAAGCCCTGGGCAGTGAGCCAGCTCCTGGCGCTCAGGAAGGATGCACCTGGCAGGTACCAGCTTCAGAAGAGGCCCCGAGCGCAGAGAGGCTCGAAGCACAGCTCAGAGCAGCGCGAGCCTGAGCTGTGGTCTTTGCGCCTCTAAGTGAGGGATCTGACCCTATCCATGCTATCATTGTCACCCCAGTCTCACCCCACCACGGCCACTGGGAGTTAGGAGGAGAAGGGCTCGTTTGTTCATCCATTCACTAAGTAACGGTGACTCCTGTCGCCTCCAGGGGAGGGGCCTGGGCACTCTGGGGAGGAGGCACGCAGGGATGGGCCTGTGTCCCCTGACTGGCCCCCGTCCCCGCAGGTACATACTGCCAGCAGCGGGAGGTGGAGGCCATCACCGAGGGCGTGGAGGAGGACGAGGGCTGCTGCTGCTGCGAGCCAGGCCACCTGCCGCGGGTCCTGTCCTTCAATGCAGCCTTCGGGCAGCGCTGGCTGGCCTGGGAGGTGACGGCCAGCAAGTATGTGCTGGAGGGCTACAGCATCAGCGATAACAACGCCGCGTCCATGCTGCAGGTGTTCGACCTCCGCAAGATCCTCGTCACCTACTACGTCAGGGTAGGAGGGTGAGGCCGGGTGGCCGGGGCCCCACACTCAGGGCTTGCTGGGCGGGAGCTTCCCGAAGGCCACCTCCTGAGTCTCCAGGAGCCTGCTCTGCCCAAGGGAAGCTGGGGCCTCAGAGAGCGGAAGCATCTTCCTAAGAGTCACTGCCGGATAGCGGGTCTCTGAGGCCCCATGACTCTGCCGGTGGAAGGCCTAGGGTGGGTGCCCTCTGTCACCACCTCTAGGAGGCTCCCATGGGGTGGTGAGTACTGGGGGCCAGTGGGCAGCACATACACAGACCCTCTCTCTGGGCTTCGGTCCTGGGAGGGGCATTGCTGACAGCTACCCTCCAGACCACCAGCTGGTGGACAGCCCCTCTGTGTCACTTGTCAGAGACACTACCTTCTCAGATGTTTTTTCCCATGCCTTCACTCACTCCTAGGGAAGAGCTTTACTGTGGCCATTTTGCCCAGGTTCTTGGCCCCCCGCATCCTACCACGCTGCTGGACTCCCTATTGCCGAGATGCCCCCTGTTCACGGCCAGCTGTACCAGCCTCTGCAGCTCTGGGTTCCCCAGCCCTCCCCCAGGCAGAAGGCCACCCCGCATTGGCTCCGTCCAGGGCAGCACGCCAGATCCCATAGCCTGACTGGCTGCCAGCTGTCAGCCTCAGGCCGCCCGTCCGTCGGGTCTGTGCCAGCCGCATATTGTCCAAAGGCTCCTCTCCATTCGCCCACACCCCTGCTTAGAAACCAGCAGAATCTCTCTTTTTTAAATATGTATTTTATTATTTCCTTGGCCGAGTCAGGTTTTAGTTGCGGCTCGAGGGGTCCTCGTTGTGGCATGCAGCTTCTCTGGTTGTACACGGGCTCGGTAGTTGTGACACGTGGGCTTAGTTGCCCTGCGGCATGTGGGATCTTAGTTCCCCAGCCAAAGATGGAACCCACGTCCCCTGCACTGCAAGGCGGATTCTTAACCACTGAAGTCCTTAGCAGATTCTCTTAAGGGGTCCAGGAGCCCCTGGCTTGGGTACAGATGCTGTGCCTCCTTTTTTTGAGGAGAAGTCCTGTGATCACACTCATGCTATCTTGAGGGACCCGTGACCTAAGCACCTGCCACAGGCAGCACCCTCTAGTGGATGCTCCATAAGGAGGGGTGCTTCCTGTCGGCTTTCCCCTTCCCCTTCCCCGACCAAGAGGAGGACCAGACCTCCTGTGTGGCTTCAGGGAGCTGAGATGGGAGAGGGGATGGATGTCCTGGGAAGCTGACTTCAGCGCAGTCTAGGCAGAAGCTTCTCTTTTTTTCGGTCAGGCCACATAGCTTGAGGGATCTTAGTTCCCCAACCAGAGATCGAACCCAGGATCTCTGCGGTGAAAGCGCAGAGTCCTAACCACTGGACAACCAGGGAACTCATGGGGAGAAGCCTCTGTACCCTGACACTCTCTCCTAGTGGCCAGGGTGAAGGCGCGCCCCCAGTCACTGACCCCTGCTCTCTCCTCACAGAGTATCATCTACTATGTGAGCCGCTCTCCAAAGCTGGAGGCCTGGCTGAGCCATGAAGGCATCGCGACGGCCCTGCGTCCTGTGCGGGCGCCTGGCTACGCTGACTCCGACCCCACCTTCTCTCTGAGCGTGGACGAGGACTATGACCTTCGCCTCTCCGGCCTCTCGCTGCCCTCCTTCTGTGCTGTGCACCTAGAGTGGATCCAGTACTGTGCCTCCCGGCGTGGCCAGGTCTGGCCACCAGCTCCCTGGGGCTGCCCTCTCCCCCTCGGCCTCCCCCTCCCCGTGCGGGTTCTTCTCGCCCTCAGCCTCCCTTGGCCTGGGCCCAGCCCCTGCCCCAAGTTCCCTGTGCCAGGTCTGAGCTGGGCTCTGGGGACGGGGGTCCTTGTGCTGCAGCCTGTGGACCAGGATTGGAACTCACCGCTGGTCACTCTGTGTTTTGGCCTGTGTGTGCTGGGCCGCCGGGCCCTGGGGACCGCCTCACACAGCATGTCTGCCAGGTGAGTGCCCAGCCCAGCCTGTGGCCCTACCCTCCTCTACCTCCTGACAAGCTCTGGGCCTCTGGCTGCAGCCCCCAGGGCCACAACAGTCCTTCCTTTAGTGCAGCTCCTCTCCCCATGGGACCTCGCCTGCTCCTCACCATCGCCCTGTGAGGGACACGGGCAGGGACTGACCTCCTTGTCAAGATGGGGAAACAGGCCCAGCGTGAAGAGCGGGCTGCTCTCTGACCCCTACACACACAGCCAGAGCTGAGGAGCCCCAGCGCGCCCGGTGCATTCACCCCCTCCTCTTCTCCAGCCTGGAGCCCTTCCTCTACGGCCTGCATGCCCTGTTTAAGGGGGACTTCCGGATCACCTCCCCACGGGACGAGTGGGTCTTTGCCGACATGGACCTGCTTCACCGCGTGGTGGCACCTGGGGTTCGCATGGCCCTCAAGCTTCACCAGGTAGGCAGAGGTGTGCCCAGCCAGGGCGGGCAGGCAGAGAACCCACCACTCAGGGTAGGGGCGGCCCACCTCGGCCCTCCCGTCCTCCCCGCAGGACCACTTCACGTCCCCAGATGAGTACGAGGAGCCGGCCGCCCTGTATGACGCCATCGCGGCCAACGAGGAGCGGCTGGTCATCTCGCACGAGGGTGACCCAGCCTGGCGCAGCGCCATCCTCAGCAACACGCCCTCGCTGCTGGCGCTGCGCCACGTCCTGGACGACGCCTCAGACGAGTACAAGGTCATCATGCTCAACCGGCGCCACCTCAGCTTCCGCGTCATCAAGGTGGGGGCTGCGCCTACCCCTCCCGGCCCCTGCCCGCTGCGGCCTCCTGACCCCTCCCACACGTGTGCCCCCACAGGTGAACCGCGAGTGTGTGCGCGGCCTCTGGGCCGGGCAGCAGCAGGAGCTGGTGTTCCTGCGCAACCGCAACCCTGAGCGTGGCAGCATCCAGAACGCCAAGCAGGCGCTCCGCAACATGATCAACTCCTCCTGCGACCAGCCGCTGGGCTACCCCATCTACGTGTCTCCCCTCACCACCTCGCTGGCCGGCAGCCACCCTCAGCTGCGGGCGCTGTGGGGTGGCCCTGTCAGCCTGGGCGCCATCACCCGCTGGCTTCTGCGCAGCTGGGAGAGGTGAGCTCTGACCCGTGCCTCTGGGGTCACGGGAGGAAGCAGAGGTTCACAGAGAGAAAGTAGTGCCCCCCGGGGTTTGACTGAGGAAGCACCGGAGCCAGGGGTGAACCCCAGCTGACCCAGCTGTATACCCCACCCTCTCAGCCAGAGCTGAAGGTGGCCTTTAGCCTGAAGCACCATCAGTAACGCCACCTTTAAAAACTGTAGGGGCTTCGCTGGTTGTCCAGTGTGTAAGACCACGTTTCCACCACAAGGGGCGTGGGTTCGATCCCTGGTTGGGGAGCTAAGATCTACATGCCTCACAATGTAACCTTAAAAAAAAAACATGCTGTAAAGTAGATGGCAGAATCTTTTAGAAATAGGACTAGGATATGAGATGTTAGGTGCCTTGGGTTGGGGACTTGTGCTTATGAGGGCATTGCACCCTCCTCCCCCCACCAACGTCGTCTCTGTTTCCCCTTGCCCAGGCTTCACAAGGGCTGTGGTGCCGGCTGCAATAGCGGTGGGAACGTGGATGACTCGGACTGTGGCGGAGGCGGCGGCTTGACCTCCCTCAGCAATAACCCCCCCTTGGCACAACCCACACCTGAGAACACAGCAGGTGAGCCGGCAAGGCCCAGTTGAGCCCATGAGTGGGAGAGGCAGCCTAGCGACTGAAGTCTGCCTTCTTATCTATCTCCCACAGGCGCTGGGGACCAGCCCCTCCCACCAGGCCCTGCCTGGGGCCCGAGGCCCTCCCTGAGCGGCTCTGGTGATGGGCGCCCCCCTCCTCTGCTGCAGTGGCCACCCCCTCGGCTCCCTGGACCGTCCCCTGCTTCACCGGCCCCCGCTGAGGGTCCCAGGCCCTCAAGGCCCCCTGGCCCTGGTCTCCTAAGTTCTGAGGGTCCCAGTGGGAAGTGGAGCCTGGGAGGTCGGAAGGGACTAGGGGGATCCGAGGGGGAGCCAGCCTCAGGGAGCCCTAAAGGAAGCACCCCCAAATCTCAGGTAAGGTTCTTCCAGCGGGGTCAGGTCTGGGCAGCTCAGGTCTGCTCTCCCACCACCAACCTGGCTCCCTTCCCATAGGCGCCCTTAGACCTCAGCCTCAACCCGGACATCAGCACTGAAGCCTCACCCCCCAGAACAGTACGGGACATTCCTTGCTTGGACAGCAGTGCTCCTGAGAGTGGCACGCCCACTGGGGCCCTGGGCGACTGGCCTGCCCCTGTGGAGGAGCGAGAGAGCCCGGCGGCTCAGCCCCTGCTGGAGCATCAGTACTAAGTGGCCTGGCGCCCTCTGGGCCTCAGCCCTGTGTTTGGCAACTTGGACCTCTGGCCTCTGGCCCTTTCTGCTGGACCACAGAACCGAGTGGCTTTGGCTTCCACATGTGAACCCTGACCTCTGGCTGCCTTAGCCAGAGCACTGGAACTGAATAGCCCAGACCTCTGACCTTGACCCCTGATCTCTCATCCCTAATCCAGGGCCTGGGCTCCCCAAACTGAGGCAAGCAGCATCCCAGTTGGGCCCTAAGAGCCAAACCCATGGGCTGGTCCCGCTTCAAGCCCATGGCCAGGACTGACTTGGCCCCTCGGCCTGCACCGCCTACTGGGGTGGCCCTTTGGCCTTGGACTTGGGGCTGAAATGTGGGAAAGGGGGGGATTCTTTTTTTTTTCTTTTTTTTTTCGTGCTTCGGAGACACCAGAATTAATAACACTATTTTTGATTTTGGTTGGCAGTTTCTTCTTCTCTCTGGGGGTGTTTGGGTGGAGGGTGGAGGAGGTGGTCAAGTCAGGGTAGATGAGCACAGAGAGAGGGATGAAGGATGTGGGGCTGGGTTCTGAGGTCAAGGTTAGACCAGGGTGGGACTCAAGTAGGACTGGATCCTCTTTGCCACAAGCCTGTTCCCTTTTTAAACTTTGACCTTAAGTGTGCAGTTCTGTTTCTCACGCCAAAATGTTCAAAGATTTCTAGCTCCAATGGCAGGTTCCTGCAATTATCAGCCTGACCCTTGCCAGAGCATTTCTCTGAACCTCAGTTTCTCCAGTTGTAAATAGATGACATCTGTCTAAGGCCTTTTAAGAATACACGAGACTGCATGTGTAGAGCAGCGCTTACAAATACTCATGAATAGTGGCACTGCCTGAGCACTTGGTCTCTGTGCCCAGGCTGCAGCCCAACGCTAGGCGTCCCGGTCTAGCCCCCAGGTTGGTTTGGAAGGCCGGTACACTTGTTCCAGTTTCTCGCCCAAGGGCTGGAAGCCCCACAGTTTCACAGCTTGCCGGGCCGGGCCTGGCTCAGGGCAGGCGCTTCGCCTGCGCTCCGCGCTGACCGCGGGCCGGGCCTTGAGTANCAATCAACAGGAATGAAAAGCACTGAGAAAATATGACCTTATATGAAGAGCATGGGCTTGTGAACTCAGATAGATCTGTGCAAATTGTTTAACCTTTCTGAGCTGCAATGTTTTCATCCACATAATAATACTACAACTCAGTTGTTGCAAGAATTAAATGAGATGTTTTGTAGAGAGTAACGGACTCACAGCGAACATTCAATAGACATTAGTGTCTGTATTAGTTTCTTGAGGCTGCTGCATCAAATCACCACAAACTTGGCCGCTTAGAAAAAGAGAAATGCATTTTTCTCACAGTTCTAGGGGCCAAAAGTCTGAAGTGTGTTGTTGTTGTTCAGTCACTAAGTCGTGTCCAACTTTTTGGAACCTCATGGGCTGTGACGTATCAGGCTTCCTGTTGTTCACTATCTCCCCAAACTTGCTCAGATTCATGTCCATTGAGCTGGTGATGCTATCCAACTGTCTAATCCTCTGCTGCCTTCTTCTCCTTTTGCCTTTAATCTTTTCCAGCATCAGGGTCTTTTCCAATGAGTCAGCCCTTTGCATCAGGTGGCCAAAGTATTGGAGCTCTAGCTTCAGCATCAGTTAGATACTCAAGTGAGTACCACTGGCAAAAGCAAGGTGCTGGCCAGGCTGCACAGTCTCCAGAAACTCCAGGGGAGAATCTGTTCCTTGCCTCTTCCAGCCTCTGGGCGCTACTATTATTTTTTTTGCAGTGGTCTTCAACCTTTTTGGTACCAGGGTCCAGTTTTGAGGAAGATAATTTTTTCACGAATCATGGCAAAAAGGAGGTTTTCTGGATGATTCTCATAAGGAGCGTGCAATCTAGATCCCTTGCATACACAGTACACAGTAAGCTTCCTGCTCCTACGAAAATCTAATGCCACTGCTGATCTGATAGAGGTGGAGCTCAGGTGGTAATGAGAGCTATGGGGAAAGCGAGCAGCTGTAAACACAGATGAAGCTTCATTGGCGCGCTGCTCACCTCCTGCTGGGCGGCCCACTTCCTAACAATTGGGGACCCTTGATTTCTTGGTTTGAGGCTGCAAGACCAGCATCTTTCAATCTCCCTCTGCTCCTTCTGTATACAGTGAGCTTCCCTGGTGGCTTAGACGGTAATAGCGTCTGCTTTCATTGCNTTGGCTCGCTGCTCACCTCCTGCTGGGCGGCCCACTTCCTAACAATTGGGGACCCTTGATTTCTTGGTTTGAGGCTGCAAGACCAGCATCTTTCAATCTCCCTCTGCTCCTTCTGTATACAGTGAGCTTCCCTGGTGGCTTAGACGGTAATAGCGTCTGCTTTCATTGCAGGAGATCCAGGTTCCAGCCTTGGGTTGGGAAGATCCCTTGGGGAAGGAAATGGCACCCCACTCCCAGTACTCTTGCCTGGAAAATTCCATGGATGGAGAAGCCTCGTAGGCTACAGTCCATGGGGCTACAGAGAGTCGGACAAGACTGAGTGACTTCAGTTTTTATAAAGATAACTATAATTACATTTAGGGCCTACATGGATAATCTCGCTATCTCATGATTCTTACCTTAATCACTTCTGCAGAGATCACTTTTCCATATGAAAGTTGCTTGTGAAGGAATGTTCACAATTTCCAAGAATTAGGAGCTGGAAATTCTAGGGGGGCATTCATCAGCCTACTACAAAGTCCTTCAGGCTTTTGAATGGCAGGAAAGGAGTGAGAAAAGAGTAGAGGAGAGGAAACCTTTTCCTATGAAATAAAACTATATGTAAACTCTGCATCCTGTTCTGATTTTTTTTCTCAGGTTGGCCATTCAGAATAATAAAGCATCCATATGAGTAGATATGGGCTTCCCAGGTGGCGCTAGTGGTAAAGAACCTGCCTGCCAATGTGGGACATAAGAGACACAGGTTTGATTCCTCAGATGGGAAGATCCCCTGGAGGAGGGCATGGCTACCCACTCCAGTATTCTTGCTGGGAGAATTCCATGGACAGAGGAGACTGGAGGGCTACAGTCCATGGGTCGCAAAGAGTTAGACACTTAGCATGCATGCATGCATGCTCATGAGTAGATATATGATTTGGATGTACAATTATAGTAATGTTTTCTGAAATTTGACTGTATTTATGGTCAATTACATTATATAAAACTTTTCATTTTATTTATGAGAGACATAAGCAGTTTCTTGAAATAACTATATCTGTATGATAAGAAATCATTTAACTGGATTCTAATATATTTGCCTAGCTTTTCCCCTTCTACATATCAGATGTTTTTCATATACTGCCTGAAGCAGTTACTTAACTTTCACAGATCTTGCCTCTTTAATTCAATTATAAATTCTTCAAGATAAGATACCATGTCTTATACACTTCATATCTTTCTTAGTGCCAGAACTGGTAAATTCGTCAATAAGTATTTGCTTGATTGATTAATTTTAAAATACCCAGGAAAGCAATTGTAAAGGAAGATGAAGGCAGAACCATTTAACTTTTGAGCTTCATGGAAAGAGATATTAGGAAAAAGTACCTTAACCCTTAAGGGAAATATTGATGCTCTTCTCTCTTAGTCCATGTGTCTCAGCCTTGATTAAAACGTGTACACCTCTGTCAAAATGAATTTCAAACTAACCAAAGAAAAATAGTTCTAAAGCATTTGAATACAGATTTTCTCTTATATCCATATATCCAGTGATAAATCCAGTGAAGCAGTTTGACAATCTGAATCCCCTCAACAAAATTTCAAATAACATTCCATTCTTTTTTTTTTTTTTTTTTTTAGGATCAGAATGAGCCTATTTCAAATTTTTCTGCCAGAAGGGACCTTTGTATGATATGCTTATCAGTGGAGAGCTTTCAAAAGAGAGTGCATGACTCACATAAGGCAAGTAAGCACATAGTCTGGCACATTGTGTTCTAAAATATCAGTTTCCTCCTGTTGTCCTGCATTTTCACCCTAATAAACAAATTTAAAAGTCAACGTAATGAGCAACTAACCTTCAGAAAAATCATAATTTCTTCTAGAGTCAAAGGTTTAACTGAAATGCAAAGTGTCTAAAATGATGCATTTTATTGCAACTGGGAGACCTAAAAAGACATCCTGTAAATACTCTGAAACAAAAAAGACTATTTAGTAGTGACTAGGGTGCTATGGTGGGATTCCCAGGTGGCGCAGTGGTAAAGAATCCACCGGCCAATGCAGGAGATGGAAGAGACAGGATTTTGATCCCTGGGTTGGGAAGATTCCCTGGGGTAGGAAATGGCAACCCATTCCAGTATTCTTGCCTGGAAATTCCATGGACAGAAGAGCCTGGTGCAGTACAGTCCATGGGGCCACAAAGAGTCAGATACTACTGAGCTCTCTTGGATAAAGAAGATGTGTACATACACAGTGGAATATTAGCCATAAAAGGAACAAAGCTGCTATTTGCAGAGATGTGGATGGACCTACAGACTGTCATACGGAATGAAATGGTGAAGTAATTCAGAAAGAGGAAAAGCAAAACAAACGTGGCATAATATCATTTCTATGTGGAATCTAGAAAAATGGTACAGATGAGATTATTTGCAAATCAGAAACAGAGACACAAACGTATGGACACCAAGGTGAGAAGTAGGGAGTGGGATGAATTGGGAGACTGAGATTGACATACACACACTGCTATGTATAGAACAGATAACTGATACGAATCTACTGTATAGCACAGGGAACTCTAATCAATGCCCTGTGGTGACCTAAATGGAAAGGAAATAAAAATAAAAGAGGGG
>SJYX01023677.1:0-11648 GCA_006410675.1 Oreotragus oreotragus
AAAAAAAAAATAGGAGAACAAGGGGATGACAGAGGACAAGATGGTTGGATGGCATCACAGACTCAATGGACATGAGTTTGAGCAAGCTCCTGGAGATGGTGAAGGACAGGGAAGCCTGGTGTGCTGCAGTCCACGGGGTCTCAAAGACTCAGACACAACCGAGCAACTGAACAACTGTATGGTTTCACCATCTTGGACTCCTCTGTTTTTTTCTAACTACCTGACAGTGTGAATGTGCTTGAGGTCGAAGGACTTGAGGACCCCGTCCCCTGAGCGCATCCCACACCCCCTCTGTCATTTGGCCCTTGCTTTCTGCTACCTTGGACTGTTAAGAATTTGCAGTGATAACCAGCAAGGGCTTCCCACAGCTGTTGCCTGTTCTCCTGCACAACACTGAGAGATTGGGCTCAGTGGAGATCTTAAAAACAAGGCAGACATTTACAGTCAGTAACGGAGACAGGGCTGTTTAAGCGAGCATGCCCACTGAGGAAGGTGAGGTCACGAGTCATCACAGCAGAGACATCAGCTGAGAATCAGGAGTCCCTGGTTCTGGGACTCAAGCAAGTCATTTAATAGTACAACAAGATCCACAACAGCCATTCTCATTTACTCAGTACTTACTGTGTGTCAGCACTGCACTTGGCACATGTTATCTAGCTAAACTCTCACAGCAACCCTGTGAAATAGGCACTGTTCCTGTCCTCATTTTTTTCAGAGAAAGTATTTTATTTTTAAATTGAAATATAGTTGCTTTACACTGCTGTGTCAGTTTCTCAGCTCAGTTCAGTCACTCAGTCATGTCCGATTCTTTGCGACCCCATGGACTGTAGCATGCCAGGCCTCCCTGTCCATCGCCAACTCCCGGGGTTTACTCAAACTCATGTCGATTGAGTCGGTGATGCCATCCAACCATCTCGTCCTCTTTTGTCCCCCTCTCTTCCTGCCTTCAATCTTTCCCAGCATCAGGGTCTTTTCCAATGAGTCAGTTCTTCATATCAGGTGGCCAAAGTATTGGAGTTTCAGTTTCAGCATCAGTCCTTCCAATGAATATTCAGGATTGATCTCTTTAGGATGGACTGATTGAATCTCCTTGCAGTCCAAGGGACACTCAAGAGTCTTTCCAACAATACAGTTCAAAAGCATCAATTCTTTAGTGCTCTACTTTCTTTTTTTTAACTCAGGACAGAATAAAATTTATGTTTCCAATTATTTTCTTTTTAAAAAAATTGTTTATTTTAATTGGAGGCTAATTACTTTATAATATTGTAGTGGTTTTGCCATACATTGACGCGAATCAGCCATGGGTGTACATGTGTTCCCTATCCCGAACCCCCCTCCCACTCCCCTCCCCATCCCATCCCTCTGGGTCATCCCAGTGGTGCTCAGCTTTCTTTATAGTTCAACTCTCACATCCGTACATGACTACTGGAAAAACCATAGCTTTGAGTAGACAGAAGTTTGTTGGCAAAGTAATGTCTCTGCTTTTTAATATGCTGTCTAACTTGGTCATAACTGTTCTTCCAAAGAGCAAACATCTTTTAATTTCATGGCTGCAGTCACCATCTGCAGTGATTTTGGAGCCCCCGAAAATAAAGTCNATTCATTGGAAGGACCTTGAAGAGATCGCTAGACTTTCCCATTCTGTTTCTATCTAAGAAAGATAAGGCTTTCTCCTCTCTCCTTGCTATTCTTTGCAAATCTGCATTCAAATGGGTATATCTTTCCTTTTCTTCTTTGCCTTTCACTTCTCTTCTATTCACAGCTATTTGTAAGGCCTCCTCAGACAACCATGTTGCCCTTTTCATTTCTTTTCCTTGGCGATGGTCTTGATCCCTGCCTCCTGTACAATGTCACGAACCTCGGTCCATAGTTCTTCAGGCACTCTGTCTATCAGATCTAATGCCTTGAATCTATTTGTCACTTCCACTGTATAACCGTAAGGGATTTGATTTAGGTCATACCTGAATGGTCTAGTGGCTTTCCCTACTTTCTTCAATTTAAGTCTGAATTTGGCAATAAAGAGTTCATGGTCTGTGCCACAGTCAACTCCTGGTCTTGCTTTTGCTGACTGTATAGAGCTTCTCCATCTTTGGCTGCAAAGAATAAAATCATTCTCATTTTGGTATTGACCACCTGGTGATGTCCATGTGTAGAGTCTTCTCTTGTGTTGTTGGAAAAGGGTGTTTGCTATGACCAGGGCATTCCCTTGGCAAAACTCTATTAGCCTTTGCCCTGCTTCATTCTGTACTCCAATCAAACCCCATACCTGCCAGAAATGCTCAGAGGGCTCAAACAAACCTTGTGCACACCAGGACCCAGGGACGCCACAGAGACTGAGACAGAACTGTGCTTGAGTGTCTCCTGAGGAGGCACGGGTCAGCAGAGGCCTGCTGTGGGGGCAGGGGTCTGGGCGCAGCAGACCTGGGTATGGCATAAGCCCTCTTGGAGGAGGTCTCCATTAACCCCACCACAGAGCAACCAGAACTTACACAGGCCTGGGAAACAGACTCTTGGAGGGCACAAACAAAACCTTGTGTGCACCAGGACCCAGGAGAAAGGAGCAGTGACTCCACAAGAGACTGACCCAGACCTGCCCATAAGTGTCCAGGAGTCTCCGGCAGAGTTGTGGTTCAGCGGTTGTTTGCTGCAGGGCTGGGGGCACTGAGTGTAGCAGTGCATGCATGGGGCCTTTTGAAGGAGGTCACCATTATCTTTGTTACTTCCACCATAGTTTGCAACCCCATGAACTGTAGCCTACCAGGCTCCTCTGTCCATGGGATTTTCCAGGCAATAGTACTGGAGTGGATTGCCATTTCCTTCTCCAGGGGATCTTCCCGACCCAGGGATCGAACCCGGGTCTCCCGCATTGTAGAAAGAACCGTCTGAGCCACCAGGGAAGTCATCCCACCATAGTTTGGCCCCAAGTAAATAACAGGGAGGGAACACAGCCCCACCCATCAACAGAATATTGGATTAAAGATTTACAAGCATGGCCCCACCCATCAGAACAAGACCCAGTTTCCCCCTCAGTCAGTCTCTCCCATCAGGAAGCTTCTATAAGCCTCTTATCCTTCTCCATCAGAGGGCAGACAGAATGAAAACCACAATCACAGAAACCAACCAATCTAATCACATGGACCACAGCCTTGTCTAACTAAATGAAACTGAGCCATGCCCTGTAGGGCCACCCAAGATGGATGGGTCATGGCAGAGAGTGCTGACACAATGTGGTCCACTGGAAAAGGGAATGGCAAACCACTTCAGTATTCTTGCGTTGAGAACCCCATGAACAGTATGAAAAGGCAAAAAGATAGCATACTGAAAGAGGAACTCCCCAGGTCAGTAGGTGCCCAATATGCTCCTGGAGATCAGTGAAGAAATAACTCCAGAAAGAATGAGGAGATGAAGCCAAAGAAAAAACAACACCCAGCTGTAGATGTGACTGGTGATAGAAGCAAGGTCCGATGCTATAAAGAGCAGTATTGCATAGGAACCTGGAATGTCATGTTCATGAATCAAGGCAAATCGAAAGTGGTCAAATAGGAGATGTCAAGAGTAAACATCGATAGTTTAGGAACCAGCGAACTAAAATGGAGTGGAATGGGTGAATTTAACTCAGATGACCATGATATCTACTACTGTGGGCAAGAATCCCTTAGAAGAAATGGAGTAGCCATCACAGTCAAGAAAAGAGTCTGAAATGCAATACTTGGATGCAATCTCAAAAATGACAGAATGATCTTTATTCGTTTCCAAGGCAAACCACTCAATATCACGGTAATCCAAGTCTATGCCCTGACCAGTAATGCGGAAGAAGCTGAAGTTGAACAGTTCTATGAAGACCTACAAGACCTTTTAGAACTAACACCCAAAAAAGATGTCCTTTTCATTATAGGGGACTGGAATGCAAAATTAGAAAGTGTCAGTTTCTGCTGTATAGCAAAACAAATCAGTAATACATACTTATTCCCATTTTACAGAGAAAAACCCCAACGAGATTCAGAGAAGCCAGGAGCCACCCTGAAGTCATGCAGCTGGTGAGTGGCAGGGCCAGCTTTCCCCTCCATATTTGCCCACCTTGGATTTCTTAATCACGGCTGTAGCCGCCTCAGGGCCTCTGTTTCCTCTTCTGTAAAGGGGAGGGTGGCACTAATCACTTAGTGTCTCCAGGCCCTCGTGATTTTGTAACACAATCTCTCTTAGAAGATGTTAGGAAGTTGGTTAGGTTCTGGAGAGGATGTATCTTTAAAGTGAAATTAACTCAGTTCTGAAACATTAAAAAAAAAGAAAGAAAACAGGAGAAAGTTGCAACATTGGCCACTACAACCACAATAGCAGACAATGAAAACCACAATGCAAGGACTATTTAGTGTTTGATCAGCATAGAGCAAACATTGAGTAAATTCTGAAGGTGAGACACTCACAACATTTTTGTCGAGTGAATAAACACACACAAAATGAATAAATGATTCTATTAGCCCATTCACCTCCACCCCCCACCCTTGGTTAGGAACTGCTCTGTAAGTTTCCTCTCCTGATAGATGGAAAAGACTAATTATCAATATGAAATCCAAAGCTTCGTTACTATGATTGCTATTTTATTTGCTCTAGTATTCATGTTGTTAAATACACCAGCAAATTGCTTTCAACTTCCTCAACACAAGGTGCTATGTGTGTAGTCATACATTTTAATTGTAAAACCATCTCTTTAACAAAATAGACTTAATTTTCTTAGAATTTCTCTGAAACTCTCTGTAAAACTACCCTAGAATTTTCCTTCTACATTCTATAAATGTTACAGAAATAAGCCAGTTATAGAAGTAAAAAATGAAAACCACAATCAGGATGGAGACTGTAAAAGACAAACAGATAAACAGAAAGAAAACCTGAAAAACAGCAAGTGTTGAAGAGGATGCGGAGAAATTGGGACCCTTGAATGTAAAATGGTGTAGCTGCTGTGGAACATAGTATGTCAACTCCTCAAAACTTTAAAAATAGAATTACCATAGGATCCAGAAATTACACTTCTCAGTGTACAGCCAAAAAAGCTAATGACATATTAGCACTTATGTTCATTCCAGAACTATTCACAGTAGCTATGGTATGGAAGTAATTTCAGTGTCCATCAATGGATAGATATATAAAGCAAATGTAATATATATATACAATAGGATATGATTTTGTATTTAAAAAAAAAAAAAGGAAATTCAGGGCTTCCCTGGTACTACAGTGGTTAAGCATCTGCCTTGCAGTGCAGGGGACACCAGTTCGATCCCTGGTCTGGGAGGATCCCACATGCTGCAGAGCAACTAAGTCTGTGCATCACAACTCCTGAGCCCATGTGCTGCAACTGTTGGAGTCCATGTGCCCAGAGCTCGTGCTCTGCAGCAGGAGAAGCCCGCACACCGCAACTAGAGAAAGCCCATGTCAGCGGCGAAGACCCGCCGTAGCTAGAAACAGTACATCTTAAAAAATGTAGATGGAAGTTCTGACTCCTGCTACAACATGGATAAACCTTGAGGACATGGTGCTAATTGAGATAGACCAGTCACAAGCAGGCAAATACCGTACGATTCCACTTATATGACCTGCTGCTGCTGCTAAGTCGCTTCAGTCGTGTCCGACTCTGTGCAGCCCCATAGACGGCAGCCCACCAGGCTCCCCCATCCCTGGGATTCTCCAGGCAAGAACGCTGGAGTGGGTTGCCATGTCCTTCTCCAATGCATGAAAGTGAAAAGTGAAAGTGAAGTAGCTCAGTCGTGTCTGTCTCTTAGTAACCCCATGGACTGCAGCCTACCAGGCTCCTCCATACATGGGATTTTCCAGGCAAGAGTACTGGACTGGGGTGCCATTGCCTTCTCCACTTATATGACCTAGAGTAGTCAAATTTGTAGAGATAGAAAGTACAATGGTGTTTGCCAGGGGCTGAGGGTGGGAAAGGAATGATTGCTTAATGGGTACAGAATTTTAGTTTTGCAAAATAAAAGCATGTGGAGCTTGATAGTACGATAATGTGAATGCATGTTGCACTACTGAACTGTACACTTAAAAATGGTTAAGATGCAAAAAATGGTTAAGATGGTAAATTTTATGTTATTGGTGTTTGATCACAACTGAAAAAAAGAATTAAAAAAAAAAAGAGAGATAATGGAAAAGGCTGTGACTTCAGAGAGGTTATTATTGCCAGTCCAGCAATACAAGGCTATTGCTGGTACATCAGGAGTTTGACTGTGGGGGAAAGTGGGTCTTGTCTGGGAAGCTCTCCAAAGGAGCCCATGGTTGGGTCAGTGGCCCAATCAGCTGTGACAGCTGAACAGGGGAGCGCTCAAGGGCTGAGGCCACGCTCATGGCTTACATGAGCCCTGTGACATCTGCACTGCCCATATCATTTCAGGAACTTGAGGACTCCGAGTGGGAAGCCCTGACAGCTGGGTTGGAGGGGTGGCCGGAAGGGGAAGGCGTCCTTCACATGGCTCTCAATCAGCAGCCGATGGCATCTGACCTCATGCGTGCATTTGTGGCCTTGCTCTGGAATGCATTTAAGAAGCGAGGACCCTCTGTGGCAGAATAGTTCTTTGTTATTTTGGAAGGGGGGATGGTTTGACTCGTTTTTAACTCTACTGTTCAGGAATATCCAATTCAACTCTGTCATGTCCCTGAACATGAGAGGAGGTGGGAAAATGAGGTGATGACATGCTTAATTTTTTTTTCTCCAAGAAAAAAATGAAAGGATAACAACTTGCTGAAAAAATAATCAATGCATACATAAAGAAATATGCTCTGCAATATTCCTGACCAGCGGTGATGGACTTTGCCCCACCCAAATGTTTGGAGTTCCCGGCTCACCAATGATGGAGGCCAGCAACAGAAATTCCAGTGGGGGAGGATGAAAATTCTCTGCCTTTTCTTCACATTAAATTTAGACCTTGAGGGAAAAAGGTTGGAGAGAAGCAGCTGCACAGGGCAGTTAACAAAGGGAGCGTCTCAATCAAGACTCTGTCAGTGGGGAGAGAAAGAACCAACCCACTGGCTGAAGAAACAAAGAGAAACTTATGGGCTCATGTATCTGACATGTTCAGGATAGTTTGACTTCAGGCACAGCTGGATCCAGGTGCTTACACAAAGCCTTTCAGCATCTGTCTCTTTCCATCTTTCAGTTCTGGTTTTCCTCTGTGTTCACTTCGTTCTTGGGCAATCTGTCTGTGTGGTGGCTTCAGCAGCTCCAGGCCCAAAACTTACCAGAAAGAGAATTTCTCCCCCCTAATACTTCCCGCAGAAGTCTCCCGGCTTTCCTGTTTGGGGTCTGACCTAGATCATAAGCCCACCGCTGACCCACTCACTGTGGCCAGGGTAGTGGAGTATACGGAATGGCTATGCTAGGATCATGAACCTGTACATCAGCCAGAGAGCAGGGACGCCTTCTGACATCACAGGGCTGACATAAAGGTGCAGAAGCTCCCCACTGGGGGTCTGGGCTCGTGCCAGAGGAGGGTGTGACGGATGTGGAGCAGGCAAACACAACTGTTCATCGTGTGGGGCACGTGCAGGGAGGCAGAAGATAGGCCTCTTTCGGGGTTCTGATCTCTTTGTCTGCTTTATCATCATTGCAGAGTTCTGGGGGTTATTGATGGAGTGGCTGCCCTTATCTCTTACCTTCTGCAAGGATTGTAAGTCACCTCTTTTAACTGACATGTAACATTGTATAAGTTTGGATATTTGTATATATGGTGAAATGATTACAAGGTTTGTTAACACATGCATCACCTCATACAGTCATAATCTGTGTGTGTGTGTGGTTAAGAACTTCTAGAATCTACTGTTTTAGCAACTTTCAAAATACAATACAGTACTGTTAACTGTATATTTATTATAAGTATATTGTTAACATATTGATTATAAGTATATTGTTAACATATTGATTATAAGTATATTGTTAACATATTGATTATAAGTATAATCACCAGGCTGTATATAAGATCCCTAGAATTTACTCATCTTATATCTGGAAATCTGTACCCCTCGATCACCTCCACCCACTCCACACTGTTTCTGCCCCTCCCATCCCTTTACCCTTATTCATTCTTTGTTTCTATGAGTTTGGTTTCTGAGATTGCACGTATAAGTGCCGCCATACTGTATTTTGCTTACTCTGGCTGACATGTCTTTTAGCATGATGCCCTCAAGGTTCAGCCATGTTGTTTCAAAGGCAGGCTCTCCTTTTATTTTTATGGCTGAATAGTGTTTCATTGTGGCTTTCCTGGTAGCTTAGTAGGTAAAGAATCTGCCTGCAGTGAGAGAGACCCGGGTTCGACTCCTGAATTGGGAAGATCCCCTGGAGAATGAAATGGAAAACCACTTCAGTATTCCTGCCTGGAAAGTTCCATGGACAGAGGAGCCTGGTGGGCTTCAGTCCATGGAATCACAAGAGTTGGACGCGACTGAGTGACTTAACCACCACCAGTGTTCCATTATATATACATACATATATGCCTGTCTCTTATACACATCTAGATGTGTATAAGAGACAGGTAAAATGGTGTAGCTGCTGTGGAAAGAGTTGGACGCGAATGAGTGACTTAACCACCACCAGTGTTCCATTATATATACATACATATATGCTGTGCTGGGCTTAGTCGCATGTCTGACTCTTTGCGACCCCATGGACTGCAGCCTGCCAGGCTCCTCTGTCCATGAGGATTCTCCAGCCAAGAATACTGGAGTGCGTTGCCATGCTCTCCTCCAGGGGATCTTCCTGACCCAGGAATTGAACCTGGGTCTCCCGCATTGCAGGAGGATTCTTTACCGTCTGAGCCACCAAGGAAGCCCAAGAATGTTGGAGTGGGTAGCCTATCCCTTCTCCAGGAGATCTTCCCGACCCAGGAATCAAAACAGGGTCTCCTGCATTGCAGACAGACTCTTTACCAGCTGATCTACCAGAGAAGCCCAAAGATAGAAAGATAGATAGATAGATAGATGATAGGTAGAAATGTGTATATATTGTGCTGGCCAAAAAGTTTCAACAAAAACCCAAATGAACTTTTTGGCCAACCCAAGATATCACAGTTTACTTATCTGTCCATCTGTTGATGGACACACATGTTATTTCTGGGTCTTGGTTGTTGTGAACAATGCTGCAGTGAATATGTGGGTGCAGAGATATTTTAGAGATAGAGTTGTGTTTCTTCTAGACATATACCCAGAAGTGGGATTGCTGGATCGCATGGTAGCTCTGCTTTTAACTTTTTGAGGACCACCACACTGTTCTCCACAGTGCCTGCACCAGTTTACATTCTACCAACAGAGTATGAGGGATCCCATTTCTCCACAGCCTCCCCAGCTTGTGCCATGGCTTGTCTTTTTGATGATAGCTATTTTGACAGAAGTGAAGTGAAATCTCAGTGGTTTTGATCTGCATTTCCCTAATCAGTGTTGAGCATCATTTCATATGCCTGTTGGCCATTTCAAAGTCTTTGGGAAAATATCTATTCAGGCCATTTCCATTTTTAAATGGGGTTATATGTTTTTATTTTTGCTATTGAATTGTATGATTTCCTTGCATATTTTGAATATTAACCTATTATCAGATATGTGGTTTGCGAGTGTTTTCTCCCATTCTATTGGTCACCCTTTCATTTTGTCTTGATTTGGGGCAATAAGGAGCCCTGTGAGCAGGATGCTTGTAATGGTTTCTGGGCAGTGACTGTTCTGTTTTGTGTTTTGCTGCATACAAACAACTACAAACATTTATTTTCTTGCTCAAGGACCTGGGGTTGACTGGCTGGGATCAGCAGGGCTTGGCTCCAGGTTGCAGGTTGGGTCCAAATCTCTTTGGACTGGCAGGTACTTGGGGCCTGCCTTTCTCATGGCAGGTCATGCAGGTGTCAAGGGCATACCAACCTGTGCAAGCCTGGAAGAGTTCACGTCATGCTTGCTAATATGCCTTTAACCAAAGCAAAGCATATAGCTGATACCAGTGTCAGTGCCGTGGGGGCACATTCCCTGCTCCACAAGGCCCTGTGGTGGAGCGAGGAGAGAGGAAATAGGAACAGCTGTCCAATCTGCCATATGTTTCATTCATGAGACCTCATGCATGTCAACCTTCCCACATAGAACTAGCTTCATGATCCATCTAGCCTTTCTGATAAGGGAGATGAGTTTTGCAAGAATTCGAGTTTCCTCCTTGAGGACAAAGTCAAGGTTGAGATATGTACCCTAAACCAACCCAAGTATGGCTTCATGGGGTGTGTAAGGAGATGATCTTCCTCTTACCTGTCTGACTCCCCTTCTGGGTGGGCAGGTGGTCAGTGCAGGAGCAGGAGAGACCTGGCTGCAGAGTGTGGGGCTGAAAGTGAGCTGAAGGAGCCATCTTGACAGCCCTGCAGCCAGTCTGGCTAAGGTTCCTGTCCAGAGGGCTTGGCAGAATGAGATCGAATCAGGCAGAACGGATGGAGCCGGGGGAGCAGACCAGAGTAACCGAGTGCTGGACGGATTGCAGGGTGGGAGCTCAAGAAAGTTCTCAGACAACAGGAATTCTCAGCCCGGGAAGGGAGGAAGTGTTAAGACCTGGAACATAACCTGCTCTGTCACTGCTTTTCCCTCCAAGAAGGAAACGGTAGCTGGGCAGTCAGTTTCCCCTCCCACTCCTGCTTTGGCAAATTTCTTAAAACTACTTAAAGATAGAATATAGGTAATTATTTGCATGACTTTCCTATGTCATATGAGGAGGTCCTATTGCATAAAACACTTGCAAAGAAATAGTGTGATGGTTACTTTTCTCTTTAGCTCCTGGAGTAAGCTGAGTATTTTACAAGATGAGTGGTTGCTATTGAAATGATCTTTCCAGCTGCTCTGATGGTTTTATTTTTCTTATAATTAACTTTCATAATGCAGGAGTTGGTTTGTTATATTTGAGTAATGGAGGCCTGGAGTGTCAACTGAAGCTGCAGGGAAAAGGCACTCAGTTACTGTAAACGGATATTTCTGTGAGGACAGAGCTCTTCTGCTTAGTTCTCTTACATATTGAGGGTCTAAGGTGCAGGGCATGGCTGAGCAGGTGGAGGGTGGGAGGAGAGGACTTGAGAGGGCAGAGAGCATTTTCTCCTGTAGAGAATGTGGAGACTTCTGCACAACTGGGCGTCCACAGATGGCAAGGATCACATTCCCAGGTCTGGTGCCAGTGAAGAAGCAGAAAGCATTTACTTTCCTGTACAATTGGAGGTTGATACTGGTACCAGATGGGAGAGAACCAATTTATTAATAATAGTACCGAGATCTATGAGGAACTTATTTTGCACCACAAAGTGAATGCTTTATGTCTTCAAAATAACCCAATATAAAAGGTACTATCATTTTTTCCATTTTACAGATGAGAGAATTGAGGGTGAAGTGGTGAAATAAACTGTTCAGGGTAACTCACCCAGAAAGGGGTGGAGCAGGAATCCAGACCCAGCCTGCACTGAAGCTCACAGCGATTTGTCCAACATAAGCTCCCAGTGTGACATGGTTGTAAAAGCCACAAGTTGGGCTTAGTCAGTGTTCATAGATACCCAACGTATCAACACAGGTCCAGAGTGGCTCCCCTGGGTAGATTAGCTCCCCAAAGTGCCGAATTCTGGGGAACTTAGACAAAAAAAAAAAAAAAAAAAAAA
>SJYX01023677.1:13234-25098 GCA_006410675.1 Oreotragus oreotragus
AAAAAAAAAAAAAAAAAAAAGCCCAGGAATGGTGCCTGTGAAGTATGAGGGAAAGGGCTGGGCTTTCTAAGCAGGAAAGGAGAGGACCATGAAACAGACTTTGCAGTTACCCCTCCCGCATCCCCGTACTGTTCTCCCACTAAGGGACAGCAGTGGTGAGGGATGACAGAGTGACTCACAGCTCGGATGGGCTCTGGTTGGTCCATAGCTAAGCCAATCAGGAAAGTCTCATTCCTTTGCCTCTGTGATTGGTTCAGAGATGTGCAGATCTAAGACATTTTAGGCCAGTGAGATGCAAGGAAGGATTTAAAAAGGATGTTTAAGAAAGTCATTCTGAACTTCAATGAGGGGATTCAAGAGGGACCCTCTCTCTCAGTTCAGTTCAGTTCAGTCGCTCAGTCATGTCTGACTCTTTGCGACCCCATGAATTGCAGCATGCCAGGCCTCCCTGTCCATCACCAACTCCCGGAGTTCACTCAGACTCACGTCCATCGAGTCCGTGATGCCATCCAGCCATCTCATCCTCTGTCGTCCCCTTCTCCTCCTGCCTCCAATCCCTCCCAGCATCAGGGTCTTTTCCAATGAGTCAACTCTTTGCATGAGGTGGCCAAAGTACTGGAGTTTCAGCTTTAGCATCAGTCCTTCCAATGAACACCCTGATCTCCTTTAGAATGGACTTGTTGGAACTCCTTGCAGTCCAATGGACTCTCAAGAGTCTTCTCCACCACCACAGTTGAAAACATCAATTCTTCGGTGCTCAGCTTTCTTCACAGTCCAACTCACGTCCACACATGACCACTGGAAAACTCACCCCCCAACAATAAGCAGAAAGCAGGTAGCCGGTGAATGGTTGGGTTACTAGGTCAATCTTCCCTCCCCAAAGTAACCTCATCTCAACTTGGGGCTCTCTTTCAGATGAATCTATAAATCTCCTTATTGTTTCAGCTCCCTTAAGCTCGATTTTCTTTTTATTGAAGCTGACAGCCTTTTCACTGGCATAACATAGTGTGCAAAAGGAAGACTAGCTTTATTTCCTTATCCAGAAAGCAGAATCAGAACTTGGAGCAACAAGGTATCTCCCTCAAGGTAAGGACCTGCCTTGTGGTGAGTGTTCCAGAATTTGAAGCATCCAAGCTAAAGCTGGGAAATTGCAGAGAGATTTCTAAAAGGAAAGAGAGTAACTGTTGCTGGCATGCTCACCACCACCACCAAGGCGGGACTCTCAGATCACTTTAAAGTGGGAGCAAGACTCTGTGGCAGGAGGAGGTTGATGCTGAATGCCCCTGCCTGCTGGGCTTCCCAGGTGGCACAATAACCCACCTGCCAATGCAGGAGATGTAAGAGATGCAGGTTCAATCCCTGGTTCAGGAAGAACCCCTGGAGGAGGGCACAGCTTCCAGTATTCTTGCCTGGGAAACTGCATAGACAGAGGAGCCTGTGGGACTCCAGTCTGTGGGATCTCAAAGAGCTGGACATAACTGAGCGACTGAGCATGTGCAACCTCCCAGCTGCTGGACAGTTTCTCAGAACAAAACAAGGGCATCTATTTAGTTTTTCTTGCANATGGCTGCAGTCACCATCTGCAGTGATTTTGGAGCCAAAAAAATAAAGTCTGACACTGTTTCCACTGTTTCCCCATCTACTTCCCATGAAGTGATGAGACCGGATGCCATGATCTTCGTTTTCTGAATGGTGAGCTTTAAGCCAACTTTTTCACTCTCCACTTTCACTTTCAATAGGAGGATTTTTAGTTCCTCTTCACTTTCTGCCATAAGGGTGGTGTCATCTGCATATCTGAGATTATAGATATTTCTCCCGGCAATCTTGATTCCAGCTTGTGCTTCTTCCAGCCCAGCATTTCTCATGATGTACTCTGCATATAATCATTAAGTATACATAAATCCTTTCCCTCATGAACTTTACCTCCAACTATCATATGACCCAGAGAAGGCAATGGCAACCTACTCCAGTATTCTTATCTGGCAAATCCCACGGATGGAGGAGTCTGGTAGGCTGCAGTCCATGGGGTCGCTAGGAGTTGGACAGGACTGAGCGACTTCACTTTCACTTAAGGGCCTAGATCTGATAGATAGAGTGCCTGATGAACTATGGAATGAGATTCGTGACATTGTACAGGAGACAGGGATTAGGACTATCCCCATGGAAAAGAAATGCAAAAAAGTGAAATGGCTGTCTGCGTAGGCCTTACAAATAGCTGTGAAAAGAAGAGAGGCGAAAAACAATGGAGAAAAGGAAAGATATAAGCATCTGAATGCAAAGTTCCAAAGGATAGCAAGAAGAGATAAGAAAGCCTTCTTCAGCTATCAATGCAAAGAAATAGAGGAAAATAACAGAATGGGAAAGACTAGAGATCTCTTCATGAAAATTAGAGATACTAAGGGAACATTTCATACAAACATGGGCTTGATAAAGGACAAAAATGGTATGGACCTAACAGAAGCAGAAGATATTAAGAGGTGGCAAGAATACATGGAAGAACTGTACAAAAAAGATCTTCACGACCCAAATAATCATGAGGATGTGGTCACTAATCTAGAGCCAGACATCTTGGAATGTGAAGTCAAGTCGGCCTGAGAAAGCATCACTACAAACAAAGCTAGTGGAGGTGATGGAATTCCAGTGGAGCTGTTTCAAATCCTGAAAGATGATGCTGTGAAAGTGCTGCACTCAATATGCCAGCAAATTNAGTTTGATACCTGGTCAGGGGCTTCCCTGGTGGCTCAGATGGTAAAGAATCTGCCTGCAGTGCGGCAGACCCAGGCTTGATCCTTGGGTCGGGAAGATCCCCTGGAGAAGGGAGTAGCTACCCACTCCAGGATTCTTGCCTGGAGAATTCCATGGACAGAGAGGGGCCTGGTGGGCTACAGTCAATGGGATCTCGAAGAGCTGGACACACGTGAATGACTAACACTTCCACTTTCTCTCGGGGAGCTAGGATCCCACATGCTTCACAGACGAAAAAACCAAAACAGAAAACAGAAACAATATTGCAATAAATTCAATAAAGACTAAAAATGGTCCTCGTAAAAAAATCTTCTAAAAATAACAAAAATAAAAAGCAATGTCTGTTTCTCATGTGTACTACCTGCTCCCCATGAGAAGCCTGCTGTCTTCTATTTATCCTCAACCTGAGTTTCCTGAGCTGCCAGCATTTCAGCACCCTCCCCAGGGATTAGTTTCATAGGGTTTAACAAGCTCAGTGCTTGGCCGCAATCAGCAGTGGCAGCCTCCTCCCACTGAATGTCATGCTAACTTAATCTTGTGTAAGTGGCTTCTTTATTCCTCTCCACTGAGCTTCAAAGACAATTAATGGTGCTAGTGGGTTTTGCTAAATGAAGATGGAATTAAGTGGAGACCACGGAATATATTCGTGCTACTTTGGCAGCATTTTACATGGCGAAATGAAGGGAGAATTTGACTCCTGGCTGCCTTGCCCAGTATGTGTCTTTAGGCAGGAAGATGAGTGAAAGAAAGGCTGTATTGCAGGAAATGTTTCCCTGGTGGTTACTGAGTCGAGAAGAATGCAACGTAGACAGTGATACTCCTTACTTGAGTCAGTAGAAAGCAGCTTTTAGTTCCCACGCCAAACAGCTAGTTCGCAGATGTCAGGCTCTTATGCTTATTTTGTGATCTGGAAGATGGGGACGCAGTGGGGAGAACCAGACACATTCTCAAGAATCTGGGGGTAGCTGCCACCGTTTTCTTGAATGATCTCTGCTTCATGTAGAATTGAGCTAGAAGCCTTCTGAATCTCCTGAATCAGGCACAGGTGGGTGTCTGAGGTCTCTCCTTCTTGCCATGTCAATGGGTAACCATAAGACATGTTTAAGGTTTTCTTGAGGGACCAGGCCCTGCACACTGTCTACCAGCCCCATAGCTCTGCTTGCCCAGCTCCGCACCGAACCACCCATTCCTGTTATGCATCTTAGGAAAAGGAGACTTAACAACTTGAATGCTTGTTCCTGGCCTAGGGCACTTGCGGCAGAGAACCAGAGGAATTAAGGACTTCGGCAGCATGCCCCAGGTCCAGCTTTTACTCTCCAGTCGAGAGGAGCCATTGGGCATTTTGTCAGCCTCTCTCTGGCTTTTTGATAAGGTTGTCCTTATTGCAGCTCGACTTTGGCCAAACTCCTCTCTCTCATGCTCCTCACCACGTTGCAGAGTCTGTGTCACCCATTCTGTTGGATGGATGAGGGAACTCATGCCCTATGGAGGGTCGCCCTTGCCTGGAATTGTTTCAGGGTGGCAGAAGTGAGATTCCTACCCGACACTGAAATGTCACAGCACTGTCTATTGATTTGCTTACATGTCATGGAGGAGCTCCTAAAAACAATTGGAAAAAGCAGGAATGCACTTGCTTGAAGTCCCTTGCCTATGCCAGCTGCCTTGGCTTCTCATTTTCCTGGGTTCTGATGCTTCTCTAAAGATAGGACACATGCCCTCATCCTCTGCCCATCAAGGATCCCTTGGCAGAGCAGGGAGTGGGGGGCTGCCAAGGCCCAGGGAGGTGAGTGGAGGGTCACTGAACCTCATTCAATGAAGGGAAGCAGCAGTATTCCATTGTCTACATGTACCACATCTTTGTCCATTCCTCTGTTGATGGACAGTGGGTTGAAGACCTAAATAAATAGTTCTCCAAAGAAGATATACAGATGACCAACAAAAACATGAAAAAATACTCAACATCACTGATCATTAGACAAATGAAAATCAAAACTACAATGAAGTATCACCTTACACCCATCAGAATGGCTATTATTTTTTAAAAACCTATAAACAATAGATGCTAGAAAGGGTGTGGAGAAAAGGGATCCCTCTCACACTGTTGCTGGGAATATAAGTTGATACAACCACTATGGAGAACAGTATGGAGTTTCCTTAAGAAACTAAAAATAGAACTATCCTATGACCCAGAAGTCCCATTACTGGGCATATCCCCAGAGAAAACTGTAATTCAAACAGATACATGTCCATAGCAGCACTATTTACAACAGCCAGGACATGGGAGCAAGGCTCTGTGTTGTAAAGACTGCCCTCACTCTCTCCCTCCTTATTGCCAAGAAACTAGACATTCTGGAAAACATGCCTCTCGTGGATTTTCTTGCCATCTCATCTGTTGGCATTGCTGGGTTTTCTCTCCTCATACCTTTTTCATTAGCACCAAATTTCCCTGTTCCTTGGCTCATCTTGGTGCACCAGGGAACCCCCTCACCACTTAATAAGATTCTACCCATGCTTGAAAGCCTATCTCTAACACTCCTGCCTTCATGAGGCCCACCTGGAGTTATCCCCAACTAGACAGACCCTGGTGGGCTGCCATCTCTGGGGTCGCACAGAGTCGGACACAACTGAAGCGACTTAGCAGCAGCAGACTTCCCTGGTGGCTCAGACGGTAAAGCGTCTGTCTACAATGTGGGAGACCTGGGTTCAGGCCCTGGGTTGGGAAGATCCCCTGGAGAAGGGAATGGCAATCCACTCTAGTACTATTGCCTGGAGAATCCCATGGACAGAGGAGCCTGGTAGGCTACAGTCTATGAGGTTGCAAAGAGTTGGACACGACTGAGTGACTTCAGTTCAGTTCAGATACAGTCTCTCCATTCTTCACAGCCACCAACACTGCTATTCTGNGCAATCCACTCTAGTACTATTGCCTGGAGAATCCCATGGACAGAGGAGCCTGGTAGGCTACAGTCTATGAGGTTGCAAAGAGTTGGACACGACTGAGTGACTTCAGTTCAGTTCAGATACAGTCTCTCCATTCTTCACAGCCACCAACACTGCTATTCTGTCTTTAATCATGGTTTCTGTTTTCTTTAAAACAGGTTATTTTCCTATTTCTGTATTTTCCTAGTTGTAAAAGTGATACATACCCATCATAGAAAAAAGGAACATGCAGAAAGGCATAAAGAAGAAGATAAGGATTGCCAAGGTAATGATAAGCTCTAGCATTTGGGCAGGTTGATACAGAGGCTGACTTCTGAGCTCTTTATGTGTATGAATCTAGATCATTCTCACAACCTGCAGTGCCAATAGCTGAAATGGGAAGAAGATCCTGTGAGGTGATGCTATTACCAGCCTCACAGATGAGGAGTGATGTTTGAGGTAGTCATAAGGAAGTGTCTCATATGTCAGCTGGGACTCGGTGTGACAAATTCATGCTGAGCTCGCTGACCCAGTTCCGTGACTGGGAGAGCTGGGGAATTCTGGGCTGAGCCTCTGGGCTTCTCCTGCCCTGGGAGCTCTGTGTGGCTCTGGGTCCTGAGTGGGCATCCACTCCTCACTGTTGGATGAAAAGCCTGGCTGTTCAGGTGCCAGAACCGCGCTTCTCTTCCCTCCCACCTCCTCACGTGCGACCTCGCCTTAGGTCAGACAGAGGCCACCACACTTCAGGACAGACCAGGTTTTAATGGTGCATAGGAAAAGTAGAAGAAATAAAACCCCAAGGTTTTAAGTCTAATTAAGTTCCACTTATTCACGTTTTGCTTATTTCCTTTGCTTTAGGAGATGGATCCCAAAACATATTGCTCTGACTTACATTGGAGAGTGTGCTGCCTGTGTTTTCCTCTAGGAGTTTCACAGTATCTGTTCTTACGTTTAGGTCTTTAATCCATTTTGAGTTTATTTCTGTGTATCGTGTGAGAGAATGTTTTCACTCTTTTACATGTAGCTGTCCAGTTTTCCCAGCCCCAGTTATTGAAGAGATGGGTATATATTTCTCCAGTATATATTCTTGCTTCCTTCATTGTAGATTAAGTGGCCATAAGTGTGGGGGTTATTTCTGGGCTTTCTACCCTGTTCTGTTGATACATGTGTCTGTTTTTGTGCCAGTTCCATCCTGTTTTGATGATTGTAACTTTGAAGTACAGCGTAAGATTAGGGACTATGACTCCTATCTCTGTTCTTCTTTCTCAAGATTGGTTATTTGGGATCTTTTGTGTCACTATACAAATTTAAAAATTGTTTTACACCTGTCAGACCTTATGTGGGAATCGTACATGTGTGTATTCTTTGACTTCTCACACAATAGCTGCTACTCGGACCTCTAGGTTACAGAGGGAGGCAGAGAAAAGTTAAGTAACTAGACTGAATTATACAGCTAGAGCATGGTGATATTCAAGCTGAACCTAATTTTAATTACTTGCTTTCTGGCCTTTCTGAATTAAGAGAGGGGAACAAAGGGGAATAGGCACAATTTCTCTGTAACATTAGGATTAGAACAAAGAGCTAGGAAAAGGCTCAGGGCCTCTCTCCACCCTAGACCACAGAAGGGCCCCTGGGCTGGAGAGCAGGGGTGGGAAAGATTGGATGTAGGGTGACATGACATGGAGAGACCTGAATGGGGTCCAAGATTGAATAGACTCTCCACACGTTATTGACCAGAGATGTCTTAACATCACAGGCATGCATCAGTTCAGTAGCTCAGTCTTGTCCAACT
This sequence comes from Oreotragus oreotragus, assembly GCA_006410675.1. Classification (NCBI taxonomy): domain Eukaryota; kingdom Metazoa; phylum Chordata; class Mammalia; order Artiodactyla; family Bovidae; genus Oreotragus; species Oreotragus oreotragus. The sequence continues at coordinate 20,691 of SJYX01023677.1, forward strand.
CTTTGTGACCCCATGGACTGCAGCACGCCAGGCTTCCCTGTCCATCACCAACTCCTGGAGCTTGCTTAAACTCATGTCCGTTGAATCGGCGATGCCGTCCAACCGTCTCATTCTCTGTTGTCCCCTTTTCCTCCTGCCTTCAATCTTTCCCAGCANCCATGGACTGCAGCACGCCAGGCTTCCCTGTCCATCACCAACTCCTGGAGCTTGCTTAAACTCATGTCCGTTGAATCGGCGATGCCGTCCAACCGTCTCATTCTCTGTTGTCCCCTTTTCCTCCTGCCTTCAATCTTTCCCAGCATCAATCTTTCCCAGGCATTAGTTTCTGCAAATAATGTATTAAGATGAACTACTTTTTTTTTTTTCACTTAGTCTTATTTTAAAAGAAAATTCTTCAGAGGTTTGAAGAGCTGGTTTTATTTTTCTAAGGATAAAATAAATCTCTATAAATTTAAATAAATTAATAAGAAACAAAGAGGGTTCATTTTTATATTCCACCTGTGGGATCTATCTCTTATTTGGTAGATACAGTTGTTCTCAGTGGTACAGATGAGAAAACTGAGGCTCAGTGGCATGAAGTTACTTGCTCAAGGCCACCCAGGCAACCGGTGACTGAGACAAACTGAACCCAGTTCATCTGAATTATCCATGCATACAGGTGACCCTCTATCTGTCTATTCATGCAGACCCACAAAAATGGAGTGTGAGCCCATCTCCAGGTGTTGTGGCAGATGCAAAGAATACAATGGAGTGCCTGTTCCGGTAGACTTGAATCTAGTGGGGAGACAGCATTCTATCAAGCCATCTTGGTGTTGAGCTACGTGACAAGGGCTATAATAGAAACAGGCACGAAGGATCATGGGAGAGGGGAGCTCCAGGTCTGAGACTGTGCAGCTGGGTCCCCATGCTGCCCATTATCCAGGGCTAGGAGACACTGCAATTAAATGACATTCATACTGAAAAGCAGAGACATTACTTTGCCAACAAAGGTCCGTCTAGTCAAGGCTATGGTTTTTTCCAGTGGTCATGTATGGATGTGAGAGTTGGAGTCTGAAGAAAGCAGAGTGCCGAAGAATTGATGCTTTTGAACAGTGGTATTGGAGAAAACTCTTGAGAGTCCCTTGGACTGCAAGGAGGTCCAACCAGTCCATTCTAAAGGAGATCAGCCCTGGGTGTTCTTTGGAAGGAATTATGCCAAAGCTGAAACTCCAGTACTTTGGCCACCTCATGTGAAGAGTTGACTCATTGGAAAAGACCCTGATGTTGGGGGAGATTGGGGGCAGGAGAAAAAGGGGACGACAGAGGATGAGATGGCTGGATGACATCACCGACTCAATGGACGTGAGTTTGAGTGAACTCCAGGAGATGATGATGGACAGGGAGGCCTGGCATGCTGTAATTCATGGGGTCGCAAAGAGTCGGACATGACTGAGTGACTGAACCGAACTGAACTGAACTGAACAGCCACCAAGTTTCCTCTCCCTAAATCCCATCATGTGGCATAGTGTAGTGGCTAAGAGGGGGCACCACCTTAGTGGCATCCCTCANGGACAGGGAGGCCTGGCATGCTGTAATTCATGGGGTCGCAAAGAGTCGGACATGACTGAGTGACTGAACCGAACTGAACTGAACTGAACAGCCACCAAGTTTCCTCTCCCTAAATCCCATCATGTGGCATAGTGTAGTGGCTAAGAGGGGGCACCACCTTAGTGGCATCCCTCACTTGTTGTCCAGTCACCCAGTCGTATTCGACTCTTTACGATCCCATGGACTGTAGCATGCCAGGCCTCTCTTTCCCTCACCATCTCTGGAAGTTTGCCCAAGTTCATGGCCATTGCATCAGTGATGCCAGCCAGCCATCTCATCCTCTGATGTCCTCTTCTCCTTCTGCCTTCAGTCCTTCCCAGGATCAGGGACTTGTTCCAGTGAGTCAGCTGTTCACATCAGGTGACTGAAATACTGGAGTTTCAGCTTAAGCATCAGTCCTTCCAATGAGTATTCAGGGTTGATTTCCCTAAAGATTGACTGGTTTGATCTCCTTGCAGTCCAAACGACTCTCAGGAATCTTCTCCAGGACCACAGTTCGAAGGCATCAATTCTTTGGTGCTCTGCCTTCTTTATGATCCAGCTCTCACAACCGTACGTGACCACCAGGAAGACCGTTGCCTTGATTATACAGACCTTTGTCGGCAGAGTAATGTCTCTGCTTTTTAACACACTGTCCAGGTTAATCATAGCTTTCCTGCCAAGAAGCAATCATCTTCTGATTTCATCTACAGTGATTTTAAAGCCCAAGAAGAGGAAATCTGTCACTACTTCCACCTTTCCCCCCTCTATTTGCCATGAAGGAATGGGACTGGATGCCATGATCTTAGTTTTTTAATTTTTTAAATTTAAATTTATTTATTTTAATTGGAGGCTAATTACTTTACAATATTGTATTGGTTTTGTCATACATCAACATGNAATCTGTGGGTTTTAATTATTTATTTATTTTCCCTCCCTGTTATGTTGCCCTCTGTGCTTCCAAGGCTCGCCACAGACTCGGCAGTGAGAGTGTTTCCTGGTGTTTGGAAACTTCTTTCTTTTTAAGACTCCCTTCCTGGGAGGGAGCTCCATCCCTACCTCTTTTGTCTCTATTTTTGTCTTTTATATTTTTTCCTACCTCTTTCCGAAGACACGGGGCTGCTTTTCTGGGTGCCTGATGTCCTCTGCCGGCATTCAGAAGTTGTTTTGTGGAATTGACTCAGTGTTTAAATGTTCTTTTGATGAATTTGTTGGGGAGAAAGTGCTCTCCCCATCCTATTCCTCCACCATCTTAGGACTGCCCTTATTTTTTTTAATATTTAGTTTTAAGTCAGCTCTTTCACTCTCCTTCACCCTTATCAAGAGTCTTTCTGCCATTAGTGGGGTATCATCTGTATATCTGAGGTTGTTGTTTCTCCCACCTATCTTGATTCCAGCTTATAACTCATCCAGCCCCACATTTCTCATGATGTGCTCAGTGTATAGATTAAACAGAGTGACAGCAGATACTCCTGTCATACTCCTTTCTCAATCTTGAACCCATCAGTTGTTCCATACAGGGTTCTAACTGTTGCTTCTTGACCCTCATACAGATTTCTCAGGAGACAGGTAAGATGGTCTGGTATTCCCATCTCTTTAAGAGCTTTCCACATTTATTATGATCCATGCAGTCAAGGGCTTTGGTGTAGTCAATGAAACAGAGGTAGATGTCTCTCTGGAATTATCTAGCTTTCTCTGTGATCCGGCAAATGTTGGCGATTTGATCTGTTTCCTCTTCCTTTTCTAAACCCAGCTTGGGACATTCGGAAGTTCTTGGTTTGCATAATGCTGAAGCCTAGCATGCAAGATTTAAAGCAAGACCTGACTAGCATGGGAGGTGAGTGCAATTGTCTGATGGTTAGCACAATCTTTAGTACTATCCTTCTTGGGAATTGGGATGAGGATTGACCTTTTCCAGTCCCCTGGGTCTTCCAGATTTGCTGACATAATGAATGCAACACCTTGATGGCCTCATCCTTTAGGGTTTTGAATAGTTCTACTGGAATTCCATTGCATCCACTAGCTTTATTAGTAAGAGTGCTTCCTAAGGCCCACTTGACTTCACTCTCCAGAATGTCTAGCTCTGGGTTGCTGACCACACCATTGTGGCAATCAGGTTCATTTAGATTTTTTTTTTTTTAATGTGACAACAACAGTTTATTCAGTGACATTTAGTATATTCACAGTGTTGTGCAACCTTTATCTCTCTCTAATTCCACAACATTTTCATCACTCCAAAAGGGAACCCCATATCCATTAACCCATTACTCCTCCTCCCCCTTCCCCAAAGCCCCTGGCAGCCACCAATCTGCTCTCTCTCTCTGTCACTTTGTATCTTCCTATTCTGGATATTTCATATAAATGGAATCATATGTCACCTTTTGGTTTCTGGCTGCCTTCCCTTAGCATAATGTTTTTGAGGATCATGTATATATGTTGTGTGTACTCCTCCCCCTTCCCCAAAGCCCCTGGCAGCCACCAATCTGCTCTCTCTCTCTGTCACTTTGTATCTTCCTATTCTGGATATTTCATATAAATGGAATCATATGTCACCTTTTGGTTTCTGGCTGCCTTCCCTTAGCATAATGTTTTTGAGGATCATGTATATATGTTGTGTGTATCAGTACTTCATTCCTTTTTTAAAGAATTTATTTTTTTATTGAAGGGTAGTTGCTTTATGGAATTTTGCTGTTTTCTATCAAACTTCAACATGAATCAGCCATAGGTATACATCTATCTCCTCCCTTTTGAACCTCCCTCCTGCCTCCCTCCCCAGCCCACCCCTCTAGGTTGATGCAGAGCTCCTGTTTGAGTTTCCTGAGCCATACAGCAAATTCCCATT
>SJYX01023677.1:30219-49995 GCA_006410675.1 Oreotragus oreotragus
GTGCTGCAGTGAACAATGGGATACATGTGACTTTTTCAATTTTGGTTTCCTCAGGGTATATGCCTAGGAGTGGGATTGCTGGGTCATATGGTCTGAGTCTTTTAAGGAATCTCCATACCATCTCCCATAGTGGCTGTATCAATTTACATTCCCACCAACAATGCAAGAGTGTTCCCTTTTCTCCACACCCTCTCCAGCATTTATTGTTTGTAGACTTTTTGATGATGGCCATTCTGACTGGTGTGAGGTGGTATCTCATTGTAGTTTCGATTTGCATTGCTCTAAAAGTGAGCAATGTTGAGCATCTTTTCATGTGTTTGTTAGCCATCTGTATGTCTTCTTTGGAGAAATATCTGTTTAGCTCTTTTTCCCACTTTTTGATTGGGTTGTTTATTTTTCTGGTATTGAGTTGTATGAGCTGCTTGTATATTTTGGAAATTAGTCCTTTGTCAGTTGTTTCATTTGCTATTATCATTTAGATCTTTTTTGTACAGTTCTTCCTTGTAGTGTTTTCATCTCTTCTTGATCTCTTCAGCATCTACTAAGTCTCTACCATTTATGTCCTTTATTGTGCCCATCTTGGGGTAAAATGTTCCCTTGATATCTTGTTTTCCTGAAAAGATCTCTGGTCTTTCCCCTTTTGTTTTCTCCCAGTTTTATACACTGTTCATTGAAGAAGGCCTTCTCGTCTCTCCGTGCTGGTCTTTGGAAATCTGTGTTTAGTTGGATATACCTCTTCCTTTCTCCCTTGCTTTTCACTTCTCTTTGTTCTTTAACTATTTGTAAGGCCTCCTCAGATGACCATTTTGCCTTCTTGCTTTTCTTTTTCTTTGGGATGGTTTTGTTCACCGCCTCCTGTACAATATTATACACCTCTGTCCATAGTTCTTAAGGTACTTTGTCTGCCAGATCTAATCCCTTGAAACTATTTGTTGCCTCCACTGCTTATTCATAGGGGATCTGATTTAAATCATACTTGGCTGGCCCAGTGGTTTTCCCCACTTTCTTTAGTCTAAGCCTCAATTTTGCTATGAGAAGCTGATGATCTGAGCCACAGTTAGCTCCAGGTCTTGTTTTTGCTGACTGTATACAGCTTCCCCCTCTTCAGATACAGAGACTGTAATCAATTTGATTTCAGTTTTGGCCATTTGGTGATGTCCATGTGGTGTCCCTCAGACTTGGGTTCAAATCCCAGGTGTGCAAATCTGTGATATAGGTGTGTTCTGTCACCTCTCAGAGTCTATTTCCTTCTGTAAATGAGGTTGGCATGACCTGCTGGGTCTTAGGAATAGGGAGGAAATGAAGTCATGTACATACAACACTGAACAGTGCCTGGCCCATAATATACTCAAGAAATGAGAGCTATGATATAATATTCTAGATGGATTGTTGCCTGCATGCCTACCATATCTCTTCCTCACACCAAAGCATAGACAAGTTTTTCTTCTTCCCACCAATCTATCTGACAAGACAGAGCCCTGGTGTATGTGTGTGTGTGTCTTGAAAATAGCCTTTTCTGTGGACTAGGACCCTCTGGCCAGAATTCTGTGCACATCCTTTGTCAAAGCACTCCCTTCTCAGTTGTATTCAGATGAGACACTGATCCTTAAACACAGACCAGGGGGTGACTCCCTGCACAAAATCAGCCTGGAAACATGGTGGCCCCATGGTTTGGGCCTGGCAACTGGAAGTGGAGCCGAGTCTGTCTGACTTTATTTCTGGAGGCAAATGTAGCTCCAACATTACCTAAGCTAGGCAGTGAGGAAATTCTCATGTTCCCAACACTTTCAACAATGTCCCATTATGCTTGGTGACTCACGAATAGGCCCATGTCCATGGAACAGCATGTGTCTCTCTGCAGCGAGTACAGTGTCTTGCTGTATGTTTGAACTAATTTCATAGGCTTCTCTCCATCACGGATGTTACTTGCCCTCTTTTCTGACGGTTGCTGGAGGCTTGTTGTATCAGAGAAAGCCAGAAAAGGGAAAAAAATGATTCTTTTGACTGAGCAACCGAACACATTGGATATAGTGCCTGGGAGGGAAACTTGGGTTCAAGCTAAGTTAAAAGCAGCATCTTGGGATCTTTGCAAAAAGGCGTGTACCTCAGTTGGCAGGTCANTTACTTGCCCTCTTTTCTGACGGTTGCTGGAGGCTTGTTGTATCAGAGAAAGCCAGAAAAGGGAAAAAAATGATTCTTTTGACTGAGCAACCGAACACATTGGATATAGTGCCTGGGAGGGAAACTTGGGTTCAAGCTAAGTTAAAAGCAGCATCTTGGGATCTTTGCAAAAAGGCGTGTACCTCAGTTGGCAGGTCACAGAAAACTCTCAGGTCGCCCATCATTGTTGTGGTTGATGATGAAGATTTTCTTTCCCTTGACAAGCAGGGGAGAGGGTAGCAGAATTTTGAAACAGCTCCTCAGACATGCCAGGGTTAGGGAGGCACTGCAGATTTTGTGCAGAGACAGCCAATTTGCCTCCTGTGTTGTTAGGATCATGAACTTGGGCAATTTAATTGGGAACTGAGACCCCTAGGAAAACAGGCTCTAAGATTCGAAAGGGAGGGATGAACATCTGACATCTATTCCATCCCAAAGACACCCTGTCCTGTTGCTTTTACCTATTACTTGGCACAAATGCCATGGCTTTGCTAAGCTTCAGACACTTTTAAGGTTCTCATGAAATGAGTGGACCCAGGGCCAGCCTTGTTTGTGCCATTTCAGACTCTGCCCCATCACAGGTACTGGAATGCTTGCTGCCCTTGGCTGCCTGGTGAGCTCCCAGTCAACCCCCAGCAGCCAGTGCAGATTGCAGTTTCCCCAGCAGGGCTCTCTTGCTGCCTTGATCCCTGCATAAGTGTCCACCCTCTATTATAATCCTAAGAATGAGAATGAAAACTCAAGGTCTTTGCCTACAGCTCCATCTCTTTCAACTACACAGTGAATTTTCTGAGATCAGGGACCTTGCTCACTCTCGTATCCTCAGCACACAGGACACTTCTGGGCAAGCACAAGACACTCAGTAAATGTTTGCTGGAGAATCAAATGAAGAAATGAATGCATGAATAGCATCCAAAGGTAATATTCTGTGTATGCTGAGGCATAGTAAGTTTCCGGGATACTGGAAAGTCCTACAATGAAGAACCCCTTTAAAAATCATCATTTGATTTTGTCGTCAATGATGACACCTGTCATCACTCATCAATACCTTTGCATGAATGAGTTTACAGGATTTCAAAATACTTGATGAAATAGACTAAGCCTGGGACTGTTTTGGGGTAGAAATAGGGAGTATACATGTGCGAGGCAATGATGAGCAAGAAAGACCTGGAGTGAGACTGTGGGGTGTCATCTCAAACAGTTTCTGAAATGAGGGGCCCCTTGTGGGCACGGGCTTCCCCAGTGGCTTAGACAGTAAAAAATCTGCCTTCAATGTAAGGACACTCAGGTTTGATCCCTGGGTTGGGGAGATCCCCTGGAGAAGGGACTGGCAACCCACTCCAGTATTCTTGCCTAGAGAATCCCATGGACAGAGGAGCCTGGTGGATTATAGTCCATGGGGTCACAAAGAGTTAGACATGACTAAGCAACTACCACTTTCACTTTGTGGCCATGATGCCTAGGAGAGTGCCCTTGAAAGGGAATAGGGCTGGGAGAGGGAAAGCAAGGGGCCAAGTGTTCCTCGTAGCCCCGAGGTTAAGCCCAAGGTGAGAGGGTACATTAGATCTGGGTGCAGGGGGTCCCAGGCGAAACGATGCTTCTTCTTCCTGGTTAGTTCTCTAACTCAGCAGTTCCCAAACTTTTTGACAGCAGGGACCAGTTTTGTGGAAGATAGTTTTTCCACGGACTGGGTGAGGGGATGGAAGCACATTATGTTTATTGTGCACTTTATTTCTATTACTATTATATTGTGATATATAATGAAATAATTATACAACTCACCACAGTGCAGAATCAGAGCATCAGGCATCGGGTGCTCATAAGGAGCTCGCAGCCTAGATTCTGCACGTGCACAGTTCACAGCAGGGTTCACAGTTCTATGAGAATCTAACGCCTCCGCTGATCTGACAGGAGGTGGAGCTCAGGCAGTAACACGGGCAAGGGGGAGCAGCTGTAAATACAGCTGAAGCTTCGCGGCTTGGCTCCCTCCCCCTTACCAGCCCTCCCCACCCCGCCACGTCCTGTTGCGCAGCCTGATTCCTAACAGGCCACAGACCACTATTGGAGTCAGTAGCCTGGGGCTTGGGGACCCCCGTTCTATCCCACCTCCATTCATGTTTATTCATTCATTGATCTAAACCGCACTGACCATCTCCAGTGCACTCACACCTCTAGGTGTTGAGGATACAGTGAAGAGCAAAAGGGAGAAATTTCTTGCCCTCATGGAGCTTACACTCTAGCTGGGGAGAAGCAGATGCTAAGCAAGTCTGCTGTGATGCTGGATTACTGTAGTATCCTGAGGAAGCCAAGCGGAGAAGCGGCGGGCAGCGATAGGGTGCTGCTTTAGAAGTGCAGTCAGCGTGGCCGCCTTCAGAGGGGACCCCATTTGCCCTCATGGAGCTTACACTCTAGCTGGGGAGAAGCAGACGCTAAGCAAGTCTGCTGTGATGCTGGATTACTGTAGTATCCTGAGGAAGCCAAGCGGAGAAGCGGCGGGCAGCAATAGGGTGCTGCTTTGGAAGTGCAGTCAGCGTGGCCGCCTTCAGAGGGGACCCCATGGCAAAGAATAAATGAAGGGACCCCCTGACCTCTGGCTGGTCATTTGTGGGAGGCAAAGAAGCTGAATGCAGGGCGAGCTCTTTTGTTTTTGGCAGGCATGTCAACTTGGGCCAGAGATGTTCTCTGGAAGTAATTCTTTCATCTGAGCTGAACAGGGGCCTTCAACAGGTGTGCTGGGCATCCCTGGCTTGGGGACAGTGATCCTCAGGTTGCCCCTTTGAAATGAGATCAACAGTTAGATCCTCTTTACAGGGCTCTTCTTGAAGGTTAAATGAGCCAGTGTGTGTGAGAACAGAGCTTAGTGAATCGTGAGGATGGAGTGCAAATCACATGTTCACCACTCATCAATCTCCAGGGTGCTCGAGCCCCACAAGCACTTGGCTGCCTGCTTTTTTCTGCAGAAATGCCTGAGGGTTGAGGGGAGAGGGGGCCAGGCTCACCTCCTCTGGGTTCCATAGCTGCCCAGTGTGGGCTCTATGCCATGCACGTTACGACCTATCCATCTCTTACTCCTCACAGCCACCCTAGGATACACTATTATTGGCTCCATTTTACAGATGAAGAAGCTGAGGTTTGGAGACATGAAATGACTTTTTAAAGGTTATACCCAGGACTGCTAATTCAGAACCTTTATCCTCCACCCTTCTGTTCCACTGTGCAGTCTGTTCCTCAGCCACATTGTTCACAGTTTTGCTACACAGCTCTGGGCCAAGGACTTACTGTTTGGAAGCTCTTCATTGAGCTGAGGTGAGCAGGGGCCTTAGGATGTGACACTGGGAAAGAAGAGGAGGAGTTCCTTAGCATGGAGGAAGTGCAGTGCTTATTGTTTGCTTACAACACGCCAGCATCGTATGGACGTTCTCGCTAGGCTGCACGTCAGCAACGGAAGAGTGTTTCATCAGCTTTGGGTTGTGGGTGTGCAGACTGAGGATTTCACTGGGCCTCTGACCTGCTCAAGCCACCTAGCTATAAGGGCGCCTCCTGGGATTTGAATCCAGATCTCTCAGGCTTCCAGTCCGTCCCCTTCACATTGATCTTCTCTGGAAATGTGCAGCTGGCTCTGATGAGGAGTGGGGTTCCCACAGATTCATAACTGTCTGCAGTCACACTAGAGTTACAAGTTTAATCTAAATATGAGTAGATTCACAATTGCTATATTCACCGCCCATCTGACAGCTTCTGATTTACTTACTCTCAGAGAATGCTAGGTTCTCTCCTCTCCACCCCTGCCTTTCAGGGAAATTTTCATCCCTAAAGAGGAAACAATGGCTGACTTTATTTTTCTGGGCTCCAAAATCACTGCAGTTGGTGACTGCAGCCATGAAATTAAAAGTNAGGTTTTTTGTTTGTTTGTTTTGTTTGATTATAAACATGGCTTGTATACACTTTTATTTCACATTGGAATAGAGTTGATTAACTAGTGTTATATTAGTTCAAGCGTTCAGCAAAGTGTTTCTGTTGTACATATACATGTATCTATTCTCTTTCAAATCCTTTTCCCATTTAGGTTATTACAGAATATTTGGCAGAGTGCCCAGGGCTATACCACAAGCCTTTGTTGGTTATCTATTTTAAATACCGAAGCACGTGCATGCTCAGTCACTCTTTGCCACCCCAGGCTCCTCTGTCCATGGAGTTCTTCAGGCAAGGGTACTGGAGTGGGTTGCCACGCCCTTCTCCAGGGGATCTTCCCAGCCCAGGGATCGAATCCAAGTCTCCTGTGTCTCCTGCCTCGCAGGTGGAAATCTTTACTGCTGAGCCCCTGGGGAAGCCCATGTGTATATGTTAATCCCAAACTCCTCATTGTTCTCCTTTGGTAAACCATAGTTTATTTTCTGTGAATCTGTTTCTGTTTTGTAAACAAATTCATTTGTATCATTTTTTTTTCAGATTCCAAGCATAAGCCATATCATATGATATTTAACTTTCTCTGACTTACTTCATAGGATGTCGTTTAATGGGTTTAGAATTTCAGTTTTTCAAGATGAAAAAAGAGAGCTCGTTGGTGGTGATGGTAGCCGGGCTTAAGGCCACTGAACTGTACATTGAGAAATGGTTGACCCGTTATATTTCATGTGTATTCCACCACCATAAAAGTAACAAATCCTATCTGTGTAGGAACAGATTGATGTTTTCTGATGGGAAGAATTTGAATTTGGCTTCAAGAGACTTACCTTTTGCCAATCCTTACCAGGTAATAGGTGGAAAGTGGGGGCCATCTGTGGTTCTGCTGGGTTCCTCTAAGTGAAGCAGGTACTTCAGAAGCTGTTGGATATCATTCTCCTGGGCTCAGAATCCCCTTCCCCCCTCTCTGCCTCTCTCCCTTCCTTCCTTCACTCCTTCCTGACATATTTATCAAGTACCTACCATATGCCACTTAACTCTGCTCGACAGTGACTCAGACGGTAAAGAATCTGCCTGCAATTCAGGAGACCCAGGTTCGATCCCTGGGTTCAGAAGATGCCCCGTAGGAGCGGATGGCGACCCACTCTAGTATTCTTGCCTGGAGACTTCCATGGGCAGAGGAGCCTGGTGGGCTGCAGTCCATGGGGTGGCAGAGTTTGACACGACTGAGCACCTAACTTTCAGACATGATAACTCCTCACCTGTGCCCTGAGCAGCTCCCATGTCCTCCCATTTTCACTAGGTTTTATCAGTGAATACACACTCTCAGTTCTGCTCGGTACTGATTCATGCTCCATTTACTCTCTATGCTGCCTTTTTTCAGAGCAGAACGGGCTAATTGCTTCGGCTTTCACTCCTGGTGCTTTACAAAGTTGGGCTGAAGGCTGCACCATCAGAGAGTTGGTAAGCTTGGGTGACTGGCCTTGGCTGGTGTGCCACTGAGTTCAAGTGGGCAGGGCCCCAGGGAGTCAGTGAGTGTTTTCACAGTCTTCTGTGCCCAGCATCGTGAGAATCTGCCTGGCCTGCTGGATGGAGCGAGTCTAACTCAGATTCTGGGGGCTTGGAAAGACAGTCACATACTCTTCCCCTCCCTGAAATAGCCATGCATTTGTTCAAAGACTTGAAACTCTTCTGGGGCTGGAATTTCCCTCTCTGTTTATTTTCACATCTGGGTGATGGTCTTCTGCCACTAGAATACTTTTAGTGAATCACTTCAGAGATTGCTTGTCAGGGTTCCCGGACGAGAGGGGGCTGGCGCTTGTCCTTTTCTGAGGCCTGACAGGGCAGGACTGACTGGGCCTCCCGGCCAGCCGCCTGGAGCTGTCCCCCGGGGGAGGTGGACAGACGTTTTTCGTCTTTCTGGGAAATCTGCTCCTGCAGAACTCCTGATCCCTGGGCTCTCTTTCCACGTGGGGAGCGGGGGAAAGGTGGAATGAGATATAAATAAAGATGATAGACTGGTTTTGACTGGTACAAGATGTTATGGGCTCTTGGTAGCCCCTGGCAGCCGGCACCTCTCTGCATTCCCAGGCTCTGGTTTGCGGAGTCAGGAGTGCCAGGAGACAAGGCTGGCTGGGGTCGCTTCCAGAGGGCAGCCTGCGGAGCCCGGGAAGGGGTTGGCTGTGCTCAGGAGTAACTGGCTGCCAGATGCTTCCTGGTGGACGCCTGTTCCCAGGGCCCAGTGGTGGCCAGGGTTGCTGAGGATCACGTCAGGTCCTTGGTTCCCATTCACTCTTAACCTGACAGACAGGCTTCATCACAGGCACACCCCTGCTCCTTGACCTCCTGTCCCTGCCTCCGTCCCCCATGCTCTGTGTTCTGGCCACACCCCTTACATTCGATCGGTGCTGTCTAGTTGCCCCCCCAGTGGCCCCTGAAACCCAGCTCTGCCCAGCTCTGAGCCCCAGGAGCTGGACCACTAGGGGTGTGTTGGCTGGGCTCCCCTGCCCTTCCCACTGGCTCCCTACTGGGTTGGATCTGTGGGAAGCCCCTCAGGAGCTCTGGCAGGGGGAAGGGGGCAGAGAGGCAGAGGGATTTAATCTTCTGACTCCCTCCCTGTGAGGTCAGCTCAGGCTGGCTCTGTGCCTTAGAAATCTTGTATCCTTTTAAGGTTGCTTCTCTACACAGTTTGCTCTTTCTGCATCCGGGTAACAGGTGCCTCCTGTCATCCTGAGTCTGGGGGTGGTACCAGCACCTGGAATCTCACCGTACCTTTTGCGGTTTCCCTGGATTTTGCCCACACCTTTGTCAATAGTTTGTTTACTAATTCCTTCTTGCATTCTCTTCATTTGAGTATTCCTGCTGAAACTCAGGCAGATATGGATGGATAGCTAGACAGATATAGAAATAATGTTATTTGTATTTATAAAATATATAATACCTGAACACTTTTCCCAGTAATTTTTTCCTCTACAAAAGTTCCCCTTTCCACCTTGGCTAGCTGTTGAACTGCTCCTCGTCCTTCTAAAACTCGCAGAAACTCACCTCTGTGACGCTGAGTTCTCCATTGCAGGTTATTGCTTTTCCCGTGGCTTTCTGTGTCTCTCTTGTTACCATTGTTTATCCACTCAGCTGCGTCTGACTCTGTGTGACTCCATGGACTGTAGCCCGCCAGGGTCCTCTTTCTATCAAGTTTCCCAGGCAAGAATACTGGAGTGGGCTGTCATTTCCTTCTCGAGGGAATCTTCCCGACTCAGGGATCGAAACTGGGTCTCCTCCTTTGGCGGATTCTTGGTAGAGCCAATATACACTACCATATGTAAAATAGATGGCTAGTGGAAACCTACTATAAAGCGTAGGAAGCCCAGCTTGGTGCTCTGTGATGACCTAGAGGGGTGGATGGGAGTGGGGTGGGAGGTCCAAGGAGGGTATATGTCTGCATGTGGTTGACTGACTTCATTGTACAGCAGCAACTAACACAGCATTGTAAAGCAATTATATCCCAATAAAAAATTCAGTGTTTAACTTCTTCAAAATCTGTTTAAGGAACTGTCAAAGGGACTGCTTCAATGCCTGCCCCAGGTCAGGTGCTCAATAACTAATAGCTATTATCAGAACACTTCATACTAAAGTGTGAGTGGCTGTGGGCTTTGATGCATTCTCTCTCCTAGGAGCAGCTTCCATTTATAAGGGGCTGTTTAAAGTGAATAGTCCCCCTGGTAAATCTCTAAATTGGCAGAGTGGGGTAGGGGAGTGTGAGGGGGTCTTCCTTTGGGGTTTCTCAAATTATGTCAAGTCTGAGGCATCTCTGCCTGTAGGTTTGAGAAAACAGAATCGCTTCAGGTCAGTCTCCAGCACGCACAGGCTGTTTGGAAAGGGGACAGATTGCTCAATAGTGGCCTGGGGGGAGCAGCGTCTATGGAAAAAGACAGATGTGACTGGATACATCTCTGCTCGGCTATTATGCCCTTCCAGTGCTAATGGAATGTGATTTTCTAAATTGTGACTGGCCGACTTTCTTCTCCTGTGGTCGAGTTTGTAATAACATAGACTATGACTCTAGTTTTGCCAAAATGGAAAAAAAAAAAATGCCATCCAATGGATTTTTATGGTGGTTCTTAAACATTTTAAAAAGTATTATTAAAGATGTAGCTCAAAAAGCCTTTAATGCCCTGCTTTGGGACGAATGAGCCGAGGCACAGACATACAAGGCTGGGTGTGGGCAGTGGAGGGGTGCCGCCCCTGTCAGGGGCCAACGCTGGTTAAGTCCCTCTGTGCAACTTTGCCTAAAAATGGAGCTACTATTAAAGATGTAGCTCAAAAAGCCTTTAATGCCCTGCTTTGGGACGAATGAGCCGAGGCACAGACATACAAGGCTGGGTGTGGGCAGTGGAGGGGTGCCGCCCCTGTCAGGGGCCAACGCTGGTTAAGTCCCTCTGTGCAACTTTGCCTAAAAATGGAGCTACCTACGTAAATACAAATCCAGAGTATTTTGATCTTCTATGGCTTGGGGCAGAGATCAAAGCAAAGCATCTCACTCCTCATTAAGTTCAAGAAGCCAGGGATCCTGCTGTTTTGCAAGAATTCCAAATACATCCCTCCCAGACTCGAGAATCACAACTCTCATCTGAGGTGGGAGAGAGGCTGGGTTGAGTGAAGTCACCTCCTGCAAGTCGGTCTCCTTGCTCCTCTGTAGAGAAGAGTGGGCCGATGGGACATAGTGGCCTGGTCAATAGATCTTTTCTAAGAGAGTCCCTCAGATATTCGTGCAGCTGGGAAACTGGCAGAGTTCTTGGGAAGAAACCAGAGCGGTTCTGGCCGGGTCAGGGGTGTGGATGTGAGTATCTTGGAGTGGTTAGGACAGAAGGCTTCTCAGGTGAGCAAAATGGATTATGGGAAGCTGTCATATAGCCACTGTGATGACCCAGGGAGGAGGCTTGTAAACTGGGCTGCAGAATGGGCTTGTCCTGGTTATTAATTGTGGCCCACATTGGCCTTTATTCTGCTTTACACCTGGGCTCTCCTTCGGTTACACATACATTCTCTTACTATCTGCTTGACTCTCCAGCATAGTAGGTGCTCAATAACTGCGTGTCAAGGGGATGATTCTGAACCTTCATTGGAGAGATTCTTGGTTGTCTCCGAATGTAGTTCATTTCACCTCTTCTGCCTCAGTGGTGGTTTTCTTGGATTGGACCTAGTCTTGGGAGACCCCTTCCATTGGCCAGTGGTGAGTGACATGCTTGCTCTGTGTCTTTGGCCTCCGGAGGGCATTACACCAGCCCTCCACTCCACACTGCTCTGCAGAGCAGGGCAAGCTCTCTGAGCAAAGCGTTGGTTGAAATCCCCCTGGTTTCAGAGAACTGTACATAAATAAATTCAAGACATTTCAAAAATTTCTAGCCAAAACATTTTGGAAGGAGCAGCCAGATTTTGAAAAAAAAAAAAAAAAAAATTTTGTGGAGCATTCCGTGGCCTGCGGCAGGTCTCATTACATCTTTGTGTCTCAGTTTCTCTGTTCATAAGATATAATGTGGCAAATGTTCTGATGCAGCCAGGAGGAAACCGGGTTCCAAAGAGGGGTTTGTCCTCACCTGATGTCATTTGCCCCCATTTCTGTAGGGGGTCACCTTTCACCTAACTACTCCCCAATATGTTTCACTCTCACTTGGTTGTCAATTTCTCTCCCTTCCAGATGTATGTCCATAACTTGAGGAATTTTTTTCTTTAAGGACTCCCTAAACATAAAAGAGGATTCTTGAAGATCAGAAAGCTTTGAGCTACAGATGAATGGTAATATTATGAACAATGATAATGAATAATAATATCTGCAATGATAATATTTCAGCCAAGATTTTTTTCCCTTTTCTATTTCTCTCCCTTCCAGATGTATGTCCATAACTTGAGGAATTTTTTTCTTTAAGGACTCCCTAAACATAAAAGAGGATTCTTGAAGATCAGAAAGCTTTGAGCTACAGATGAATGGTAATATTATGAACAATGATAATGAATAATAATATCTGCAATGATAATATTTCAGCCAAGATTTTTTTCCCTTTTCAAAAGGGAGTCTTTTCTAAAATGCATTAAGTCCCATGATGGTGGCACAGGAGCTGTTAAATTACTGAAGTCATGTAGTTTGCTTTCCCTGCTTAATGTTACAGAGTAACTATTTTTTTTCTTGTCATTTAAACAATTTTCCTAAAATCTTTTTATAAAAAATTTCCAAACGATGCAGAAAAGTTGAAGGAATTTTATAGGGAATACTTGAATGTCTACTACTTAAATTCTCCATGTGTTAATGTTTTACTCTACTGTTTTGATCATGTGCTTTCCATTCACTTCATGTGTTTTCCTTCTTTTATACATTCATCAATAATTTTAGGGCTTCCCTGGTGGTGCAGACAGTAAAGCATCCGCCTGCCATGCGGGAAACTCAGGTTTGATCCCTGGGTTGGGAAGATCCCCTGGAGAAGGNTGTTTTACTCTACTGTTTTGATCATGTGCTTTCCATTCACTTCATGTGTTTTCCTTCTTTTATACATTCATCAATAATTTTAGGGCTTCCCTGGTGGTGCAGACAGTAAAGCATCCGCCTGCCATGCGGGAAACTCAGGTTTGATCCCTGGGTTGGGAAGATCCCCTGGAGAAGGGCATGGCAACCCACTCCAGTATTCCTGCCTAGAGAATCCCATGGGCAGAGGAGCCTGGCAGGCTACAGTCCATGGGGTTACCAAGAGTCAGACACGGCTGAGTGACCAACACACACACACATCAATAGTTTTGGGGTGCATTTCAGAGTAAGTTGCAGAAATCAGTACACAACCCCAGTGTACTTTAGCAAACTATGTTGTTAACTAGAGCTCATTCTTTGCTTATTTTTAACACACAATAAAAAGCACACATCTTAAGTATGTTACTTTTAGCTATTGATTTTTTAATGGCATATCTATTTTAGTCCTTTATTTCCACACTTCTTTACTTAGCATTAATTATAACCATTATACCCATTTCTCAGATGAGAATATTGAGACTTAGAGAGGGGAGGTCCCGTGGCCTGGGTCTGGATCCAGGCCTGTGTCCAGAGCCACTTCCTGGGCTCCACTGCTGCAGCCTGGCATTGTCCAGCCAAACCCAGAGATGCTGGCTCTATTACCGTATGACAGTTAAATAACCATAGACATTAGTTACAGTGCTAGCAATTGTGAGATACTGCTTGGTTTCTGA
This sequence comes from Oreotragus oreotragus, assembly GCA_006410675.1. Taxonomy (NCBI): domain Eukaryota; kingdom Metazoa; phylum Chordata; class Mammalia; order Artiodactyla; family Bovidae; genus Oreotragus; species Oreotragus oreotragus. Next base: position 43,510 of record SJYX01023677.1, read on the forward strand.
AGCGCTTGGCTTCGTGTTATTTCATTGAGAAACCCGTGCAGTTCAGTGGGGTAGCTTGTGTAAACATTATACCCATTTCTCAGATGCAGATACTGAGCCTTAGAGAGAGGAGGGCCTGTGGCCTGGGTCTGGATCCAGGCCTGTGTGGTTTCATACACTGAGCTCTTCTGTGGCCCCACAGAGCTTTCACCTGAGCTGAATTCCCAGACTGTGAAATAGTGACTACGCCTGTCACTAAATGGGTTGGAGGAACTTTCTAGGAAGTGTGATTTGGGTACAGTGCTAAACTGGCATGGGTTTATAGATGACATATTTGCTGTTCATGTGACAGGGAGACGTGTGGTCTGGTAGAAGGAGCCTGTTTTGGAGTCAGCCAACCTGGGCTGTTTGTATGAGAGCTGTGTGACCTCAGGCAAATCACTTATGGAGAACCAACTTTTTTTTTATTAATTAATTGTTATGCAGTATAATTGCTTTACAATGCTGTTAGCTTCTACTGCATAGCAAAATGAATCAGCCAGACATACACGTATATAACCCCTCCCTTCAGGATTTCCCTCCCACTTAAGAGAATGAATATTTTTTAATATTTACTGTGGTCCTGGTGGGGGACATACATAATCTCATTTATTAATGACATCCCCTCCCAAGACCCTGCAACCATCTTTGATATGCTTTATAGATGAAGAAGCTGGGGCACAGAGGTGAAGCCACTTGCCCAAGGTCACGCGGTTGGGGAAGCCAGGCGCTGAGGCCCGTTCTCCTGACCACAGTGTGCATCACTGCTCTGCACCCTGCGGATAACCAGCACCCCTCCCCACTACGCCCAACACATGCAGGTGCTGCTGGGTCCATGAGGACAGATCACGTGTTCTCTCCAGACCGAAGTAAGCCCAGGTCCCCACATTCATAGTCCAGACACAGAGGCTGCATCTGGATGTTGCTGGGCCCGATTTGGCCCACATAGTGTCCCCTAGAGAGTTTTGTTCTTCTGATTTGGATGTCAACACCTAAAAATTAAGAGCGTGTACATAATATCTTTTTCCAGCTTTAAAAAAAATCTGAACACCTGTCCAAACTGCGTTCCTATATGTGCACGAAGCTGTTGGCGGTCACTGAGGCAAAGCTGGCACCTCCTGCTCCCCATTCTCCATAGCCCCACCTCTCCCTCTTGCCCGCCCCTTCCTAAGGTCAGGCATTAGGGGCCATTTCTCATCCTGCTTGCAATGTGGGTTTTTTGATACCAGGCCCACTTCACTCCCTGTCTGCCTGGCCCCAGTGGGCCTGTGGGTTTATAGACGGAGCAGAACCCAATCACGCAGCACGGGCATGTTCTCACTGTTTTCCAGAAGGGAGCCATAACTCAGGTCATTTGCTATCTATGAGATTCAAAGGTCAGGGTGTACTCATGGTAGTAAACTTAGATATGTAGCCAAGGGATACCTGGAAAGTGTTTATCTCCCAGCCTGTCACAAACCGATGATTTTACCGAGTGCGGAGCTTTGGTGAGCACTGTGTCTGCCTCTAGGACTGCCAGCATTTTCTTCCTTGCCTTTTCCTTGTCAGCATTTGTCTTAGCATTTTCAGTACACACCCCACCCTGGCCCACAGTTTCCTCATGGTTGCCCAGGGCAACCTTCCTCATATACTCAAGTTCCCCAGGACTCAGATCTGCAAGTGTAACTGTGTTTCCTAGGAGAAGTCACAGGGACACAGTATTTCTTCAAGTGGAGCATTTAGTGCATTTAGGTGATGCACAAGCATTAAAAAAATGTTAATTGTGAAGTATTTTAATTTTTACGAGTACTAGAAAGATATAAATAGCACAAGTCTCTGGGTTTAAGACTATTGTTGCTTAGAAGGAAGCTAAGTTTTAAAAAGAGTTTTTTAAAAGTTGAGTTAAAGAAAGATAACAGGCAAATGCTACTACAGGTGAAAAGTGACAGCAAAAAGACGGAGTGTCGACGCGTAAATGACTGAAGTTTGGGAAGCACTGCGAGGGGCCTCTGTTATACTTATTCTCCATCCTCTTCGGGCCAAGTCCAGGGGCAGGAGGCAGATTCCCTCTCTTAACTCAGCTCCTTCTCTCTTCCCTCCCTTCAGTCTGGAGAACTTTCACCTGGCTTTGATGGGAAGCTTTGCTATCCCTAATCACAGCTTCTCCTAAGTTTATGTCATTTTTGCAAACAGGCCCTTTCTGTTCTTGAAGGGACTAGCCTTTTGAAAGTTAAGACAGGAAAATAGTCTGTACATTGTCATTTTGGGGGAGAGAATGTAGGAACCCTGCTTGCTGCATGAATGGGGAAGTCATCATAGGGTGATAGGAAACAGCAGGAGTGGAAACAAACCAGCCAAACAGAACTCTCGTTTCTGAGTATTTTTTCAAGAAACATCCGACTCTACGTAAATGTAGCAACCAATGTATGGGTGACAGTTGTTGGAAAGGACCTAGGGACTGAACTATGTGAACTTGGCCGAATTATTTCATCTTTCTGATCCTCAGTTTCCCCATCTGTATAATGGGAATACAACAATACTTCACTTGAAAGAACTACATGGGATAGTGTATGCAGCCTGGGATGTTTAAGTATTCAGTAAATGACCACCCATGTGGTGACACTGGTGGTGATTGTGATGATGGCAGGGCTCTGAGGAAGGCCTTTCCTCGGGTGTTGATGTTAAGGAGAAGGGGGAGTTGCATCTTGAGGTTTTGTGTTGGATTTTTCACCCATGGGAGCATCTTGACTGAGGGCATGATCTGTTGGCATATTAACAGCCGTGCCCTGGAGCCACCATTTTCCTATCCCTTTGTTTGATCTTTGGGGACAGGGAACATTATGTTCTGTTGGTCACAAGGCTAGACCGTAGGAGTGGAGGGCAGCTCTGGGCATTTGGCTGCTTTCTAGATTGGGTAAAAGCCAGTGCTGACCGGCGCTAGTCCATTGGGTTCCATTCAGTAGAAACAGCGCCCCCAGCTGGTGCCCGTGCATGAATGCACAATTAAGGCTAAGTCTTCAGCGGGGGTCCAGTGGAAGGAAAACGGGCACGTGGACACACCGTCTGGATTGCAGATGGCTAGAATTCTCGCCATTCCTAGAATAAAGGACAGGAATGGCCTGGAGAAACCAGCTTGACTTCTTCCAGAGAGAGCTCTCCATTGAAAATAGATTGCTCTCTTTGGCGTGTTTGATTTAGCCTGCACTTGTTTCTATTGACTTTTGTAATAACCACAAAATAACCGCTGGTTTCTATAGCTGATGTTCCCCTCAGTGGTTCTCAAAGGATCCACCATGCTGACATCTTGACTTTAGCCAGTGTGACTGCTTTTGGACTCCCGGTCTCTAGAACTATAAGGGAGTGAATTTCTGTTTTTTTTTTTTTTTTTTAAGTATTTTAATTTTTACGAGTACTAGAAAGATATAAATAGCACAAGTCTCTGGGTTTAAGACTATTGTTGCTTAGAAGGAAGCTAAGTTTTAAAAAGAGTTTTTTAAAAGTTGAGTTAAAGAAAGATAACAGGCAAATGCTACTACAGGTGAAAAGTGACAGCAAAAAGACGGAGTGTCGACGCGTAAATGACTGAAGTTTGGGAAGCACTGCGAGGGGCCTCTGTTATACTTATTCTCCATCCTCTTCGGGCCAAGTCCAGGGGCAGGAGGCAGATTCCCTCTCTTAACTCAGCTCCTTCTCTCTTCCCTCCCTTCAGTCTGGAGAACTTTCACCTGGCTTTGATGGGAAGCTTTGCTATCCCTAATCACAGCTTCTCCTAAGTTTATGTCATTTTTGCAAACAGGCCCTTTCTGTTCTTGAAGGGACTAGCCTTTTGAAAGTTAAGACAGGAAAATAGTCTGTACATTGTCATTTTGGGGGAGAGAATGTAGGAACCCTGCTTGCTGCATGAATGGGGAAGTCATCATAGGGTGATAGGAAACAGCAGGAGTGGAAACAAACCAGCCAAACAGAACTCTCGTTTCTGAGTATTTTTTCAAGAAACATCCGACTCTACGTAAATGTAGCAACCAATGTATGGGTGACAGTTGTTGGAAAGGACCTAGGGACTGAACTATGTGAACTTGGCCGAATTATTTCATCTTTCTGATCCTCAGTTTCCCCATCTGTATAATGGGAATACAACAATACTTCACTTGAAAGAACTACATGGGATAGTGTATGCAGCCTGGGATGTTTAAGTATTCAGTAAATGACCACCCATGTGGTGACACTGGTGGTGATTGTGATGATGGCAGGGCTCTGAGGAAGGCCTTTCCTCGGGTGTTGATGTTAAGGAGAAGGGGGAGTTGCATCTTGAGGTTTTGTGTTGGATTTTTCACCCATGGGAGCATCTTGACTGAGGGCATGATCTGTTGGCATATTAACAGCCGTGCCCTGAAGCCACCATTTTCCTATCCCTTTGTTTGATCTTTGGGGACAGGGAACATTATGTTCTGTTGGTCACAAGGCTAGACCGTAGGAGTGGAGGGCAGCTCTGGGCATTTGGCTGCTTTCTAGATTGGGTAAAAGCCAGTGCTGACCGGCGCTAGTCCATTGGGTTCCATTCAGTAGAAACAGCGCCCCCAGCTGGTGCCCGTGCATGAATGCACAATTAAGGCTAAGTCTTCAGCGGGGGTCCAGTGGAAGGAAAACGGGCACGTGGACACACCGTCTGGATTGCAGATGGCTAGAATTCTCGCCATTCCTAGAATAAAGGACAGGAATGGCCTGGAGAAACCAGCTTGACTTCTTCCAGAGAGAGCTCTCCATTGAAAATAGATTGCTCTCTTTGGCGTGTTTGATTTAGCCTGCACTTGTTTCTATTGACTTTTGTAATAACCACAAAATAACCGCTGGTTTCTATAGCTGATGTTCCCCTCAGTGGTTCTCAAAGGATCCACCATGCTGACATCTTGACTTTAGCCAGTGTGACTGCTTTTGGACTCCCGGTCTCTAGAACTATAAGGGAGTGAATTTCTGTTTTTTTTTTTTTTTTTCTAAGCCACTTAAGTTTGCAGTAATTTGTTACAGTGGCTTCACAGGAAACAAACATGCATAGTTTTCCTCATTTAGTCAGCACATCTTAAAAAAAATTTTTTTTGTCAATGTATCTTTTAAAATTTTATTTATTTACTTCACTACATCAGGTCCTAGTCACAGCATGTGGGGTCCTTAGTTGCAGCATGTGGGATCTAGTTCCCTAACCAGGGATCAAATGTGGGCCCCTTGTATTGGGAGCACAGAGTCTTAGCCCCTGACCACCAGGGAAGTCCCCGGTTGGCACATCCTTGGGGCACATCTTCTATGAGATGTCAGCCATCCTGTTATACCGTGCTTCTTGCAGGGAAGCGGCAGTGGGAGATGGCATATCCCATCCAGTTATGGCTGAGTCGGTGATTGGTGGGGGAACATATCTTCTTACTCCTCAGAGGCTCCAGTTGGTCTGTCTGATAGCAGAGCTCTGCATATAAGCGCAGGGGTCTCCTCCCGAGGAGAAGGGCTGGACCAGGAGTGTGGGGTGGGCAGGCTGTCATGCACTTGTGCCGTCTTCCCTACCCAAGAACCAAAGCCCGTAGCTGTCGCTGGCATCTTGACCCAAGTGACCTGAATTTGTTTCCTAGTACCATAAGGCAGTGTCTTAAAGTAGTACAGATTTTTTTTCTCTTACAGTTCTGGAGTGCAGAAGTCAAGGTTTGAGAGCTCAAGGAGTCCAGGTTTGGAGGCTTCCAAGGAGAATTTGTTTCCTTGCCCTTCGCACCTTCCAGAGGCTACCTGCATCCCTTGGCTGGAGGCCCCTTGCTCCATCTTCAGAGTGCATCACTCCAGCCTCTGCTTCAGCCATCACCTGCTCATTTCTTCGGACTCTCACTGCCTCTCTCATCCCTCTTATAAAGATCTTTCTGATTGTGCTGAGCCCGCCTGAATAAGAGAGGACAATCTCCCTGTCTTGAGATCCTTAACTCCATCACAGCTGCAAAGCCTTTTGGCCATGTAAGGTCATCTTCACAGGTTCCAGGCATTAGGACAGGGACATCTTTTTAAATTTGTTTTTAACTGGAGGATAATTTCTTTACAATATTGCATTGGTTTCTGCCATACATCAATATCAATCAGCCATAGGTGTGCATATATTCCCACCCTCTTGAGCCTCCCTCCAGATGTGTATAAGAGACAGCTTCAGGCCCTGATTACTATCTACCACCTTCCAGAAAGAGGGCCCTGAGCCAGGGTTCTACTGAAGCCCCAAGGGCAATGGCAAGGCCCTGCTCTGAGGGAGCACGTGGTAGGCAAATAATGGCTCTCAAAGATGTCCCTGCACCAGCCATGGAGATGCGGACACAGAGAGCAGAATTGTGGACACAGTGGGGGAAGAGAGGGTGGGACGAATGGAGAGAGCAGCATGGAAACATACACATTACCATATGTAAAATAGACAGCCAGTGGGAATTTTCTGTATGATGCATGGAGCTCAGATCAGAGCTCTGTGACAAGCTA
>SJYX01023677.1:53435-119773 GCA_006410675.1 Oreotragus oreotragus
CATCCCACCCCTCTAGCTTGTCACAGAGCTCTGATCTGAGCTCCATGCATCATACAGAAAATTCCCACTGGCTGTCTATTTTACATATGGTAATGTGTATGTTTCCATGCTGCTCTCTCCATTCGTCCCACCCTCTCTTCCCCCACTGTGTCCACAATTCTGCTCTCTGTGTCCGCATCTCCATGGCTGGTGCAGGGACATCTTTGAGAGCCATTATTTGCCTACCACGTGCTCCCTCAGAGCAGGGCCTTGCCATTGCCCTTGGGGCTTCAGTAGAACCCTGGCTCAGGGCCCTCTTTCTGGAAGGTGGTAGATAGTAATCAGGGCCTGAAGTCAGCCTTTCCCTGTGCCCACCTGAACACCATTCAGTTTGAGGGCCACATGTAACCTGGGCAATGAGGACTTCAATGGCCTTTTCTTAAAAAAATGGAAGTATGATGATGAGATTTTATAGGAGGCACTCAGTAATTATGGTAGGATTTAGGACTCAGGGAGCTGGGTTGCAGCAAGCTCTCTGGGAAGAATTCAAAGACACCTGCTATGAAAGGCCTCTTGATTTCCTTTCCATGGTATTACAGCTGCTTTTGCTCTTAAGTGCATCCTCACTTCTCTGAAGCCAAGGTGAACATGAGTCTAAAGGCCGAGGTCAGTTCACAGTGACCAGGACTTCTGTCTGTGCTCCCTTGTCTGCCACCACAAGAACACTGTATGCAGCAACTGAAGTTGGGGTTCCTTCAGAAAAGATCCTGGGGGGCTTCCCTGGTGGTGCAGAATCCACCTTGCAATGCAGGGGACGCAGGTTTGATCCCTGGTTAGAAAGCTAGGATCCCACACGCTTCAGAGCAGCTAAGCCCACAGGCCGTGACTACTGAGCCCGTGTGTCCCAACCAGAGTGTCTGTGTGCTGAGACACAAGGAAGGTCCCCCATGCCAGAACTGTGACCCAGTGCAGCCAAATAAATAAATGTCAAAAAAAAAACGTAAGCCACAGCAACTGCATCAGATTTAAAGGTCCCCAGGGTCAGTGGAGGTGAGTGGGGTCTGCAAACACAGCTTTGAGAACAACTGGAGTTCATGGTGAGCAGAGAGAATTAAGGGAGGGGCAGCATGTAAATGGGCTCTCCAGGTGGTGCTAGTGGTAAAGAACCTGCCTGCCAATGCAGGAGACAGAAGAGACTCAGGTTCAATCCCTGGCTTTGAAAGATCCCCTGGGGAAGGACATGGCAACCCACTCCAGTACTCTTGCCTGGAGAATCCCACGGACAGAGGAGCCTGGCGGGCTACAGTCCANTAAAGAACCTGCCTGCCAATGCAGGAGACAGAAGAGACTCAGGTTCAATCCCTGGCTTTGAAAGATCCCCTGGGGAAGGACATGGCAACCCACTCCAGTACTCTTGCCTGGAGAATCCCACGGACAGAGGAGCCTGGCGGGCTACAGTCCACGGGGTCACACAGAGTGGGACACGACTGAAATGACTTGGCGCATATGCACAGCATGCTGAACGCTGCTTCTTTTGAAAGAGAAGCTACCTGTGAAAGATGCCAAGGGGTAGATGGTGGGGCCCAAGCTTCCTGAAAGTTCTGTGATAGCCTGTGTTATGTGCAAGATAAGCTTGGTAGGGAATACCCAGGTAGCCATTATTATGAATTAGCTAGAGGTTTGGTTGACAATTTCAGAAATATACCTTAAACTTTTTTAAGCCAAAAAGGAAACATTTTGGCTCAGAAATCTTAAAAAGTTCATCAGCAGAGCTGTCAGCAGGCATAGCTGGATCTGGAGGCCTGGATGTGTTGCCTGGACGGTCTCTCCCGAGCTCTCAGTTCTGCTGTGGTCTCATTAGCCCCATGGTAGCTCTGAACTTGCATCCTCTCAGCTAAGCAGCCTCAGTGGAAAGGGACAGTGTCTTTCCCAATCATTTCAACTCAAGTTGTTGGGTTGGTTCCCATTGGCTTGGTTTGGGTCATATGACCATCCTCAAACCAGTTATCATGTGGTCAGGAGGGTGTGGTGCTCTTGACTGACTGGTTTTGTGTCTCCTGTCCTTCCCCTGATAGATTACTTCCTAGTAGAAAGGGAGGAGAGTGAGCATTGCTTTTACAGATCATTCTGAGAATGTTCGTATCATAATCCTCAGCTTTGTTCCTCAGGGTGACATAGTCCATTAAACTTCAAGACAACTGGGATTTATTTCATGAACCTGACAAAAATGGAGAACAGAGCACTGCTTTTGTTTAAGCAGGGGGTCAGACCGAACTGAACCACAAGGCCTGAAAGTAGAGGAAATTTGGCCCGCCAAGAAAAATTGGGTGTTGCTAACAGAAGATGGGCTGGAAGGAGCACAAGCTGGAATCAAGACTGCTGGGAGAAATACCAGTAACCTCAGATATGCAGATGACACCACCCTTATGGCAGAAAGTGAAGAGGAACTAAAAAGCCTCTTGATGAAAGTGAACGAGGAGAGTGAAAAAGTTGGCTTCAAGCTCAACATTCAGAAAACAAAGATCATGGCATCTGGCCCCATCACTTCATGGGAAATAGATGGGGAAACAGTGGAAAGTGTCAGACTTTATTTTTGGGGGCTCCAAAATCACTGCAGATGGTGATTGCAGCCATGAAATTAAAAGAGGCTTATTCCTTGGAAGAAAAGTTATGACCAACCTAAATAGCATATTCAAAAGCAGAGACATTACTTTGCCGACTAAGGTCCGTCTAGTCAAGGTTATGGTTTTTCCTGTGGTCATGTATGAATGTGAGAGTTGGACTGTGAAGAAAGCTGAGCACCGAAGAATGATGCTTTTGAACTGTGGTGTTGGAGAAGACTCTTGAGAGTCCCTTGGACTGCAAGGAGATCCAACCAGTTCATTCTGAAGGAGATCAGCCCTGGGATTTCTTTGGAGGGAATGATGCTGAAGCTGAAACTCCAGTACTTTGGCCACCTCATGCAAAGAGTTGACTCATTGGAAAAGACTCTGATGCTGGGAGGGATAGGGGGCAGGAGGAGAAGGGGACGACCGAGGATGAGATGGCTGGATGGCATCGCTGACTCGATGGACGTGAGTCTGAGTGAACTCCAGGAGCTGGTGATGGACAGGGAGGCCTGGCGTGCTGCGATTCATGGGGTCGCAAAGAGTCGGACATGACTGAGCGACTGAACTGAACTGAACAGAAGATGGAGGAGTAGCCACGGATGAGGTAGAAATAGCAGAATGTCCGTGGCAACTTACAGCACTGAAAGAGGTTATTAAAAGGCAGCAATTAGCTGCTAGATTACTTCCTAGTATAAAGGGAGGAGAGTATGCATTGCTTTTACAGATCATTCTGAGAATGTTCGTATCATAATCCTCAGCTCTGTTCCTCAGGGTGACATAGTCCATTAAACTTTAAGACAACTGGGATTTATTTCATGAACCCAACAAAAATGGAGAACAAAACACTGCTTTTGTTTAAATTTTTGAAAAAGCATTTCTTTGGAGATTCTCGAAATTCAGAGCATTATCTTTCTGAAGTGGAAGTGAGTTTTAGGGGATAAAATGAACACAAAAATGCTTATTCACATATATAAATTGCACCCTGAAATCTTATTCATTAAACATCTCTCCAGTGAGAGGCTCTGGGGTGGTCCTGGTGCTCTTGGACACTCAGGCCCCCCAGTGCTTCTAATAAGAGGAGGCTTGTTCTGGCCAAGTGTTCTGGCCATGTTCCCATGATGCTTGCTACAGTCTATCTCCCAAATTCCCCTTCAATTTCCTGTGGAATTCTTCCCCCTTTTTCTTTCCCTTTTATCTTTTTTTTTTTTTGAAATTGTTAAAATTCCTTTCCAGACTGAATCTGCTTCCTGGAAATTTATAAGAGCTGTATGCCACCGAGAGGTGGCCAATTCTTCAGAGAGATGTGTACTCTTTGTCTTTTGTGTTACTCATTAATTTGAATGTGGAATGAAATGTCACCAGGGTGTTTTCAGATACCGCCACGTGTAGAGGATGGTGGTAGCAGTTAGGATACTTTGCATTGCGAGGAACAGAAAAGCTAACTCAAACCAGCTTACATGCTTTGGAAATGTATTGGCTTAGCTATCTCAAGTGTCTAGGGACTGTAAGGCTTCGGCACTACTTTTGTCCACGAGGGAAGACGTTTTCCCCTGCTTTATTCACGGATGGAATGAGGCATTTAGAATAGTATCTAGAATAATAAATAGTCTTTGAGTGAACAAAATTGTCCCAGCTCTGCCTTTCTTTGTGGGTTGGTTTGGCCTCAGTCAGTACAGATCCGTGGGCTTCCCAGGTGGCTCAGTGGTAAAGACTCTGCTTGTCAACGCAGGAGACGTGGGTTTGATCCCTGTGTTGGGAAGATCCGCTGGAGGAGGGCATGACAACCCACGCCTTTTGCCTGGAGAATCCCAGGGACAGGGGAGCCTGGTGGGCTACGGTACAGAGGGTCGCAGAGTCGGACACGACTGAGCATGCGTGCACGCAGTTCAGATCAGCGGGGGAGTCAAAGTCTTCTCCATTTCCGCTTCTTTCTTGCTCTCTGCCTCCTCTTCTTTCTCTCTCTCTCCTCCCTTGTTTCCCGGTAGTGTTCCCATTTGTATTATTATGCCACTAAATTCTCACAATGGCCCAAGACCTCTCGCATCTTAGAGAGAAAGAAACTGAGGTCAGAGCTCTCAAAGAATGTAACTGCAGACGGTCCTTTCACCCTCCTCTGCAAGGCTGGCGGCAGATATTTCTTTTCCTCTGATTTCTCAGCCCAGACCTTCCGTTTACATTCCAATGGGCAACTGCCTCTGGGCCAACTGAACAAGGAGCTGAAATGTATCCTCTTGTCCTGCCAGTTTCTATATTCTCAAATTGGCAGCAGAACCCTTTCTAATCATAACTGCTGTCAGTTTGTGAAATAGGGACACATGGCGGCTCCACCAGTCCACAGGGAGAGCAGAAAGTCCTGCACCGCTGTTGGGAGAAGCACTGCCCTCCCTGCCTCAGGCCGCATCTCTGGAACCCTGACCCGGGGCTCTGCAGAGTCCGGCTGTTCTGAATTTAAACCCATTTACGCCTACGGAACATCCCAAACTCACATTTATCTTTTCTCAAATGACTAAATGCACCTTGATTGTAAGTTAGCTGAATTTCCAATCGTTTCCCCCAAATATTTAGTTTTTTCCATCCCCTTAATTAAAAATGTCTCATGTCCTTGAGCTGCACCTCATGAAGGAGGAACAAGAATGTCCCTGTTTCTCCTGACACTTCTCATGGACTATGTATCAAGGAACCACCCCTGGGCACCATTGGGCCTCACACCCTTCTGGAAGACTGACTCTGATGAACCAAATCCGAGGTGAGAAGGAGACAAGAGCAGTAACCACATGAAAATTGCGTGGTTTGTGTTTAAATCAAGACACCAACATCAAAGGCGGCATGTGACAGACCCCACATTGTTGCCAGAATTTAAAACACTGGCCTCTTTTGCCAGGCTGAGAATCCACAGAGGCTGGCCAGAGAGAAGTCTGAGGAGCAGCCAGGAGCCTCTCCAGTTGTGATGTGGAATCTGCAAGAGGATCCAGGGCCAGGGTCCACAGAATTGCGTGTGTCCTGCACCGGGCCCTGTCAGCACACCATGTCTCCTAGCTCTCTGGGAACCCAAACAAAGAAGAGACACCCATGGCAACCTGATTGCCAAGCTGTGCCTCCCTCTCAGCCCCCCAGATCTGGTGTCATCTTCACAGGTAAGCTGGGGAGTGTGTGAGGGTGGGTAGAGTAGGTCGGTGGACATGCGCCTGGCTGAACAACCTTTCTTGGTAAGCAGCTGGGGCCCATCTGCATGCAGGTCACTGGGTGGGTGGAGGCCTTCCTTATCTAGCACTTTAATTTTTAAAAAATCAGTTTATTGTTACTTGAGGTGTTTTTTTTTTTTTTTTTTTTGTTGGTCACACCGTGCAGATTTGTGGGATTTTAGTTTTCTGACCAGGGCTTGAACTTGTACCCTTGGCAGTGCGAGTGCAGACTTCTAACCACTGACCACCAGGGAATTCCCTCTAGCATTTTCATAAGTCCTGTCCGATTCTTAAGTCATGTCTGACTCGTTGAGACCCCATGGACTGTAGCACGCCAAGCTTCCCTGTCCTTCACTGTCTCCCCAAAGATTGCTCAAACCCGTGTCCCTTGAGTCAGTGATGCCATCCAGTCATCTCATCCTCTTTGCCCCCTTTTTGTCCATATGTAAGGTAGGCTTATTATATTTGCCGATGAAACAAAGCCAGGATAGTAGGTAATTCTATAGGTGGCAGAAAGAAAGCTCCAAAAGATTCTAGGTTTCAACCAAGCATGAACTCTAACAGAGATAGCTGATAAATCTCAGTTTACATCCATGAAGTCAGTTCCACCATCTTCACATCACTGGGGAAGGCATGCCTCTAACTCCCTTCCAGAGTTTCCAACTCTGAAGGTCTTTCTTTTGGCCATAAAGCTTCCATCAGGTCTGCAGACCTCGCCCTGGATGTCTGTCCTTGATGAAGTGGTTTCTGAAGCCACATGGGGGTGTCTCAGCTGACCCCATGCTGTGTCTGCCTTTGCTAATACCATCCAGCTCTGGGGGACCCACTTGGGGGACAGAGTGGGACCTGGGTTCCTGGAGCCACAGGGGAGATATAACATTCCATGGACTGGGAGTTGGGCAAAGGCTCTGCCAGAGCTCGGGGTAGGCTCTGCCGCTGAGCAAGAGGGGGCCCCCACGTGCTGGAAGCTGCCAGTGTGGAATGGGCCTTCCTGGCGCTGTAGCCACGGCTCTCCATGACTTCTGGTGCCCAGACGGGCCGATGCCCAGGCTTGGAATCCTGGGGTCTTCAGGGCTCTGGTCGCTGCCAGCTCTGCTTCACTTGTTTCTTTCAAGACCTGCAGCCCACACAGCTGAAGATGTCTTTAGGGGTATATATATATATGCATTTAAATACTCTCTGTTATATTTTTTCATTTTTTTCTTTTCTCTCCCAACTCAAATCCATACACACACACACACACACACACACACAGCCTTCTGTGAATATTGGAAATGGAACCAATTACTCTAGGTTGCAGTAATTACTTTTATTTAACTCAAGTTGGGAACTTGTGAATCAATTCCATGCCCATTAGCAATATATGTTTGAGCCAAGCTATTTTTTTTTCTTTCTTTTTTAAACAGGACCAGACAGTGTTGAATCTTTGAAAAAAAAAAAAAAAACTAACTGGTGAATCTGGAAAAAAAAGAACAAGTAACACTTTTTTTTTTTAACTGACAGCACATTCCATCTACTCAGCAATGTAGCCCTAATGAAGATGTAAGTGTAAGGAAACCTATAATTGAATCCAGCATGTAGCGAGCATCATTGAACAGAATGCACAGCCAGCTGAGAGCTAGTGTGCTAAGGGGTCTGATCCTGTCTGGGTGGCCAGCACTCGGAAATATTTCTGGATTATGTCTTAGGCAGTGATCGCCATCCTCGTAGCCAAGGCAGAATAAAAATGCTTCGAGCTAAGTCAGGGAACACCTGAGTTGCTTTGGATAACGGTGCCCTTTGGTTGATAATTTAAAGGGTAGGGACCTAGGAAAGGTAGTCCTAAGAAATAGCAGTGCTGGATTGGACTGCTTCATGGGGCTTTCATTCCGTTTCCTTGACAGTGCTTGGCAGCTTCCTGCACAGGGGCCTGAGGTGTGTGTCTCCCTACATCGCAGAGTTGGGGCAGGCCCTCGGGGACATGCTGTCTGGTCCCAGCCCTTGGGTTTCCAGCTCTCAGAGCAAACTTGATCCAGCCTGCTGACTAGTTCCTGCATCTGAGGACCCCTTTGATGTGTGGGTCCGCGTGGGAAGGAGCCTAAGGTGGAAATATGTGTTTTCCTTTTGAAATTCCTTATTGATGATTCACTGCCTGGTGTCCCTGAGGCCCCCAGCTGCTCCACCCCCTGCCGTGGCTCCCTGGAGATGCAAATCCTAATGGCGGAGCCTTGGCTCTGCACCACTTCCTGGCTGGGGAGGGAGAGAGCTTCTCTGCCGGAGAAACTGCTCTGATCCACACCTGCCAAACAGGAAGGCATGGAGCGTTCCTCTGCAGGCCTGTCTGACCAGCCAGCTGTGCAGAAGGAGCATCAGGCTAAGAATAGTTTGAGTTTGATCGCCTCTGGCCAGCTCCCCCAGGACCCATCACTCCCCCTTGCCTCCTGACGAGCCGAACATTACTCAGTTCTTCGGGTCCTCTGCTGGGTCCCGCTGCCTGATGGAAATCCCTGGAGCTGTGCTTGTGTGGCACTGGTGGCAGATTTACACAGCGACCCCCACCAGCCAGCTGCTGCCACCCCTTTCCCCGGTCCCTTGGGCTCAGCTGCAGCGCAGCCATGGCCTTCCGTGGAGAACCGGCCCAGCGTGCTGCCGTGCCCTGTCCCCAGGCTCCGGAGACCAGCCTGGGGAGCCGCAGGGAAGTCCCTCTGTGTCTGCTGAGCAGGCGGCCTCAGTCTGGACATGCAGCCCTTTCAGCTGTTGAGCTCTCTTTGGAAGACACATTCCAGGGACATTCTTTCTGTCTGGAGCAGGGACTTGGCCTGAACGATGAACCAGAAACCGGAACAAACTGCACCGGTTTGCTCAACCTCGAACCAAATCCAAATTTTTTTTTTTTTTAATATCAGTGAGAACCAAACCAGAGTTCTGGGGTTTGGTTAGGTTTGTTTTCCCACCAAAGAACGTTTAGTGAACAAGGCTGAGCCGAAACAGGGCTCATCTGTCTCTTCACGTGACAAGAGGCAGTGAGAAAGGAACCTCACATGGGTTTTTGGACCCGGTTGGCTCATGGGCAGAAAAACACTAGAAGGCAGGGTTAGGCCGCAGGGATGGCACCAAGTCGACTCCAGGATGGAGAAGCAATGTGGCAGATCTCTGTTCAGAAAGCAGGACAAAGTCATGATTTCACATCTCTGGGGAGGGTGCTGTGAGGTGTGGATGGCCCAGAAAATTACTACCAGGCAGCCGTGATGAATACAGGATGCCAAAGCTGGTTGCAACCACATACAGAAAGCAGGGACTTTGATAAAATGATGTATCAATTGATTTTTCAGAATTGTTTTTCCTGGTCTGTTCTGGTCTAGTCAGTAGGTATTTCTTTGCTACCTGGCACATGCTGGAGGAGATCCAAAAGAAGTAACAAGGGCCTGACCCCTGCTCTCTCAGAGCCCTTGGTATACTTTGGATGTGTGCGTGTGTGACACTGCATATTGTACCACAGAGAAATGGTAATGGTTTAAATAGTGTATCTCCAAATTCATGCCCACCTGGAAACCCAGACTGTTACTTTTTCTGGAAATAGGGTCTTTGCAGATGTACTTAGTTAAGGACCTCGGGATGGAGTCATTCTGTACTCAGGATGGACCCTAAATCCAGTGAGTGGTGTCCTTGTAATTAGAGAGAGGGACACAGAGACAGAGGGAGAAGAAGGCCCCGTGAAGACAGAGGCAGAGATGGGAGTGAAGCCAAGGCAGGCCCGGGCCACCAGGCCCTGAAAGAGGAAGGCGGCTCCACGGTGCCTTGGGAGGGAGCACAGCCTTACTGACGCCTTACATGTAGACTTCTGGCTTCCTGAACTGCATTGGAGAGTAAATGCCCACTCTTTTAAAGCCTCCCAACTTGTGATGATTGGTGATGGCGGCCACAGAAGGCCAAGACTGAGCTCCCTGGGACCCCAAGGGCTCGCCACACCCATGTCTCCTTTCTGAGGAACAATGGGGTCTTCTGTATGATTAATCACATTTGTGTCTTGTGACCTCGCTACCCTGGACACACATAACGGGATTAAGGATTAGCTGGAGATGTGAGGATGTCCATCCATGGGGTGCCTGGCCCCTTACCAACCAGTCCTTTGAAAAAGGGAGACACACACACTGAGCAGAGGATTGATGGGCAAGATGTGGAGCTATGAGGCAGAAGCATGAGACAAGCAGAGCAGGAGGAGATGGACAAGCTTGAGCAGGACAGTGTCCCCAGAATCAGCAGCCACATTGCCTATGGCGAGAAGACAGGCCACTGTTTCCTTCTCCAAGAAGCCTGAATCTGGCTACAGCTGTGATTGTGTTTGTTTTCTGGGCTCCTCTGCTTCCTCTGGATTCTTCCAATTCATCTGCCAAGTCCCGAGAAAACAAGAGCCCAGGAACCTCGCTGTCCCCTGCAATCTGAAACAGTCCAACCAACACACAACACAGGTGAGCCCACTGTAGAAAACCAGTGTACATACAGTTGTGTTCAATCTAAGGCCCGCCCAGACAGACTACTTCCCGGCTGTGTTATAGGTCGCTTAATCTCTCGGAGTCCCGATGCCTTGTGCCATCCTTCAGAGGCTTTTGTGAGGGTTAAATAAGCTATGGAAAGTGGAACATCCATGACTATGCCTGGCACAAAGCAGACCCTTGATCATCTCCTTCCCTTCAAGTGATAGTAATTCAGAGACTAGACTTGAGTCTGGGTCTTCAGTGTTAGAAACTTCTAGAGTGAACCAGTCTGACAACTGAGATTTTGAAAACACTTTGGTTGGGTTCAGTTCTGTGTTCACTAACCAAACTTAAATTTAGTATGGTTGGAAATTTAGCAACTAAGTATGGTTTGGGGTCTTCCTACCTCTATTTGTTTGTTTTTATCTTGATTTAGTTGATGTCCCGGAAAGAACCCATTCATAGAGTCTTCATTCGGTCAGCAGAAATCTTGCAGAAATAGATTTCTGAACCCAATAGCCTGCCCAAACATTCCCTGCTGCTGCTAAGTCACTTCAGTCGTGTCTGACTCTGTGTGACCCCATAGACGGCAGTCCACCAGGCTCCCCCGTCCCTGGGATTCTCCAGGCAAGAACACTGGAGTGGGTTGCCATTTCCTTCTCCAATGCATGAAAGAGAAAAGTGAAAGGGAAGTCGCTCAGTCTNGCTGCTGCTAAGTCACTTCAGTCGTGTCCGACTCTGTGTGACCCCATAGACGGCAGCCCACCAGGCTCCCCCGTCCCTGGGATTCTCCAGGCAAGAACACTGGAGTGGGTTGCCATTTCCTTCTCCAATGCATGAAAGAGAAAAGTGAAAGGGAAGTCGCTCAGTCTGTCCGACTGTTAGCGACCCCATGGACTGCAGCCCACCAGGCTACTCCGTCCATTGGATTTTCCAGGCAAGAGTACTGGGGTGGGGTGCCATTGCCTTCCCCGCACCTGCACCTGCACTCTAGAGCCCAGGAACCGCAACGACTGAAGCCCACGCACCCAAGACCTGCTGCTCTGCAACAAGAGAAGCCACCACCACAGGAAGCCGACGCATCGCAACCAGGGAGCAGCCCCTGCTCTCTGACCTGGAGAGGAGCCCCACTCTCCACAAGTAGAGAAAGGTCCGCACAGCAATGAAGACCCACACAGTCAAAAAAAACAGAGTGAATAAATAATTTTTTACACATCACTTAAGAATGTAATTTAATATAATCAAATACACATTTTAACACACCACTGATGAGAATAAAATTCATAACTATCTAGGACAATTTGGAAACATCTATCAATAAGCTTTCAATATTTGTCTTAATCCAAAAGGTCCAAAGCTAAAACTTCATCTAAGGAAATAATCTGTTAAGTACATTAAAATGTATAAAGTTGTTTACTGCAGCTGTTCATGAAAATTTGATGAAAATAAATGTTTCAGAAAAAGAAATTCTAAAAGACATTACAGTACATCCAAACAACAGCATACCATGAAGACACTGAAAACCAAGTGAGAACACACACTTCTTGGCCTGGAAAAATATATACGATCAATCCAGTGGGGGAAAAAAGCAAACTAGAAAACTACACATTTATGATTTTTTTGTTTGTTACATAAAAAGTAGTTACTTACATTCTTGATGCACAGAAAAAGTATGGAAAGAAACACACCAAAGCATTCACACACTTTTTCTACCATGAAAATGTACTATTTATGTAATTTTTAAAAAAATATGTTAAACCCAGAAATAAACATACACACCTACAATCAACTGACCTTCGACAAAGAAGGTGGAATACACAATAGAGAAAAGACAGTCTTTTCAGCAAGTGGTTGTTGGGAAAGCTGGACAGCTGCATGCAAATCAATGAAGTTAGAACACACGCTCAAACCATACAAAAAATAAACTCAAAATGGCTTAAAGACTTAAATACAAGACAGGACATCATAAAACTTCTAGAAGAGAACATGGCCGAACTCTCTGACCTAAGTCACAGCAAGGTTTCCTTAGGTCAGTCTCCCAAAAAGAAACAAATAGGATCTAATCAAACTTACAAGCCTTTGCACAGCAAAGGAAATCATAAACAAAATGAAAAGACAATGTTCAGAATGAGAGGAAAAATTTGCAAATACTGCTACCAAAAGGGGATTAATATCCAAAATATACAAACAGTTCTTACAACTCAATAACAAAAAAAACAAACAACCTAAACAAAAAATAGGCAGAAGGCTTAAATAGACATTTCTCCAAAGAAGACATGCAAATGGCCAACAGACACACGAAAAGCTGCTCAATACTGTCAACTATTAGAGAAATGCTAATCAAAACTACAATGACATATCACCTCACACTGGTCAGGATGACCAACAAAGTCTGTAAATAATAAATGCTGGAGAAGGTTTGGAGAAGAGGGAACCCTCCTACACTGTTGGTGAGAAAGTAAATTGGTACAGTCACTATGTAGAACAGTATGGAGTTTCCTTAAAAAAACTAAAACTACAGTTACCATACAATCCAGGAATCCCACTCCTTGTCATGTATCTGGAGAAAATTCTAATTTGAAAAGATACGTTCACCTCAATGTTCACAGCAGTGCTATTCACAATAACCAAGGCATAGAAACAAACTGAATGTCCACAGACAGATGAATGAAGATGTGGTACAGGGATGCCATGGAACACTACTCAGTCAGTAAGGAATCAAATAATGCCATTTGCAGCAACATGGATGAACCTAGACATTTCCATACTAACTGAAGTCTGACAGAGAAAGACAAGTATCAGGACATCACTTGTATGTGGAATCTAAAATATGATACAAGTGAACTTATCAACAAAACAGACTCACAGACACAGAAAATAAACTTATGTTTACCAAAAGGGAAAAGGGGTAAGGGAAGGACCAATTAGGAGTTTGGGATTAGCAGAGATATACTGCTGCTGCTACTGCTGCTGCTAAGCCATTTCAGTCGTGTCTGACTCTGTGTGACCCCAGAGACGGCAGCCCACCAGGCTCCCCTGTCCCTGGGATTCTCCAGGCAAGAGCACTGGAGTGGGTTGCCATTGCCTTCTCCAGAGATAAATTACTATATATAAAATACACAGCCAACAAGGTCCTTCTGTATGGTACAAGGAACTATACTCAATATGCTGTAATAAATCATAATGAAAAGAGTATGAGAAGATATATGGGTAATGGTATCACTTTGCTGTACACCAGAAACTAATACAACATTGTAAATCAACATACATCAATTTAAAAAATTTAAAAGAAAAGAAAATGCTAAAGTAACAGTGGTCCTGGGGAATTTCCTGGTGGTCCAATGGTTAAGAATTCCTCTTGCAACGTAGGGGATGTGGGTTCAACCCCTGGTCAGGGAACTAAAAACCCCACGTGCCACGGAGCAACTGAGCCTGCACACCACAACTCCTGAGCCTGTGAGCTCTGGAGTCCGTAATCTGCAACAAGAGAAGCTTGCGTGCCATAGCGAGACAAGAGCTTGCACACCACAGCGGGACCCAGCAGACAAAAGAATTTAATTAAATAAATAAATAACAGCGGTCGTAACAGAACATCACTGCCAGCCTGCACTCGCACAGGTTATCTGGAAGACCATTTAAGAAGCTAGCTTGCAGCTGCCTCTGGGAATGGGATGTGGAAGAATGATAAAAAGGGTGGAGGAAGGCTTACATTTCACTCTCTATCCTGGTGCATCTTTTAAACTTTCTTACCATGTACATATAGTATCTAGTCAAAGGAAATACACATTTTAAAATGTTAAGAAGTATGTTAATATTCTTTCTAGTATAAGTATAACTGGGTCCAATAAACACCAGAAAGTTATTTGTAAAGTCATAACGAACTAGAATCCTGAAACCGTAAGTATCGTCAGTTACTACACAGAACATTTTAAAAGCCAGTCATTCAGCAAGTTGTCCGTGTCCATCCCTACACTCATCTCTCTAAGACAGCACTGGTAACACCTATGGGGAAGCAAGGGCTTCCCAGGTGGTGCTAGTGGTAAAGAACCTGCCTGCCAGTGCAGGAGACCTAAGAGGCACGTGTTTGATCCCTGGAGGGCATGGCAACCCACTTCAGTGCTCTTGCCTGGAGAATCCCACGGACAAAGAGACTGGAGGGCTACAGTCCACAGTGTTGTAAAAAGTGGGAAAAGACTAAAGTGACTTAGTGTGCATGCAAAGGCAAGCAAGTGTATTTCCTAAGCTCTTTCAGTCTTGGAATTCTTGCAAAATCAAAAACTGGCAGCAACAACAAAAAACCCTCCCAGAAGTAATAAGAAAAAAGTGCTCAATTCATTTTTGATCACTGAACTATAGCCATGTTTTAATTCAAAAATAATAAGACAGAGTCATACATGTCTACAAAACTACTCTTAGGTCATGTGCTTCTATATAATTAGTTTTAAGTGTATTAACTACAGGATTCTCTTATTGCCATCTAGGTTTTGTTAAAATCTCTAAGAGGGTTAATCGACAATATCTCTCACAATATTAATGATACAATTTTCAACCCAAAATGTCAACTTATAAGAATTTATTCATATACATGCAAAATAATTACAGGATTATTCTTCACAGCATAGTTTTATAAATGCAAAAGACTAGAAAAAACTAAATGTTCCTTAATAGAGGGCTGAGTAAATTATGGTATGCTATATAACGGCATACTATTCAACTATACTCTTCATTTTCAAAAAACAAATGAAGAAGCCTTTAATGTACTGACATAGACTAATTTCCAAGATACATTAATGTAAAAAAAAAAAAANTGGACACGACTGAGCGACTGAACTGAACTGAACTGACTGACTGTTTCCTAATAACTCAATGGTTAATGATCATTTTGTTCTTGGCCCTGAAGGCCACATGAGTTAGAGTTTAACTCCCCACATATTCTTTCATTCAAAGCTGAAAGTATAATAAAGCTGGCTTGGATTCAGTTTCAGCACCTTCAACTTGGAGCAGTGTTGGTCCCCGATCCTCACTTTTCTCTGAATTCTCATGTCCTGTTTCTCCTTCTCTTGCCATATTGTGCTATTGGAAACCCTGCTTGTCGAGCCGGACTTGACAGTAAACATTTCTGATAACTACCAAGTATATATTTACTTAATTTAATGCTCATATAACCTCAGGGGGTAGATTTTAATTTCACTATTTTAAAGATGAAGACAGGAGCACAAGATTAAGTAACCTGCTCAACATCACACAGATAGTATGCAAGGACCAGCCAGTCCCGCTATAGCTTCCTTATATATTACTCTATGTATGATACCTGATAACAGTAAGAGAAAGATGGAGAGAAGGTGCCTGAAATTTTATATGATTGAAAATAAAGTAGCAATTATTCTACTCTTGTATTCATGGTTCTTTTGTTCATTACTTCTACAATCTCTTTCATAACTATTCCGAGCAATAATCTGTAGAAAGATTTACCTTAGCCCTACTAAAATATCTTCCAAAATGTTTAGTTTATGCCTTGAGCTTTCTGGCTTTTTTGATAATGAACCAAAAGTGAGTGTCAAGTGCTATTCGCTTGGAAATCACACTCTTGCAGGTAATCACCACTTATACTCAAGTTTAATCATGAAGAAGAGATTTCATTACTACAAAATGATGTCATTAACTGAAATAAAAGAACTTCTTAGGCAGTAATTATTTGATTTCCTTCCTATTTTGCCTTTGAATCAACCATTTAAGGAAATAAGAGTGGTTCAAATGAGGAAAGGACACTTATTTTGTTAAAGAAAAAATTATAAAATATGGAACTGAATCTGAAGGGCATAACAAATGAGGATAATAAAGTATGACCATATGATGGAGAAGCAGAAAGCTTGACTGGAATGATAGAAGTTGGCATCATGTTCTCGGAGGCTGTTGTTCAGTTGCTCAGTCATGTCTGACTCTTTGTGACCTCATGGACTGCAGCACAACAGGCTTCCCTGTCCTTTGCCACCTTTTCCAGCATCAGGGTCTATTCTCCTTGGAAGAAAAGTTATGACAAATCTAAACAGTGCATTAAAAAGCAGAGACATCACTTTAGGTCCATATAGTTAAAGCTATGAATTTTTTTCCAGTAGTCATGTATGGTATTGAGAGTTAGACCACAAAGAAGGCTGAGTGCTGAAGAATTGATGCTTTAAAACTGTGGTGCTGGAGAAGACTTTTGAGAGTCCTTTGAACAGCAAGGATCACTCAATCCTAAGGAAATCAACCCTGAATATACATTGGAAGGACTGATGCTGAAGCTGAAGCTCTAATCCTGTGGCCATCTGATGCAAAGAGCTGACTAATTGGAAAGACCCTGATAGTGGGAAAGACTGAGGGTAGGAGAAGAAGAGGGCAACAGAGAATGAGATGATTGGATGGCATCACTGAATCAATGGACATGAGTTTGAGCAAACTCCAGGAGATAGTGAAGGACAGGGAAGCGTGGCGTGCTGCAGTCTATGGGGTCGTTAAGAGTTGGATATGATTTAGAGACTGAACAAAAACAACTACAAGAATTCTCTATGTTCTTCATCAAAAGTCAACAGAATAAGTGTCTCTAGAAATATTTTATTAAACATTTTGGCTCTTAAAGTAATGCATTACATGATATAACTAGAAAGAAAAAGAGCAATTCAGAATGAATACATTTTAAAAATATATTTCCTGGTGAGCTATAAGGCTGGAGATTACAGGAAAAGAGAAAAAGGTATTTTCAATTTTGTAACATCTTATTTCAAATATTATACTTCAAGTTTACTAAGTGGCTGGGAATTTTTAGTACATTCATAGAGTATACTAAAACTCAATTTTGAATTTAATGAAATCAAACTAGAAAATAACAGAGAATTAAGGTTTTTGTACTCAGAGAAATCATGACATTCAAATTGTACTTATTTAAGAATTACTGGGCACAGTGGGTTGCTGCTGCTACGGCTTTGATAGAAGCATGACTTCAGCTTTTCAAATGTGAAACTACATGCTTAAAAGACAACAAAAAGTATAGCAAAATTTTTCATTGATTATAAAGCAAATAACAAAGTTAATTCAACACTTGAAAAATGCTTTAGTTTTCTTCACTTGAAAAATAATTTCCTATTCTTGAGATTTTATGTGCTTTCTTGAGATCTTTTTCTTGTAGGAAATAAGACTATAATGGGAGTTATTAGTATTTTGGTCTATTGAAGAGTTTAGAGCAGATTTGAACAACATGCTATAATTTTGTATAACACATCATGGATAGAAAGAAAAACAATATTGCCATTATCTATGGTGCAATTCTTATTTATTCATCATTCAAGTTCAGTTCAGTTCAGTCTCTCAGTCGTGTCTGACTCTTTGCCACCCCATGAATCTCAGCACACCAGGCCTCCCTGTCCATCACCAACTCCTGGAGTTCACTCAGACTCACGTCCATCGAGTCAGTGATGCCATCCAGCCATTTCATCCTCTGTCGTACCCTTCTCCTCCTGTCCCCAATCCTTCCCAGCATCAGGGTCTTTTCCAATGAGTCAACTCTTCTCATGAGGTGGCCAAAGTACTGGAGTTTCAGCTTTAGCATCATTCCTTCCAAAGAAATCCCAGGGAAAGGGCTCGCCACACCCATGTCTCCTTTCTGAGGAACAATGGGGTCTTCTGTATGATTAATCACATTTGTGTCTTGTGACCTCGCTACCCTGGACACACATAACGGGATTAAGGATTAGCTGGAGATGTGAGGATGTCCATCCATGGGGTGCCTGGCCCCTTACCAACCAGTCCTTTGAAAAAGGGAGACACACACACTGAGCAGAGGATTGATGGGCAAGATGTGGAGCTATGAGGCAGAAGCATGAGACAAGCAGAGCAGGAGGAGATGGACAAGCTTGAGCAGGACAGTGTCCCCAGAATCAGCAGCCACATTGCCTATGGCGAGAAGACAGGCCACTGTTTCCTTCTCCAAGAAGCCTGAATCTGGCTACAGCTGTGATTGTGTTTGTTTTCTGGGCTCCTCTGCTTCCTCTGGATTCTTCCAATTCATCTGCCAAGTCCCGAGAAAACAAGAGCCCAGGAACCTCGCTGTCCCCTGCAATCTGAAACAGTCCAACCAACACACAACACAGGTGAGCCCACTGTAGAAAACCAGTGTACATACAGTTGTGTTCAATCTAAGGCCCGCCCAGACAGACTACTTCCCGGCTGTGTTATAGGTCGCTTAATCTCTCGGAGTCCCGATGCCTTGTGCCATCCTTCAGAGGCTTTTGTGAGGGTTAAATAAGCTATGGAAAGTGGAACATCCATGACTATGCCTGGCACAAAGCAAGCCCTTGATCATCTCCTTCCCTTCAAGTGATAGTAATTCAGAGACTAGACTTGAGTCTGGGTCTTCAGTGTTAGAAACTTCTAGAGTGAACCAGTCTGACAACTGAGATTTTGAAAACACTTTGGTTGGGTTCAGTTCTGTGTTCACTAACCAAACTTAAATTTAGTATGGTTGGAAATTTAGCAACTAAGTATGGTTTCGGGTCTTCCTACCTCTATTTGTTTGTTTTTATCTTGATTTAGTTGATGTCCCGGAAAGAACCCATTCATAGAGTCTTCATTCGGTCAGCAGAAATCTTGCAGAAATAGATTTCTGAACCCAATAGCCTGCCCAAACATTCCCTGCTGCTGCTAAGTCACTTCAGTCGTGTCTGACTCTGTGTGACCCCATAGACGGCAGTCCACCAGGCTCCCCCGTCCCTGGGATTCTCCAGGCAAGAACACTGGAGTGGGTTGCCATTTCCTTCTCCAATGCATGAAAGAGAAAAGTGAAAGTGAAGTCGCTCAGTCTGTCCAACTGTTAGCGACCCCATGGACTGCAGCCCACCAGGCTACTCCGTCCATTGGATTTTCCAGGCAAGAGTACTGGGGTAGGGTGCCATTGCCTTCCCCTAGTTTATCAAATAATTTTTAGAAATCTGATAGGGACTTTCCTGGCTTCCCAGTGGTTAAGACTCCATGCTTCCAACGCAGGCGGTGCAGGTTCAGTTCTTGGTTGGTGAACTAAGACTCCACATGCTGCGTGGTGAGGCCAAAAAAAAAAGTTAGAAATCTGTTAACACTCACTGCTTCTCTGGACTGTAACAGTATTATGTAGCCAGTTCAGAACTCACCCCACCCAGGTTCCCCAGTGCCCTGCCCTCCTCTGCTCCTCCAGCTCCGAGCCTCCCCATCCCTCAGTTCTTAAGAGAATGAAGAACTTAAGTTCTTCTTTTTCTAAGGTTGACATGTGGAATCATTTTCATCACAGGCACAGCAACTTAAGAAAAACAAAGGAGAGTTAAGGCAAAACAGATAACATTATGTGGGGCATCTTACTTAGTTTGTCTTCGGGAGGTTGAAATGCGTCTCAAGTCCCTTCTGTCCTCCAGGTCCTGTCTCCTCTTCCCGACAGTTGTGCTCGGCAGCCTGCTCTGGAGCCGAGCAGTTCTGATAGGTGGGTCTCCCCCAACACATGCTTCCTGATGCATTACCTAGTACTGTGCTCCTGGAGCAGCAGGAGGTGGTGAAAGGCAGGAGAGAAGTGTTTGGTGTGAACGGCTGAGATACCAGCTTTAGGTAAGGGCTGGTGAGGGATGGTGGGACAAGAAATGGAGATGTACACAGAGACTGAGAGGGCTTCTGCTTGTTTTTTTTTAAAAGAGAGATCTGCAGCAAAATGTTTAGATGAAAAACTTGCTATGTGTATTCTCGAGACTTGCTTATATATTTGGAATACCTTATAAGACAGCATTTTTCCACAATATAGTTTATTATTATAAGATATTGAATACTGAATATAGTTCCCTGTGCTATTTCGTAGGATCTTGTTGCTTATTTTATAGACAGTAGTGCATATCTGTTAATTATAAACTTCTGTCTTTCCCCTACTTCTCCCCTTTGGTAACCATAAGTTCATTTTCTATATATGTGAGTCTGTTTCCATTTTTATAAATCAGTTCATTTGTATCATCTTTTAAGATTCCTGGTATAATTGGTATCATATGCTATTTGTCTTAGACTTACTTTACTTAATATGATAATCTCTAGGTCCTTCCTTGTTGCAGCAAATGGCATTATTTAGTTCTTTTTCATGGCTGAGTAATACTCCATTGTGAATATATGCACCATGTCTTCTTTATTCATTTATCTGTCGATGGACATTTTGGTGGTTTCTGGGTCTTGGCTATTGTGAATAGTGTTGCTATGAACAAGGGGTCCATATATCTTTTTGAATTAGAATTTTATCTGGATATGTGCCCAGGTGTGGGATGGCTAGATCATATTGTAACTCTATTTTTAGTTTTTAAGGAACCTTCATACTGTTCTCCAGAGTGGTTGTACCAATTTACATTCCCCTGCATTTCTTGAATGTAGATGTTTTTGATCATGGACTTTCTGACTGGTGTGTGGTTGTACCTCATTGTTGTTTTGGTTTGCATTTCTCTAATAATAATTAGTGATGTTGAGCATCTGTTCATGTGCATGTTTGCCATTTCAGTTTTGTTTTAAAAACTACTGGCAAAGAGAGATGTTGGATTTAAAAGCATTTTCTAAATGAGTATACTACCCAAAGCAATCTACAGATTCAATGCAATCCCTATCAAGCTACCAGCGGTATTTTAGGATTCATGTCAATGTATGGCAAAACCAATACAGTATTGTAAAGTAAAAAAAAAAAAAAAAAAAAAATTAAAAAAAATATAAAATTAAAAGCATTTTCTGTGTTAGATAAGTTTTTAATAGCACTCCATACAGAATTTGCTCTGTGAATGGGAACTTGAGTGTTTTTAATGACTTGGGTGTTTTGAAACACCTCAGCTTTGAATGACTTCCTAATTAAGCATATCACTGAGATCAAGGTTGAAATAGCTTTTTCCTCTGGTTTATTTCTCAAGATTGTTCCTTGCTGAATACAAAGAGAAGTATTTGTGCGATCGTTGTGCTTGGCTGGGGCACTCGTGCCTGGAATCAGTAGCCCACGTGGAGACTCTTTGTGGAGTTCCAGAACAACTCTGTGTTGAGAGGGGGGCCACTGAACGCTCACCCCTTGTGTGCTGGGCTTGTTAAGTATCCTCAGATCTTGGTCCATTGCTCAGATGGTGCTCCTGGTGAAGACCTGTGGAGTCCCAGGGCTGGGGCAGGGCAGCAAGTTCATGCACAGGACTGAGGCAAGCTTTAATTTGCTTCAGAGATGGTTGAGGACTAACGAGGCACTATTTATGGAGCCTCGAACCGCTTCATTATGACCCAGTGCTGTTCAGACGGGTTTTTTGTTTTGTTTTGTTTCTCTGTTGAGATATATAATTATCCTTCCCTGGGCTATGAACTCTCAGACTGTGGAGAAGACACACACACACACAAAGACCTCCCACAGCTTGTGCTGATCTGCTCGGCTTTCTAGGAGGTGCTCCTGTTGATCTCAGCCAGTCCTTTGGGCAACAGGTGGGCTGAATAGATGCAGTGGAGATTTGGAAGTCAGAGGTGAGTTGCTGTGTCTTGGGCTTGTCTCATCACTTGGATGAACTGCCTTTTTCTCATCTTTCTCCTCGCAGTGGTAATATCCAAATCAAAATGCCGCTGACTAAAGGAAAGAGCCCCTGGTGGCCCATTTGAAGAACAAAATAAAGTAATATTCATTATAATCCAAAGTGGAAAATATCCACGAGTTGGTAGTGATATAAACAAATGATTGATAAATTAATGAATAAGAGAGAAGAGACAAATCTCTCATACAGATGAATGCCAGATACTTTATGCCAATGCTTCATCCTGAAGGAGGGGAGTATGTGAGCTGCACATAGCATCTTCTTTTTAGGTGACTGCTATGGAGGGACCTGACTGCCAGGTGATTTCGGTTAATGTCAGCAATCATAAATCAACTTGATGTCCTCCTGTGCCCTTGATATGTTTTGATGAAAATAGCACTTTACTTCTATGATCTCCCTCCCCGCAAAAAGTAACCTCAATCTAACCATGAGAAAACAGCAGACAAATTCCAATAAAAGGGCAGCCAACACTGGACCTTACCTGTGCTCCTCCAGACGGTCAAGGTCACAAAAAACAAGGAAAGTCTGAGAAACTGTCACAGCCCAGAAGAATGTAAAGAGATATGAATAGCTGAATATAATGTGGTATCCTGGACGGGCCCCTGAAACAGAAAAACAGAAAAACAGCTAGAACCACAGAAATATGGGTAAATAATGAAATTTAATAATAAGATATAAATATTAGTTCATTAATGCTGACAAATATGCCATACGCATGTAAGATGGCAACTGTGAGTGTGAGGTGGAGTATTCCTTAAATGAGAACTCCATAGAATCTTTGCAATTTTTCCTATAACTCTAAAACTGTTATAAAAAATAAAGCCTCAACTGAAAATTTTAAAGAAAACAGAAACAGTATGCAGAGATGATCACAGCGAACATTTGTGCTGCACACATACATATGCAATTAAGGTTTTGTCATATTCATTTCAAGCTTATTAAATAAGTAAATTATGAAAGATGAAAAATATTGCATGGATCAACTGAAAGTATGGATATGTATATAAAATAGATAATAAAGATTTACTGTATGGCATGAGGAACTATCTTCAAAATCTTATAATAACCTGTAATAGAAAAGAATGTGAAAAAATAAATATATAATTGAATCACTTTGCTGCACATCTGAAGCTGACATAATATTGTAAATCAACTATACTGCAATAGAAAAAGACTTTTAAAATTCTCTCAAATGCCCCCTCCTCTGCCATGGACATGAAAGTATTACAGCATCTGTGTTGCATGGAAGCTAGTCACAAGTTATCTGTCTCATCCTGCCCTGAAAAGTGAGCTGTATTTCTCCACTCTCTTGAATCAGGGCGGAATGATGTCATGCCAGTGCAGGATCTAACTTTGACAAGACTGACTGCTTATGCTCTCTCCCTCCTGGAACCCAGCTGCCATGCTGTGGAGTAGCCCAGGCAGCTGTGTGAAGAAGCCCAGGATTCCTCACTTGTTGTTAGCCCAGCTGAACTCTCTCAACCATGTGAGTCACTCACATGGAAAATGCATCTTCCAGCTCCTGACAAACGAACCCTGTCCATATACCTACCTCTTGAATTTTAGGAAATTGATTTTAACTGCTTTGGATCTGTGGTTAAATTTGAGATTAAGTTGAGATCTTTAAAATATCAAGTTTATATTCTAGCTTCTAGTTCATAAATATGGCAGTTGTTGTTCAGTTGCTCAGTCACGTCCAACTCTTTGTGACCCCATGGACTGCAGCACACCAGGCTTCCCTGTCCTCCACCATCTCCTGGAGCTTGCTCAAACTCATGTTCACTGAATCGGTGATGCCATCCAACCATCTCATCCTTTGTCATCCCCTTCTCCTCCCGCCTTCAATCTTTCCCAGCATCAGGGTCTTTTCCAGTGAGTTAGCTCTTCACATCAGGTGGCCAAAGTATTGGAGTTTTAGCTTCAGCATCAGTCCTTCCAATGAGTACTCAGGGTTGATTTCCTTTAGGATTGACTGGTTTGATCTTTTTGGAGTCCAAAGGACTCTCAAGAGTCTTCTCCAGCACCACAGTTCAAAGGCATCGATTCTTAGGTGCCCAGCCTTTTTTATTGTCTAGCTCTCACAATCCATACATGAATATAGTATGTTCCAGCATTTATTTAGTCTTCCTTAATTTCTATCGTTAATGTTAATATTTTGTATGCTGATACAAAGGGTATTCTTTTGAAGTTTTATTTGCCGTGTGCTTTTGACTATTATATACAAATACAATTGCTTTATTTTCTTTTCCTTTTTTTCCAGTCTATTCAGCTATTTATGTAAGATTGGTATCATTTCTTCTATAAATATTTAGAGGAATTTACTCAGAGGAAAGCCATTTATGCCTGAAGGTTTCATTGTATAGACATTGTTGATTACAGTTGATTCAGTATTTTTAATGTGTGTAGGACTAGTCCAAGTTTTTTATATCTTCTTGTGTCAGTTTCTTGTTAATCTTGTTTTTCTGAGGATTTTTTAATCTAAAATTTTAAATTTATTAACAAAAAATTGTTCTTAATATATTATCATTATCTTTTAAATATCTGTAGGCTTTGGACTGATCTCTTTTTCATTGAAGTTGGTAATTTGTGCCTTCTCTCTTTCTTTCTTATCATACTTCCAAGAAACCTAACATTTTAATTATTCTTTTACAAGTGTCAGCTTTGGGGCATGTTGATTTTCTTTTCTGAAAGTTTGTTTTATATTTCATTAATTTCTGCTCTTGCTGCTGCTGCTGCTGCTAAGTCACTTCAGTCGTGTCCGACTCTGTGTGACCCCATAGACGGCAGCCCACCAGGCTTCCCCATCCCTGGGATTCTCCAGGCAAGAACACTGGAGTGGGTTGCCATTTCCTTCTCCAATGCATGAAAGAGAAAAGTGAAAGCGAAGTCGCTCAGTCTGTCCGACTGTTAGCGACCCCATGGACTGCAGCCCACCAGGCCCCTCCGTCCATTGGATTTTCCAGGCAAGAGTACTGGGGTGGGGTGCCATTGCCTTCCCCGAATTCTGCTCTTAGTTTTTACTATTTCTTTCCTTCTCATTTCTTTAGATCTAATTTGCAGTTCTATTTTGAGATCGATGTCTAGATTTTTTTCATCCTTTCTTCTTTTAAACCATATGCATTCAAGACTATCACTTTTCTCATAACAGGCACTTAGTCACATCCCACATATTTTGATATATTTTCATTATCATTTACTTAAAGATATTTTCCAGTTGCCATTGAAATTTTTTTCTGTGACCTATTTAAAAGTATATTACTAAATTTCCAGGCATTTGAGAAATTTCTTTTTTTTTTTTTTTTTTGATTTCCAGCTTAATTTTCTGTGGTCAGAGAATGTACTCTGAGTGATTTCAATCCTTTGAAACTTGTTGAAACTTCTTTTATGGCCAGCATAAATGTTCCATGTACACTTGAAAAGACTGGACATTCTTTTGGGCACAATGTCTGTACATGCCAATATATCAAGTTTGTTAATTGTGTTATTTAGATTTTATGTATCCTTACAGATTTTTCCTGCTTATTGTATGTTTTACTTAGAGATTTGTGTTAAAGTTTCCATTATGAATATAGATTTACCTTTATTTCCTTATAATTATGCCAATTTTTGTTCTATGTATTCCACGCTATGTTTTTAATGTACATGTAAATTGAAAAAGTGATGTTTCTTTGAGAATTAATTGTTTAATCATTATAAACTTTTATCTTTATCCTAATTATGCTTCTTGCCTTGAGTCTACTTTGCTGTCAGTACACCTGTATCGGGGGCTTCCCTGGTGGCTCAGCAGTAAAGAATCTGCCTGCAATGCAGGAGGCCCAGGAGGCACGAATTCGATCCCTGGATTGGGAAGATCCCCTGGAGGAGGGCAAGGCAACCCACTGCAGTGTTCTTGCCTGGAGAATCCCTGGGACAGAGGAGCCTGGTGGGCTCCAGTCCAGAGGGTTGCAAAGAGTTGAACACGACTGAAGCAACCTAGCATGCGTGTATGCACACCTATAACAGCTTCTTTTGGTTGGTTCCTGCGTGGGATCTTAATGTGTGATTCCTCTGTGTCCTATATTTTAGGTATATCTCTAGTAAACAATAGCAGGCTTTCCTGGTGACTCCAGCGGTAAAGAACTTGCCTGCAATGCAGGAGACCTGAATTCGATCCCTGGGTTGGGAAGATCCTCTGGAAAAGGAAATGGCAACCCACTCCAGTATTCTTGCCTGGAGAATTCCATGGACAGAGGGGCGTGGCGGGCTACAGACCATGGGTTCACAAAGAGTCGGACACAACTGAGTAACGTACTTTCTAGTAAGCAGCATAAAATTGAATCTTACTTTCTAATTTGTTTTTATAGTTATAGACTTTGAATTTATCTACTTAATCACTGACATCTAATGTAATTACTGTCATATTTGGGTTTATATTTACCATC
Organism: Oreotragus oreotragus; assembly: GCA_006410675.1. Lineage (NCBI taxonomy): Eukaryota > Metazoa > Chordata > Mammalia > Artiodactyla > Bovidae > Oreotragus > Oreotragus oreotragus. The sequence goes on from SJYX01023677.1 coordinate 79,654, forward strand.
ATGCCACTCGGCCAAGCTACTGGATAATAAGTGGAAATAACAGTAACCCCTCCTTCCACTCACTTCCTCACTTCTGTCTCTCTCGTTCCTCTTCCTACCTCATTGCTGATGCTGCAGAGTCACTCATGTCTTGTCCGACTCTTTGCGACCCTATGGACTATAGTTCACCAGTTTCCTCCGTCCGTGGGTTTCTCCAGGCAAGAATACAGGAGTGGATTCCCATGCCCTCCTCCAGGGGATCTTCCCGACCCAGGGATGGAGCCTGCGTCTCTTGGGTCCCCTGCATTGGTAGACAGGTTCTTTACTACTACGCCACCTGGGAAGCCCTTCCAACCTCATTACCTGCTTCTTATTTTTGGTTCTCTTTGCTGTGCCCCTCTCTCTTCCCAGACTTTTAATTATTGGAGTTTCCTCTTCAGAGGCCTCAGGATAGTTTCATCTCTACATATTCGTTAGGTGATCTTACTTGTTCTCAAGGCTTTATATAGGTTGCCAACTCCAAAATTTATAGCTTCACCCTTGACCTCCTCCCTGAACTTCAAATACATATATCTAATGTCACGCGTCATCGTCTAGATGTCTAATAGGCATCTCAAAACTTATGTTTCCCAAACCGAGGTCCCCAGTGAGACCTTCCATGCCATTCTTTATGCAATCTTCTTCATATCAATAAGTAGCATCTCTGTTTTTTCACTTCTTAGGTGCCAAACTGGGGACCCTTCTTCACTCCTCTCTTTGCTAATATCCAATTCATCAGGAAAGCCTGGTTGAAGCTATCTTCAAAATATACCCACAGTCTGACCACTTTCCCCCGCCTGCTTGGTTCTCAGCTTGGTCCAAGCCTCTGCCAGTTCTCACCTGCTTTATTGCAATAGCCTCCTACCTGGTCTCCTTGCTTCCAAACCAGCTCCCGTGAAGCCTGTTCACATGACTGCTAGAATGATCTTTACAAAGCATGCATTACATTACACTACTTCTATGCCTTCTATCTCAACCAGAGTAAAAGCCAAAATCTTCACCATGGCCTTGAGCCCTGACTGATTTAGCTCCATTTTGCCTTCCTGTCCTCACAATCTCCTATCCTCCTTTCATTCACTCTGCTCAGTCAAACTGACTTCTCTGCTTTTCCTTATAAATACCAAGCATCCCATTATCTCAGGGGCTTTGCATATGCTGTGTATCCTCTCCCCTCATACTTTTGCATGGCTCACTCATTCACTTTCCTCGTTAGTCTGGTCTAATATTCACTCATGGACTGTCTTATATAAAACATCAAAGAAGCCCTCATTTTCTTACCCTGTGTCAGTTTTTCCCATAGCCCTCATCACCATGTGATGTATTATATATTCATTAAAAAAACTTTTTTACACTCTGTTTTCCTCCACCATAAGCAATGAGACACAAGAACTTTCTTTTATTCACTGATATATCTTTAGAACTTAGGTTGATGTCTAGCATAGAGTGGGCCACCCGTAATAGTTATTGAATGGATGGATGGATAAAATGCATTTTTACAACAATCCTGTGACATTGACGAGGGTAGATGTTGTTATCTGCATCCCAAGGAGGAAGTTGAAGCTCAGAGCCTTGAGATGATTTATAGAAACCACAGAGCTGTGAAGTGGCTTAGCTGGAGCGCAAAGAAGTCTCCTTCTGCTCAGTTCCGGGCTGATTCCACAGCCACACATATCTCAACCATGGCAGATTCCACACTGACAGCCAATGATGACAAACATTTTTGAAAGCAAGGGTCAGCCAGACTCTAAAGTATCCTTTGCTCCAGCTTCCACACAGATCAACAATACCAAACGTGGGGGAGTGGCAGGCCTTTTGGTGTATGTAGTATCTTTAAAGTTTGCCATGAGTGGAAAAGAAGTGGAAACTGAGTGAGTTCTAAGTGTCCTTGCTACCAAGAAGGATGCTTCTCTCAACTTAGACATATTAAGAGAGCATGTAGGTCTCAGAAATCACCTTGCAAACAAGAAGGGAGAGTTTCAGTTACAAGAGAAATATCGCTGGATAAATGGAGGGGAAAAAACGAAAGGAAGGAAGGAAGAAATTATATTGTTGATTTGAGATGCTGAATCAAGCCATACCTGAAGTAAGAGATCTACCTCTGGGCTTAGTAGTAATATGAACCAAAAATTCCTTTCAGTGTTTAAGCTAGTTTGAGTTACGGTCTCAATCAGTTATCACAACAAGCATATGAGAGAAGGGACATGAACCATTTTATTCAATGCTCTGTTCCCAGTGTGTAGAATGTTACCTGGCATGTACTAGGTAATATGCTCAAAATATATGTTGAAATGATAATGAATGACGAAATGTCCATTTTTCACTGTTTTTGATATAGTCTGACTAAAACCCCAAATCTAGTTCTAGGTTCCACAATATTCATAAGAAAAATTAAATTGTTTATAGTGTGTGGTTTTTTAAAAATATGTTTAAAACTTTGGGATCAGACAATCCTCAATCTGTGACCTTACGAGCATGTAATCTCTCTGGAACTCAATTCCTCAATTTATGAAACAGGGGCGATAGTACCCAACTCACAGGAGGATGGTGGGCTGAATGAGGTAATGTCTGTCTCCCACCAAGTCGGACTCTGATAGATCTTGGTTTATGCATGGTGCCAACAGCATGTATCATGGGATGCTTAGGGCAGATCCAGCATATAGGAGGCTTCACTGTCATCCGAGGAGATAGGAGGGACAATCTGGAGCTGTGAGAAAAGTTGGCTTTGGAGGCAGATTGAGCTTGAATCTTGTTCATTTCCTACTCAGCCAATCTCTACTGAGGGGTCACTTTGTGCTGGCAACTTTTCTAGACACCTGGGGTCTAGCAGTAAAAAAGACAAAAGATCTAACTTTGTGGTGCTTTCATTTCAGGGAAATGAAATGGGATGTCTACAGTAAACAGCAGTATAAATCAGACCACATCTGTGTTACAAAGAAAAGTAAGCAGTTTATTAACTCTATGACAAGTTATTTTTAACTTTGGCTTCGTCCTCTTAGCACAATGCATTTAAGATTTATCCACACTGTTGAGTTTAACTGTAATTTGTAGTTTTTTAAGGAGAATTCCATTATTGGATGTACTACAGTTTGTTCATTCAGTTGAAACATAAACATAATACTTTGGGGATGTGTTTCAGTCAGAATTCTCCAGAGAAACAGAGCCAACAGGATGCAAATATATAGAAAGATATATTTTAAGGAGTTGGTTCATGCAATTTTAAGGAGGCTGACAAGTCCAAAACCTGCAGGATGTGTTGGCAGGCTGGAGACCCAGGAACGAGCTCAGGTTACAGTTCAAGCCTGAAGGTCATCTGCTGGCAGAATTTCCTCTTGTTTTCTGAGATTTTTTTCACAAACATATATTGGTTGGATTTTTTTTTTTTTTAAATACTGTTTTTGTATTTATTGAGATGGTCATTGATTATTTTGCTACTGTGATAAATTACGTAGCTCAGCTGGTAAAGAATCCTCCTGCAATGCAGGAGACCTCAGTTTGATTCCTGGGTGGGGAAGATCCCCTGGAGAAGGGATAGGCTACCCACTCCAGTATTCCTGTCTCTTATACACATCTAGATGTGTATAAGAGACAGAGCAGGGGGATACTTTTTCTGCCCCCTTCTGATGCCTATGTCAGAAGCTTTCTCTATCTCCTTTATACTTTAGTAAAACTTTATTACATAAAAGCTCTGAGTGATCAAGCCTCATCTCTGGCCCCGGATTGAATTCTTCTCCTCCAGGGGCCAAGAATTTCAGCATCGTGATTCAATAAACCTTTCAATCCTATGGACTGTAGCTTGCCAGGCTCCTCTGTCCATGGGATTTCACAGTCAAGAATCCTGAAGGGGGTTGCCACTTCCTCCTCCAGGGGATCTTCCTGACCCAAGGATCCATTTCTGCACTGGCAGGCAATTTCTTTACCTTGCCACCTGGGAAACCCTCAAGGTTCATTTATGTGGCCACAAATAGCAGGCTTTCCTTTATTTGGATGGGCTAAATGTTATTCCACTGTATATATACACTACATTTTAAAAAACGCTTTGGGATGATTTGGAAGAATGGCACTGAAAACTCAAATGGTAAAGAATTCGTGTGTAACTTGGGAGACCTGGGTTCGACCCCTGGGTTGGGAAGATACCCTGGAGGAGGGCGTGACAACCCACTCCAGTATTCTGGCCTGGAGAATCCCCATGGAGCCTGGTGGGCTGCAGTCCATGGGGTCGCAGAGTCGGACCCAACTGAGCGACTAAGCACGCACATGTGTGATGAATTACGTTGATTCTCTTTATATACAATGCTAGATTGGATTTGCTGAGGATTATTTTAATCTATATTCATGAGAGATATTGGTCTCTATTTTTCTTATAATCTCTCTGGTTCTGATGTCAGAGTAATGCTGGCCTCATAGGATGAGTTGGGAAGTATTTCATCTTTCATTTTTGGAAGAGATTGTGTAGACTTGGTATAAATTCGTAAATGTTGGTAGAACTCACTAGCAAAGCCACCTTGGGCCTGGAGCTTGCTTGTGTGGAGGTTTTAAACCAAAAATTTACTTTCTTTATTAGATATAGGGCTACCAGAGTATCTATTTATTCTTTTTTTTTTTTTTTTTTTTACATGAGCTTAGTTGCTCTGCAGCTTCTGGGATCTTTAGAGATCAGAGATTGAAGCCATGTCTTCTGTATTGGCAGGTGGATGGATTCTTTACTTCTGAACCACCAGGGGAGTAGTTTATTTTTAAATAACTTTATTTATTTTTAAATAACTTCTAGTAGTTTGTGTCTTTCAGTGAATTTGTTCATTTCCTCTAAGTTGTAGAATGTTTTGGCATAATGTTCAGAATATTCTTGTGTTATCTTTTTGAAGTCTGTAGAATCTGATGCTACCCCTTTCATTCCTAATGTTGGTAATTTGTGCCTTTTGTTTTTTTCATGATAAGTCTGGCTAGATGTTACTTTTCTCAAGGGACAAAAAAACCTGTTGATTCCATTGATTTTGTTTTTTCTGTTTTCGGTTTTGTTTGTTTAGGGAGTGACCTTCATTTTATTTCTTCCACTTACTTTATGTTTCATTCACTCTTTTTATTTCCTAGTTTCTTAATATCAAAACTGGTGTCATTGATTTGAGATATTTCTTCTTGGGCATTTGGTGCCATACATTTCCCTCTGAGTCTTGCTTTACTTACAGCTGCCCCAGGGAACGTAGCCCGCCAGGCTCCTCCATCCATGGGATCTTCCAGGCAAGAACACTGGAGTGGGTTGCCATTTCCTTCTCCAGGGGATCTTCCCGACCCAGGGACTGAACCTCCCACACTGCAGGGAGACTCTCTGCCGTCTGAGCCACTAGAGAAGCCCTCATATCTTAGGTTGTGGGTTATTGTTTTTTCACTTTTTAATTCAATTCAAATGCTTCGTAATTTCTCAGTTGACTTATTCTTTAATTCATGGAGAGAGGAGTGTGGTGGGCTGTAGTCCGTGGGGTTGCAAAGGGTCAAACACAACGGAGCAAAGCACATCCACTTTTCAACTCATGAGTTATTTAGGAGTGTATCACTTTGTTTCCAAGTACTTGGATATATTTCTGTTATTCAATATTATAATTCTTATTGAATAACAGAAATTGGTGTCATTGATTTGAGATATTTCTTCTTGGGCATTTGGTGCCATAAATTTCCCTCTGGGTCTTGCTTTACTTACAGCTACCCCAATGACACCAATTTAATTATTTCTAATTAAATCCCACTGCTTTCAGAGAACATACATTGTATGACTTGGATTCTTTTAAATTTATTAAGGCTTGGTTCACAGCCAAGAATATACTCTATCTTGGTAAAAGTTCTATGTGTTTGCCACTGCTGTCAGATGAGCTTTATTATCTCTGGTATTATCCCGTGTCTGAAATTAAAATAAACACTCCAAGCTTTTTAAAAAATTGATTTTAGCATGGTGTGAATTTTCCATCTATTTAACCTATTTGGGTCTTTATACTTAAAGGAGTTGCCATGTGAATGGCAGGCAATTGTTCTGCTTTAAAAATATCCAGTGATTCCTACCTTTTAAAGGGCAATGTTTTTATCATTTCCATTTAATGTGATTATTGATATGGTCAGGTTTAAATTTACCATCTTGCCATTTATTTTCTTGTCTCCTATATTCTCTGTGTCTTTTTTTTTTTTTCTCCTTTTCTGATTTTTGGATTATTTTTAATTATTTTTTTGTTTACTATTAGCCATACTTTTTGTTGTTTTAGTGGTGGTGTTAGGCTCTACAGTATTCATCTGTATCTTATCAGAGTCTTTCTTCAAGTGATAACTATGTTACTTCATGTATAATATAAGAATCTCACAGTAGTATATTTGTTTCTGCTCTCCAGCCTTTACGCTCTTGTTTCATACATTTTACTTGTACATTTTATAAACCCATCAATATAATGTTATATTTCTATTTAAATAATCCATTAAAATGTATTTAAGTATTAAGAAAGAGTCTCATATTTATAAACAGAGTTACTAAATCTCATATTTACAGCAGAGTTATCAGTGCTTTTTATTTCTTTATATAGATCCATATTCCCATCTGTTAAAGCTTCATTCTGTGTCTTAAGGCCATTGGTTAGTCCCTTAATTTGGCATATTTGAGAGAAATTGTTCCCTTTTCCTTTCACTGCCTTGCTGTCCACTTCATTTCATGAAACTTCTATCCTTCTAAACAGTGAGTACTCAGACCCTGGTTCCTTCATCCAGGAGGAAAAAGAACCTCTTGGATGTTAGTTTCTCATGTCTGGCACTGCATCACAAAGGGTTCCAGGGATCGTGTAGATGGCACGCTAGATTGATTCAGGGTCATTCCAGGCCTCGGTTTTTCTCATAGTCCCTGCAGATAGGCTGAGAACTAACTAGAAAAAGCTTGAAAAGTTCTTTGGAAGTGAAAATACACCGGAAGGCTTGAAGTCTTTCTGACCGTCCTAATCTGCAGAGCCAATCGTTCTACCAGAATCCCAGTAGTTCTGCCTCCTGCTTGCCTGCTGATTGCATTACTAAGGCTCCTAGGGGGTGTCTTGATTCATTAGGACTTCATTGCTTTCACTGAGTGTGCTTTTTTACGCAGGATGTGATTACAATAACCAGAACTAAATTAAACTTGTCAAAGTAATAAAGAAGAATCCTTTAGAAGGATGGATCATCCTGAACTTTTCTTTCAAATTGACACATCTTTCTATTCCTTGGGCATGTTAAGAGGGAGAGGGGTTCCCCTTGACCTTTACTTTTTACCCATGGCAAAAAATATTCAAAAAGATTAGATCTTATTATCATTACCATTTAAATATTTATCCATTAATTCAGTGAGTGGCAACTAAATCTGTTAACATTTAAATTGTTTGGTGTTTGACGATTTGCCATGGACGGTTTGCCTTTATGAAAAGAAGGATGTCAGAGTTTTGAGTTGGAGGGACATGGGCATCTAAAGTGCCCTATCATGATTCAAAGGTACAGGAAAAAAAGGTAAGGAAAGAAAAGCCATTTGACGATAATGTTCGTGGCATTTTCCTTCTGCTGTTCCATGTGTTGTGATGTAAGGGGGTTAACTCAGCAGCTACTGATGACTCGTTCCTTCACTCCCCCCAGGTGTCTGTTCGGAAACTGTGACTCCTCAATCTAAAGTGCTCCTGACTTGTTACTGTGTAAATCCCTCTTCCACTTTATTTTCCTTTGTAGTACTTATCTCCCTCTGGAATTACATTATCTGTCGGCTTGTTTATTGCCTGCCTCCTTTACTGGAATGTCAGCTTTAGAGGGCTAGGAATTCTTTTGTTTTCTTCATCATGCTATCTCTAGTGGCTCAAACAGTGCCTGGAAGGTAGCACGTACTCAGTAAATAATTGCTGAATGAATAAATACACATGTAAATGGATAAATGACTTTTAGAGAAGATAATTTAATTTTAACATACCACGTAGTACCAGTATAGACATGTCAATGCTATATTTTAAACCAATTTGATTCAATCTATAAACAGTTTTTACTTAAAAAATTAATTTATTAATTTTATTTGGAGGCTAATTCAGTTCAGTTCAGTTCAGTTCAGTCGCTCAGTCGTGTCCGACTCTTTGCGACCCCATGAATCACAGCATGCCAGGCCTCCCTGTCCATCACCATCTCCCGGAGTTCACTCAAACTCACGTCCATCGAGTCCGTGATGCCATCCAACCATCTCATCCTCGGTCGTCCTCTTCTCCTCTTGCCCCCAATCCCTCCCAGCATCAGAGTCTTTTCCAATGAGTCAACTCTTCGCATGAGGTGGCCAAAGTACTGGAGTTTCAGCTTTAGCATCATTCCTTCCAAAGAAATCCCAGGGTTGATCTCCTTCAGAATGGACTGGTTGGATCTCCTTGCAGTCCAAGGGACTCTCAAGAGTCTTCTCCAACACCACAGTTCAAAAGCATCGATCCTTCGGCGCTCAGCTTTCTTCACAGTCCAACTTTCACATCCATACATGACCACAGGAAAAACCATAGCCTTGACTAGGCAGACCTTAGTCGGCAAAGTAATGTCTCTGTATTGTAGTGTTGTTTTTTTTTTTTTTGCCACACATTGACAGGAATCAGCCATGGGTGCACATGTGTTCCCCATTCTGAACCCCCCTCCCACCTTCCTCCCCATCCCATCCCTCAGGGTCATCTCAGTGCACCAGCCCTGAGCACCCTGTCTCATGCATCAAACCTGGACTGGCGATCTGTTTCACATATGGTAATATACATGTTTCAATGTTATTCTCTCAAATCATCCCACACTCGCCTTCTCCCACAGAGTCCAAAAGTCTATAAACAGTTATTACTAATCAAAGTTGGAATGGGCCAGAGGAAAGAAAAGATGGAGGAAAGGGAAGAGTGTTGATGACCTCAACTCACAAGGTTGAGATACATATGGCAGTGACAGAAGAAGAAATAGAGGTTTCAGTTATTTAAAGTTGCAAAGGTAATCAATGAATAAAACACACACATACATAAGCAACTTTGGAAGGCAAAGAAGGATAGCCAAGTGATAGCAGAATTGAACCATATGTTTATCCTTTGTATTAGAGGCAACAGATATTATTTACAGTTAATAAAGTAAGAGGGAGGAATTAAGCATATATTTCAGAGCAGTAGAGTCAACCAGCTAAAGGACTTTAAACAGAAGCAGTAGAAATCCTCAGCAGTATGCAAACATGCTAGCTTTCTCTCCTCTGAAAACAAATTACCTTTTATTTCCCATTTAGCTTCTGTCCCATTTCTCTGGACCTGGTTGTTCAGTACAATGATGGAAATTACAGACAAGAAATGGAGAGAATGGGCGAAGCCACAAAGAAAGGGAAGGAAGAAAAAGGCCAGGGAGGAGGAGGATGCATCTGTGACCAGAGCCTTGAGCCCAGAGTTGGCCCCCAGGGAGGATGGGGGCTGTTGATTGCAGCTTTGCCAGTGCTGACAAGGAGCTGCAGATCACCTGAGTAGCTACCTGGGGGGGAAGCTGAGCAAATGAATTGTGATGCATTAAATCCATGGAACTATTCTGCAACTGCATACCAAAATGTGTTTGGTTTTGTCTATGGATGAGGAAAGCTACGATGCCTCATCAAGAGAGAAAGGCGGGCTGTGGATGTGTGTGTTGATAGCCCCAAGCCAAAAGGCTGCCTATGCACGTATTTTATGTGAGCAGGAGAGGCGGAAGGTTGTCCTCTTCCTCCCTTAAGAGGGAAAGAAGTGAAAGTGTTGGTCCCTCAGTCCTGTCCCACGTACTCGTTGCAACCCCATGGACTGTAGCCCACCGGGCTCCTCTGTCGATGGGATTCTCCAGGCAAGAAAAGTGGAGTGGGGTGCCATTCCCTTCTCCAGGGGATCTTTTCAATCCAGGGATCAAACTCAGGTCTCCTGCATTGCAGGCAGATTCTTTACTGTCTGAGCCACCAGGGAAGCAAGGGCAAATGAGAAGAGGGTGGGAAGAGGTGATGTTTTCTTTTGACATCACAGTGTGGACACATGTTGCTTTTGTAAAGTTTGGAGAGAAACTGACGAAGAGGGAAAGAAAGAGTTTGTCTGGCGTAAAGTGTGAACAGAAGCAGAGGCATGATCCATATGGACATGACACTGGGAGCAAGATGGGTGACTCCCTCCCTTCTGAGTGTGGGACGGGGTGGTGAGATGTGGAGGAAGCAAGCCGCTCTGCAGAGCTGACCCTCTGAGAAGAGACTTGTGGTTGCTGGGTGGGGAGGCTGCCTGCTCTGGGGTCAAGGCTCCTCTGTCAGTGGCGATGATGGGACACACGGAGTGCCATACACCCCCTGGGGAAGGCCAGGCTGCGGGACAGCAGGTGAGGGGCACGGCTGGCCATGCTTGAGGCTAGGTGAGCTGCGCGGCGGGGCTGCTGCAAGGAGGGGGCACCGTGAGGGCAGGGGGGGGCGGCGGGCAGCTGTTGACCCTGGGCCATTCCAGGGCCTGGGCAGTGCAGCAGTTGGCGGCGCTGACACAGACACCCTGACAGTAAATGCTCCAGGCGCGGGGGCTTGGGGAGAAAGTCTCTGATGAGACGGTTGCACAGAGCGCTTTCTGGTTGCAGCTTGCTGACACTGCTCTCCTCTCGGCCCCGGCGGACGCCTCTGTCACTCCAGTACTTGTGCATGGCAGAGGGAGAGGGGCCTGCCTTAGGGACCAGTCTTCCCTCAGCCCTCTTCCCACGAAGTCCCTGCGTGGTGTAGCCTTGCTGACTCGGCCCCCAGGCACCTGCACCCCATTGACGAGACTCCTGGGCTCACAGGTCAGGGATGCGGGCTTTTCCCGGAAGCATCCCCCTAGCGTCACTGCACAGGAGCACCTTGCCCCTTGTGGACTGTTCATCTTTTCTCCTCTCCTCAAGGTCCCTCAAAGCCCTTTGCTCCCCTCCGCGGCACCCCTGGGATCTGTTTCCTCTTGGATGGAGCTGGGGTGAAGGGGGATGGGGGTGGGGGTGTCTGCAGGGCCTGACTCCTCCTGGCCCACTCCCTATCACCTCCCTCTTCCTAGGCCCTGGGTGCTCCCTGCTTGCCTGGAAGATCTCCCTTGACCTGTACACAGCCTAGGAGCTGGAGGGGACGGTCCCGCTGCCTCTTTACAGGAAATAGACACAAACTCATCAACACAGAATGGCACTCTGGAAAGCAAGTTCTTGGCAAGCTTAGAAACTTGATTTTCCCTCCATGCCCCCAGCTGCCTGTCTGCGAGTTTCCTTTGGCTCAAAAAGACAAAGTATTAGATTAGGACCCAAGGACCCTCAATGTGGGGTCACTGCAAGTTGACATATGCCCAGCTAGACATTTGAGGGCTCCCCCAAGCCTGGACCACCTCTAGTATGCCCTCAACCCTACCTCAGGCCCCCGAAAGATTTCGGATGGGGAAGGGACCCCCACCCACGAATGGCCTTGGTGTCTACAGACTTATGCTGTCTTTCTCTGTGTAATGGTTCCTATAAAATAAAATCTTCTCAGGCCCAAATCTGCTCCTCCTGCTCTCCTCCCTCTGCTCTGCTTCTTTTTCAGCGTGGTTTAACTTCTAACCTAACCCCTTCCCCTCGGATTCTCCCCCGCTCCGTGCCGGACCATCCGTGATCTACATGGATGCCAGCCTTGCCTACTGGCATCTGACACTCTGCGCTTCATCCTCTGAGCTCATTCCTCTCTGTTTTAACTTTGAAACGTTATTTATTTATTTGGCTGTGCTGGGTCATAGTTGTGGCACGCAAGATCTTTAGCTGCTGACCAGGGATCGAACCCGGGCCCCCTGCATTGGGAGCAGGGAGTCTCAGCCCCTGGACCACCAGGGAACTCCTTGAGCTCATTCCTTTCTGAAGACACATTCTCATAGTTGTCAATGGATCCCCGACCCTTACTCTCTCCCTCCACCATCCCCTCCCCTCATTAAAAGCCCAGATTTTGTTCATGAGGCATCAAAGCCAATTGCCACNCCCTGGACCACCAGGGAACTCCTTGAGCTCATTCCTTTCTGAAGACACATTCTCATAGTTGTCAATGGATCCCCGACCCTTACTCTCTCCCTCCACCATCCCCTCCCCTCATTAAAAGCCCAGATTTTGTTCATGAGGCATCAAAGCCAATTGCCACAGTTCCGTTCTCCTCTGTCAGTGATGAGCCCAGGAATGATCATCCTGTTGAGTCTGAGCAAGGAGATGTAAGGGGGAGTCTGCTAGGAGACTTCAGGGAGCATTCTACTTAATAGAAAGATTAAGTTATGGCCTACTTGCCCTGTTGTCTAATAGGCAAATGGTGCCCGCATGTGGGGTCTGCAACAGCCGTTTTGCAACCATGAAGGATGACCTGCCACCAAATGGGACAACCTGAGACCTTGGTGACCAGCCCCGCCTCCCTCTGGACTTCTTGCAAAGTGACATAGTAAGGCCTGCGTTGTTTCAGCCACTTTTCATTTGATATCCCATTACTTGCAGCTAAGAGCATTCCAAGTGCTACGCAGGGTACCCACACACCATGGATCTGCCTCTCTCCCTTTAAAATCCATCCTGTTCATGGCAACAACATTCTCTCTCTGCAATGAAGTTTCAGTCATGTCACCTTCCTTGCCTAAAGTTGGTGGGAGTTCCTGTTGATCTAGCAATTTGAGCTACAATTTCCTGGCAGGTCTGAGAAGAACCTCTCAGGGGAAGCCTGCAGCTAGTGAAGCCTCCATGAGGGCTACTACAGGCGTAAAAGTCTCCGTAGATGTGTTCCACTGGCCGTAAGGGGCTCTAGGGATCCAGAGAAGTGATTGTCACCCATGTATTAGAATCCTCCTCTGAAGGCTGCTTAAAAACGCATTGTTGGGTCTCATCTCAGAGGTTCTAACTCAGATCTGAGGGAATGTCAATTCATAGCCATATTTTGAAGTTATGGCACTTATTCCCAGAGCAGTGGGGATTTTTGGAGGGTTTTAAACATCAAGGTGTCATCGGCTTGGGGCTGGCTTTCTGACACATCCTGGCTTCCTCCACTCACTTAGAAAACCACAGAGCACTTTTCCCAGTGCTTTCAGTGGGGCCAACCTTTATTCACAAGCATGCTGAGGGCCTACACAGAACCCTTATAACCACACCAAATACACTTGCATTTTTGAACTCTAACCTGGCACCTTCTATGTGCTGCATCCTTTCTAGATAAGAGCTTGCACACACATCTCCTCATTTGCCCAACCCTAGGAGATGGCAGAAAGGGTGTTGCAAATCATGTGCTCCAAATGAGCACAGAGGATTTGGTTGAAGCCTCAAAGGAGATAAGTGAGCAAACCAGGATTTGGATTTAGGTCTGGTAAAGAATCTGCCTGCCAATGCAAGAGATGCGGTTCGATCCCTGGGTCAGGAAGATTCCCCGAGGAGGAAATGGCAACCCACTCCAGTATTCTTGTCTGGAGAATCCCATGGACAGAGGAGCCTGGTGGACTACAGTCCATGGGGTCGCAGAGAGTCAGGCATGACTGAGTACACAGCACGTACGCTTATTTTCCAAACGTGCTGCTCTGCCTGCCATAGCCCGTTGCTTTCCCCCCCATCCTTGATGGGTCCAGGCTGCCCCTTGGGGCCCTTGATTGGCATTCCTGGCATCTGATTTCCAGGAAGAGGGCGCCTCATGCTGACGGTGTGCATCCTGAACAGGCGGCCCCAGCAGCAGAAAATTCTCCTTTTTGTGCACACAAATGGGAAGTTACAAAACTTACTGCAAAACCTGGCTAAGCCCTCTGCTGGAGTGTGAAGAGCACCAAAGAGCCACGCCAACCATGCCTGGCCCCCTTGTCTTTTGCCCAGTGGACACTGGCAGCCGCCTCCAAAGGCAGTGCCCTGGTCATCTGTTTCATCTCTTTTAATGACAACTTCACAGCCAGACCATTTTGGCCACCTTGCATCTGCTGTTTGCATTTATGTGCAGTGCGCGCTGTACTTTTCTGGTGCCCAAAAGGGGTAAACAAAAAACAACAAAACGAAACAAAACAAAAATCCCTTGTTTGAAGAAGGAGGGGCACTTGAGAGAAGTCTCCTGGAAGCATGTTTGAGCTGGCCTGTGAGAATGTCTCTGAATGTTTTCCGATGGAGGCCTTGGAGGCCAGAATTCCACAGGAATAGTCAGTGGCAGGCCCACGTGTCTTGTTGTTTCTGAACCTTGGACAAAATTAGGAGCAGCTGCTCCAAGCCAAGCAGGAATGCTTTATGATGTGCTGACACCTCCGGCAGATATCATAGCGAGCACCGGTGCCATCTAGAGAGGATTTGAGTTTACCACTTTCCCCTCTGCAGCCCCCTCCGCCTCCCCCCCCACCCGCCCCCCAGAATGCAGGCNGTTGTTTCTGAACCTTGGACAAAATTAGGAGCAGCTGCTCCAAGCCAAGCAGGAATGCTTTATGATGTGCTGACACCTCCGGCAGATATCATAGCGAGCACCGGTGCCATCTAGAGAGGATTTGAGTTTACCACTTTCCCCTCTGCAGCCCCCTCTGCCTCCCCCCCACCCCGCCCCCCAGAATGCAGGCTCCCCACATGCCTGCTGCTGACAGTGAAAAGGGAACCTGCTAAGAGCCACCTTTGCCCAGGGTCTGGCTGCACCCCACCCCATTCCTCGAGGGTTTGGCCTTCAAAGGAGAGAGCAGATCCTCCCCTGGCAGCACACGGTGCTTCCCTGTGATGTTGCTACGGCCCTGATTGAGGTGTCCCGTGGTTACAGGCCATTGGAGGGGGCTCCACAGTTCACGCGGCCAGCCAGCTCAGACTTGGGGTCTGTTCCAAATCTGTCGCTTTCCAGTTGTGGGACCTGGGCAGGACACCTTGGTCTCTTCACCCTCAAAAGAGGGCTAATAGAGTAGCTGATCCGATAGTAGCTGATCCTTATTGATCAAAGTCTTTATTGATCAAGGACTTTGCACTAGGCATGGTGCTAAGCTGTTCCTATGGATTGTTTTGGTATTTACAAGATTCCCATGATGGGCCCCACTTTACAGAAGAGGAAATGGGACTCAGAGAGGTTAGGAGGCTTGCCCAAGGTCACACAGCTGGGCAAGACTAAAATCTGCCAGACTGCAGAGCAGACCACTGCAACTGACAGTCTCCTAGGTTTTCCTCTGAACTGTGGTGAGGATCAAATGCTACTCAGATCAGTGTTGCTCTGGGCCTGGCTCAAGCTGCAGTCCCATTTGTATTAGCTCCTTTGCCCCGGGGCCAACCTCCAGAGTTAAGAAAGCAGATAAGTAGACCGTGGTAATGGGCCCTGTAGCTCAGAGTTGGCAGGGAGCCCAGTGCTAGGCTCAGGGGGCTGGTGGCCCCAAGGCAGAAGTTACTACCCAGGTCTTCAACACTGCTCTGAGTTAAAGAGCTGTTTTAGTTTTCTTGGGCTTGAGCAATAGCCTGCAGTGATGGTATGATGGTTAGGAGTCTGGCCTCTGATGTGCGATAGCCCTGGGCATGTTAACTCTGCTCTGAGTCTCTGTTTCCTCCTCCGCAGAGCAGGGTGATGATAGTTCCTATTGTCCAAGGCGGCTGCGAGGCCTAATAAGATGGGACACGTAAAGCGTTTAGTACTGTATCTGGTGTAGAATAAGCATTCCTTGGAGAAGAGACTGTGTTATCCTACTCCAAAGACTTCAGATGGAAGGTAGAAGAATAGGACTGAGCCTCCATGATGGAAGTATTTTAGGAAACAAAAACAAAAATCAAAGAAGTTCAGTTCAGTTCAGTTCATNTTCATGATCTGAGCCACAGTCAGCTCCTGGTCTTGTTTTTGTTGACTGTATAGAGCTTCTCCATCTTTGGCTGCAAAGAATATAATCAATCTGATTTCAGTGTTGACCATCTGGTGATGTCCATGTGTAGAGTCTTCTCTTGTGTTGTTGGAAGAGGGTGTTTGCTATGACCCGTGTGTTCTCTTGGCAAAACTTTTTCGCCTTTGCCCTGCTTCATTCCGTATTCCAAGGCCAAATTTGCCTGTTACCCCAGGTGTTTCTTGACTTCCTACTTTTTCATTCCAGTCCCCTATAATGAAAAGGACATCTTTTTTGGGTGTTAGTTCTAAAAGGTCTTGTAGGTCTTCATAGAACTGTTCAACTTCAGCTTCTTCAGCATTGCTGGTTGGGGCATAGACTTGGATTACCGTGATATTGAATGGTTTGCCTTGGAAATGAACAGAGATCACTGCCCAGTAAACTGTAGCCTTTGCAACTTAAAACTTGGAAGGGGCGGTAATGTACAATGATGGGCTCTTACGCTTCCTGATGAGATAGTGATATTCCTTGACAGGCACCTAAGAGAAAAGAAACCCAGGTTTTTTCACATCTACCCAGAGTATAGCTTCTAACATGGTGAGCTGGGGGATAGAGCAAAGAAGGGAGATGATCAAGGCTCAGGTGTCATAGACCTCCACTGTTTTACAGAGTTGAGCATATTTCTTTCATCATTTTTTATCCTGAGAACATTTTCTTTTTTTTTTAATTAAAAAATTTTAATTTTACTTTATTTTACTTTACAATACTGTATTTGTTTTGCCATACATCAAAATGAATCCGCCACGGGTGTACATGAGTTCCCAATTCTGAACCCCAATTTCTTTCATCATTTTTTATCCTGAGAACATTTTCTTTTTTTTTTAATTAAAAAATTTTAATTTTACTTTATTTTACTTTACAATACTGTATTTGTTTTGCCATACATCAAAATGAATCCGCCACGGGTGTACATGAGTTCCCAATTCTGAACCCGACTCCCACCTCCCTCTCCATACCATCCCTCTGGGTCATCCCAGTGCACCAGCCCCAAGCATCCTGTATCCTGCATCAAACCTAGACAGGCAATTCGTTTCTTACATGAAGAGAAGGCTCTTACACTGTTGGTGGGAATGCAAACTAGTACAGCCACTGTGGAGAACAGTGTGGAGATTCCTTAAAAAACTGGAAATAGAACTGAGAACATTTTCTGTGCGGTATTGGGGTAACTTCCGGATATGTTTAATGGTAGCTCTTTTGTTTTTGACATTTTCACCATATTATAACCCCTATTTATAGTGCTTTATTTACATATTAACCTGCTTTAACATGCACGAGAATCTTATGAAATAAGCATTATGTTTATTTTATAAACAATGACACTAAGGCAAGTAAATGGCATAGCTGAGATTTCAATACAGGAAGTCTGGTGCCAGAAACTGTGCTCTGAAGCTCATACAACACTGTCTTTCCTGAAGTCCAGAAATGACAATATGTCGTTTAACACCCAATTGGCAGTCTTGGAAAAAGGAATCTTATTAAAGATTTTTTGTAGTGAAATAAGGTTCAGTGGAAAAAAGATTTTGCGCTTCAGCTATTATTTTCAGTTTTGGGGTGAAAAGCCAAAAAGACTACTAGTCCCAGTGGTCAAAGGTCAAGGAAAGTCACACTTCATGTTGCTTTTGTTGTTCTCTAAAAGTTAATGGCGATCCAAGCAAAGAGCTCCTATATAGGAGAAATTAAATATGCAGGAGTTAGTGTAATAGCTGAATAAGGTCCCAGTGGTAGGAGGAATTGGGATCCAAAACATAAAAGAAATATATAGAGAAGTTGGGCTTTGGGAATTTATTTTTGGGGGGTGTGAAAACTGATACTCTTTGCATAGCTTGGAGGTTGAGGGATTTCTTAAACTAGGAAGATAATGACAATGAAATTTAACACTAAGAAAGAATTTGAAATCAGACGAGGACATAAAAAGAAAGATAAATATTTATTTTTTAGTCAAATAACAATGTTGCCAAATTAGAATGGATTCTACAGATTTGACAAATATATTATTAATTTTTTGAATGCAGTAAAAATAAACATTTTCACATGATTTAAAATAACCATGTGTTTAGAAGCTATTTGAAAGTTTTGTTTATCTGAGCAATACATTATATGTCTGTTTCTGAAACAAAGAGTCATTTTATTATTAGGTTAATAGAGGACTTAAAAGAAATAAACCTTAGAGATAAGGCAGATGTCCAGGAGTAAGTAATAAAAAAAAATCAAGCAAGTCATAGCCACACTTGGATTACCTTATGTACTACCTGAAGGGAAAAATGTATGCTATAATGAGATTCAGCAATAGCCAATTACAGCAGATCTTATGAAGAACCAGTTAGAGGCTTGGAAACAAATATATCAAGTTCAAAAATAGTTTCTGAGAGTCAATTGAAGACACTGACAAGCAATTATATATATATATATACATCAGTTCAGTTCAGTTCAGTTCATTTCAGTTGCTCAGTCGTGTCCGACCCTCTGTGACCCCATTAATCGCAGCACGCCAGGCCTCCCTGTCCATTACCATCTCCCGGAGTTCACTCAGACTCACGTCCATCGAGTCAGTGATGCCATCCAGCCAACTCATCCTCTGTCGTCCCCTTCTCCTCCTGCCCCTAATCCCTTCCAGCATCAGAGTCTTTTCCAATGAATCAACTCTTCACATGAGGTGGCCAAAGTACTGGAGTTTCAGCTTTAGCATCATTCCTTCCAAAGAAATCCCAGGGTTGACCTCCTTCAGAATGGACTGGTTGGATCTCCTTGCAGTCCAAGGGACTCTCAAGAGTCTTCTCCAACACCACAGTTCAAAAGCATTGATTCTTCGGCGCTCAGCTTTCTTCACAGTCCAACTTTCACATCCATACATGACCACAGGAAAAACCATAGCCTTGACTAGACGGACCTTAGTCGGCAAAGTAATGTCTCAGCTTTTGAATATACTATCCAGGTTGGTCATAACTTTTCTTCCAAGGAGTAAGCGTCTTTTAATTTCATGGCTGCAGACACACCTAATTTTGCACCCAGCAGACTTCCCTAGTCTTTCTGTCCTTCATTCTCAATGTTATCTGTTTTGACCCTTCTTTGAAATATCTCTAACCTCTTCTCAAGTGAAGCAGGAAGTCTCATCCCCACCCCGCCCCAAGGGATATGTGAGATTCTGAAGATGCTGCCGATGTCCAGCTTCTGCTGACAAAGTCAGACCATTACATCCCTGAGAGGACAGGCTGTCCTGTACTCTAAGTGCCCTGGTCAGAGTTTGCTGTGTGTGATGCTTAAGGCACATAATTAGTTGTGCCTTTTTCCTGAGGTCTTTTAAAGAAGCCCTTAAATTCCCACAGAGTCCATTTGAATCATATAAACAGTAAAATTCTTTTTGCATTAACCTTGATGGGGGGAATGAGTGGTTTACAGAAATGTCCAAGAAGCAGTCATTTCATGGGAGCTGAGTGCTGTCATGGGGCCCCACCAAGAATTCCGCCCAGGAGGGCAGCAGAATTATGTTGTCTGTGGAAGGCAGACATAATTTATGACTGACACAGTATCCACATCTCCCTTCCTTGCTGACAGCACCTGACTTTGTTTAGAGCACCAGTGAACTCAGTTCCCAGTGAACCACTCACTTTCTCAGACATCCTTGTATCTAGGGGAAGTCATGTAACATGTTTTTGGCAATGAAACATTCACACATGGAAGAGCTTCGGGAGCTCTGTAAAAAGATGTGTACTTCTTTCTCCCTTATTTCTACTTTCAAAACAGACATGATGGATAGAGCCTTATCTGATGTCTTAAAAACAAGATGGAAAGGTGGCGAGAATTATAGACATGGTGTTTCTGACACCATTGAGCTGCTGAATTCTAGCCAAAATATCCTCTCTCCAGTTGTATTTTGTGAGAAAGACAAACTGTCCTGGTAGAAGAAAGAAGGCTCTGATGGCAGCTGGGCCGACCAGATGACTGAATTGCTTTGGGATGGACACTGTGTGGTCCCTAGATACCCCTAGATACCAGAATTTCCATCCACCCTGACACCTCCCATCCTGCAGAGGGAAAATTTTTCGGTCACTTTCGTTGAATTTTCTGTTACTTGCTGCCTAAAGTGTAAGTCACCCAACTCAGCTGTGTCTGACTCTTTGTGACTCCATGGACTATACGGTCCATGGAATTCTCCAGGCCAGAATACTGGCGTGGGTAGCCTTTCCCTTCTCCAGGGGATCTTCCCAACCCAGGGATCGAATGCAGGTTTCCTGCATTGCAGGCGGATTCTTTACCAGCTGAGCCACCAGGGAAGCCCAAAGTATAAGCAGGGCTCCAGATAACCTTTGGAAACCCAGATAAGGAAAACTGGGAGGTAAATTTGGGCTTGTGTTTTGCTCTCCGACCGTGGTGTCACCACTTTTTGTGGTTGAACATGTTAGTTGCTCAGTCATGTTCGACTCTTTTTTGACCCCAGGAACTGTGGCCCACCAGGCTGCTCCTCTGTCCACAGGATTCTCCAAGCATGAATACAGGAGTGTGTAGCCATCCCCTTCTCCAGGGGATCTTCCAGACCCAGGGATCAAACCTGAGTCTCCAGCACTGGAGGCAGATTCTTTACTGTCTGAGCCACTGGGGAGGCCCACTGTTTCTGGTTAGAACTTGGCTGAATCCCTGTGGCTAAACCCTTGGAGAGAAGCTGAGTATGGTCAGAAAATCTAGATTTGGAATTCTAGCTGTGTGACAGACAAGAGAACAGGAGAGGGTCCCTGGGTCAGAAACCCACAGGCTTTCAGAGGGTGTTCTCTCAGAGAGCACCCTCAGCTTCAGCCCACCCCCACCTCGTTCCCCCCACACCCACTGCTGAGTTCCTGTTCAGCTTTGTCAAATTACTCACCAGTTCCTGGACTTTTTGTGCCTTGGTTGATCCCTTTCCTTGCTCTAAACTTCCTGTCATCTCTTCCACACCCCATTATGGCTTGTCTTTCAAGGGCCCAGCTGATGACCTCTTCTGTCGAGTCCTTCTGACCACCCCCATATCCCCACGCCTTTCTGCTCACACAGAATGCACTGCCCCTTCTGCTGGGTCACCTCAGTATGCCAATCTAACTTCTTTCCCAGCCTTTGCTCATCCAACAAGTGCCTGTCCCTTGGCATCAGGCTAGGCACTTTCCACAGAACACTACAATTCACCCTAGACATATTTATGTTACCTGCCAGAATCTGATTTCTTTAGGGGCAGGATCCACTTATCCTAACAGTTTATATTTGTTTTTCAAGCCTAGAATATTTGCATGGATGACAGCAACCAGTATTTGGGTGTTCAAATCTGGTGCTTCCTAAAGTGTTGCTTTGAAACATCAATTTCCAGGATGTCCTTAGGAATTTCACACCACAGTTAAATAGGTGTGAAGAATGCCAGACTGTATGAGATTTCTCAAAGCCTTAACCACACGTGAGTCACCGAGAGGAAGGTTGAGTATACAAGGTTTCTCCAGTGCATTTGACCATGGGTCTTTTTCTCATGGAGAATCTTAAGGGACTAAAATGTTGAGGAATGCATTTTGGAAACCTTAAAACAGGCAACTCCTTTGTTTTAAGAGGGAAACATAACCCAGTGCCTTTTGTAAGATCTACCAGCTGGTTGGAGGCGTAGAGGAGACCTATGATTGAAAGCCTTTGAAGGCATAGGTGACCTCGGGGGTTGCCAGACAGACTGGCAGTGAACTGAGGCTGGAAAGACAGCACTTTGAGGAATCAGAAAGACCTGACCTCCAATCCAGGTTTTCTGCTTCCTACTTGAGCAATCACAGGCAAACACTCCGAACTCTCGGTCTCAGATTTCTCATCTTGAATGTATAGCCAGTAGTGCCTGTCTGCCATGGTTTTTGAGATGTACGAAGGGTCTACTCTGTAATAAAAGCTCAACAAATAGTGGCTGTGGAAGCCAACAGCATTCTCCAGCCTTCTCGGGATGTGAGGAAAGAGTCTGCAGATAACTGGAGGTAACTATTGAAGAAAAAAGTCAGCAGCACCTTGGGTATATGCACCGATGATACGCAGAGATGCAGCCAGGAACACACTCCCTAGGTGAGAGGCAGGAACCCTCTGACCCAGTATTACCAGTAGAGCAATAGCCCAATTCATTCTGGAATCCTCTGACCCAATAGTACCAGTAGGGCAATAGCCCAATTCATTCTGGAATCCTCCTCCCTGAACCTGGCGACTGATGCATCCTGAAACTCTTCAGTCCTGGAAACCACCTTCCTTCCCCATCCTGGTGGCCATCTTCCCAGGATCCCCACACCCCATCGTGGGCAGCAGTGCAGCCGGACTCACACATCCCTCCTCAATCTGCCTCGATCTGACTTTTCGCACATCTCTTTGCCTCTTTCCTCCATTGTCTCTGCCACTCTGCTTTGGTGACGTTGACCCTCTGCCACTTTCTGGTATCCTCAGGCCCCTCCCTCCCGCCCCCAGGCCTTTGCTCACGCTCTTTCCTCTGTCTGGAAGCCTTCTCTTCTCTCTGCTGGTCTACCTCTTCCTTCTGATCTCATCTCAAACATCACTACCTTAAGAGAAGCCTTCCTCCAGATNCTCCCGCCCCCAGGCCTTTGCTCACGCTCTTTCCTCTGTCTGGAAGCCTTCCCTTCTCTCTGCTGGTCTACCTCTTCCTTCTGGTCTCATCTCAAACATCACTACCTTAAGAGAAGCCTTCCTCCAGATTCTGCCGTGACTAGTCCCTGCTCTGCCACCCAGTCACACCCTTTCTTCTGCTTTTTCTTCATGCTGAACATTATTCATGATTATATATTTATATGATTAAAAAGTAAAGTCTACCTCCTGTTGTAGAAGCAAGTGTCATAAGATTTGCTTTGCTGACCATTGTGCCCCTGGGACTAAGCAGAGTGGCCATAGATGCTCATGAAATATTAGGTGAAATGACTGATGAATGATATGCTGTCTAGACATTTGTGGTTTATCTGTGGGGGTCCCTGGATCTCCCTGGTGGCTCAGACAGTAAAGAATCCACCTTCAGTGAGGGATCAAACCCGGGTTTGATCCCTGGGTTGGGACAATCCCCTGGAGGAGGTCATGGGCACCCACTCTAGTATTCTTGCCTGGAGAATCCCCTTGGACAGAGGAGCCTGGCGGGCTATAGTCCATGGGATCGCAAAAGAGTCAGACATGACAGAGCAACTAAGCACAGCACAGTGGGTCTCACCTTTTTCTGAATGTGAGTGTTTCCTTTATGGATCTGGGAGGGGTGAGCTGGGAGGTTTGCCAAACATGCTTCTTTTAGGAAAAGACTAGTCTTTGAGCCTTGGTGTGTGAATGGCCAGGCAGAGGAGCACTGCAGGAAACGTGCCACTAGTGGGGCCCCAGCTCTGACACCCTACAAATGACCCATGCTGGAATCCTGGGAGAAAACTCTTCCAACCTTCAGTAGAGCATTTTCTGAATATCTGACTGCAAATTTTGGAAGAACTCTTGTCTTCTCTTTTGTATAAGTCATTGGGAAGCTCAGGGTGAAATTGTGTCCACCTCTTACAGTCCAGTGACAGCAGAAGGCTTGTAGTTTTNGAGCTTTTCTCTAGTTGCGGTGAGCTGGGGCTACTCTCCAGTTGTGACGCCCAGGGTGCCTTGTATTGTTGTGGAGCGTGGCTGTAGGGCACATGGTCTTCCGTAGCTGTGACTGGTGGGCTCAGTCGTTATGGTGCGTGGGCTTAGTTCCCCGTGGCCTATGGGATCTTCCTGGACCAGGGATCGAACCCATGTCCCCTGTATTGGCAGGCAGATTCTTTTCCAGTGAGCCACCAGGGAATTCTGCTGTGTATGAGTTTCGTTTTACAGGAACAAGAAACAGAGGTTCAGATTCAGTCACATGCTCAGGGTTGCCTAGGAAGTCGGAAAGCAGCTTTTAGATACAGGCTGAGCCCATAGTCCCCGCCTTTAACCTCTAGGCATACTGACTCCAAAATCACATTATAAGAGAATCTGGCACTTATGACTTCAAATTTTGAGGTACCTGAAGAAATTGCTTTTGATAACTAAGACAGAAGAAAAAGGAAATTTGTTCTTTTTCTCCATTATGTTTCTATGAACTGAAAATGACGTACGTAATGAACATGACTAAAAGTTCTACCCTCTGATCCAGGCCTACTTTTTCATCGGTCTCAGGGCTGTACTATATTTTAAAAGAGTTTTATTGAGGAATATTTTGCATACTGTAAATTTCATCTGTTTTAAATTCAGTGACTTTTAGTAAATTTATAGAGCTGTACAGCCATCAACATAATCCATGTTTAAAACTTTTCTGTTACTACCAAATGTGGCACATTTGCAGCTGGTCTCTGCTGTCACTCCCAGGCAAGCACTGATCTGCTTTCTTTCTCTGTGAATTTGCCTTTTCTGGAAATTTCACATAAATGCAATCATTCAATGTGGGTCTGTTTTTTTTTCCCCACTTAGCATAATTATTTTGAGATTCATTCATGTTGTAATATGTATTGATCATTCCTTTTTATTGTTGAATATTTCACTGTAGGGATATACTACGTTTATTCACTTTTTGGACATTTGTGTTGTCTCTGCTATGATCATTTGTGTGCATGTGCTTATATGGACAAACGTTTTCATTATTCATTGGTAGATAGCTGAGAGTGAAATTTCTGGTACATATGGGTAGATGTATGTTTAACCTTTTAAGAAACTGCTAAATTTTCCAAAGCGGCTTATCATTTTACTTTCACACTACTGGAATATGAGAGGGGTTCTGTTGCTCTACAGATTTGAAACTGTCTTTTCAATTGTAGCCATGCTAGTGGGTGTGTAGGGATGTCTCATTGTCATTTTAATTTGTATTTTCCTAATGGCACTGATGGTGAAGCTGAAACTCCAGTACTTTGGCCATCTCATGCAAAGAGTTGACTCATTGGAAAAGACCCTGATGCTGGGAGGGATTGGGGGCAGGAGGAGAAGGGGACGACAGAGGATGAGATGGCTGGATGGCATCACTGACTCGACGGACATGAGTTTGAGTGAATTCCGGTTGTTGGTAATGGACAGGAAGGCCTGGCGTGCTGCGATTCATAGGGTTGCAAAGAGTCGGACGCGACTGAGTGATTGAACTGAACTGAATGACTGTTGATTGTGAGCATCTTTATATGTGCTTATTAGATTAGATATTCATATATCTTCTTTGGTGAAATATTTGTTCAGTTTTTTTCTTGCATTTTTTTACTTGAGTTTTCTTCTTATTGAGTTATAAGAGTTCTTTATTTATCCTTGATACCAGTCCCTTTTCAGATGTGATTTTAAAATATTTTCTTGTATCGGTGGCTTGTCTTTTCATTTTCTTGATGGTGACTTTTGAAAAGCAAAAGATCTTAATTTTTGCCACACCTCCTTGGCTTGTGGGATCTTAGTTCCCTGACCAGGGATTGAACTCATGCCCCCTGAATTAGAAGCGTGGAGTCTTAACACTGGACTGCCAGGGAAGTAAGCAAAAGGTTTTAATTTTGGTGAAGTCCAGTTTATCTGTTTTTTTTTTTTCTTTTGTAGATTATGCTTAGGCTGTGCCTTTTAGCCCGTGTCTTTGGTTTGTTGTTAGTTTAGGCACTCCAGTTTTCACTCTTACATTCTCCCTGGATCCTGCATTTATTCTTCTTTGAGGACAGAAGGCAAAGCCCAGACTCCAAGTTCTCTTGCTAATATTTTGTGGTAGATACTCTGTTGAAATTGAGTATGCAAGAGTCTGGCACTCGGTTTATGAAATTTTGAGATGAAGATAAAATTAGATCTGCCTTGGAAGTCTATAGTTGAAAGAAAAGAAACTGCTGCTCCATATGAAAGTGTTTTCTTTTTTCTTAAAGTTAGTGGATGCTTCTCTGTTTACTGATCACCATCAGTTATAATAAAAATCCCTTATATTGCTTTGAGTTCTTCAGAGTTTATTCACTTTTATCATTTCGTTTAAGTCTTTTTTGCAGATAAGTAATAGGGTTTAAGTACAATGGAAAAGTAACAAAAATAGTTAATATTTGAGACTCTGATGTTACTTAATAATTTTTCCAGGCCTACCAAGAGTACTTTTAAATGTTCACCATTTACAACGTAAAGATGAGTTGGAGGAGAGATAAGCACTGGGCTTTGTCTGCTAGTGTGATGAATTTCAGCCATAATCAGAATCATAGGACTGCAGACTCTTGGTGCTGGAAGAGACTTTAAAATTATGGGATCCTTAGTTTTAGGACCCACCATAGGATCCTTAGATTGCTCTTGCTGGCACATAATCATCTGTTCAGTAACCCAGCGTGTCCAACAAAATAGAGCTTCTCAAGCCCATGAGATCAATTCTTGGATGACTTTGAGTACAAGAAAATTACTTCACATATGGAGCATAGCATTCCCCTGTAATTTTCACCTTTGGCAACATGCAATGACATAGAGCCATCCTCTGTTGGCATTTCTTCAGATATTTAAATGTAGCTACCTTAAACTTCCACATGTATAGGTCCACATACGTCCTGTTCCATCAGGTATTTTGCGTTTAATTTGGATTCCAGACCTGTGGCTATCCTGGTCACTCCTTGCTAGATATGCTTTAGATTATCCATATCTTCTGTGCCCACACCAAGCCTATACATCAGACGTGGCCTGTTTGGTAGAGTTTACTGAACCTATCAGTTCCTTTGATGCAGACAGGGGCTGCCTTGTGGGGATAGCTATTTAGTAGCTACATTGCTCTGTTGGCACATGTTAAGCTTGTGGTCAACCAAAACTCCCAAGTCTTTTTCCTCCTGTGGATTTTAGACAAGCCAGTTTTCCATTAGTCTCTTTTTATATAATTACTGTTTTAAACATAAATTCAGAACTTTACTGTTACTGTTGTTATTTAATATTAATGTTAACACTAACAGCTGGCATCTGTTGGAAATTTACCATGTTGATCTTGTTGGGTTTTCCCCAGTATTCACCCTTTGGGACTGCTGTAAATCTCGTTTCTTCCCTTTCTTGTTTTCTTTCCCAGGAAACTTCTGTCTGTCTGTTGAGAGAGATGTTTGCATATCTAGTACCTGTCCATCCGGATGTCCTCTCTACCCAGCTATGTTTGGGTTTTGGCAGGTTCATAGTGGTGATAGCTGTGTAGGAGGCAGATCCAGGGGAAGGGATTCAAGCCACCTAGACTTGTGCACAAGTGTTTATGTACTCCCCCATGGACCTTCTTGTCTTGGGTAACATGGCTCATAATTAACACATTTCTGCTTTTTTAGTGGCTCAAGTCAGGTTCTCCAGATCGTTGCCCTATGTGGCTCACATATTGATGATTATGAAGCATGTAGGCCCTTTTAGCGGGGAAGGCAATGGCACCCCACCCCAGTACTCTTGCCTGGAAAATCCAAAGCTCCTTGGTATCTGACTCTTTGTGACCCTCTCTTCATGGGATTCTCCAGGCAAGAATACTGGAGTGGGTTGCCATGGGGATCTTCTCGACCCCGGGATCAAACTCACGTTTCCTGCGGCCCCTGCACTGCAGGCAGATTCTTTACCACTGGGCCACCAGGGAAGCCCAAACTTCTCTCCTGCTCTCGGTAATTACCAGTCTGCTTTATGTCTCTCTGGGTTTGCCTATTCTGGATATTCCACATAAATGGAGTCGTCCAGTATGTGACAGTGTGCTTTTGGCTTCTCCCACTTGGCATAGTGTTTCAAGGTTCATCCATGTTGTCCAACTTATCAGTACTTGGTTCCTTTTTATGTTTTGCTTAGGTGGTTTGATTAGCAATGTAAGTCAGCAGAGCCTGGGAGCATTCAGTTGCCTTTACCATGAGAGAGGAGCAAAAGTCTCTCTAGAGGTCTCTGTGGAGTTCACAATAGGAATTCCCACCCAGAAAACCAATGTACTGTGGGTAATCCACTAGTACATTCCAGAGGTCTTGGGACCCGAGCGCGAGCTGCTACTCTCCAGAGATGTCCTCCCAGAATAGACAGAGGTGTCAGTCAGCATTAAAATAACCTTGGCAGAAACCCTCATGCCAGAAAGATAGCCACAAATATAAGCGCCAAGGTACATGGTGGCAGGGCAGAGGGTTCTAAATTAAGTCTAAATTAAGTGAGTTATATTGACTTGGGTCTGACCAGTCAGTTCTGCCCCTTTTGGGTGCATGTCCCTGGTTTGGCAAGTGGTGGGTGAGAAGGGACTTGGGAAGGCAACGTGGAAATGCTGCCCAGAAGTGTGGTATGGTTTCCAGCACCAAGGCGCTCCATCCAGGCCAGAAATGAATTGACAGGGGAGAAATAAAGGGAGGCAAATAGAGTTCAGCTTCTTGTATGGGACTTAGAAAAGCAAATTAATGGCCATTCAGCTATTGGAAAGGTATTCCAATGATGGATTGATTGATTATTGACATTGGAGATAATCAGAGAGCTGTCAGGAAGTGAACGTGTTAGTTGCTCAGTTGTATCTAACTCTTCACAACCTTATGGACTGTAGTCCACCAGGCTCCTCTGTCTATGGAATTCTCCAGGAAAGAATATTGGAATGGGCAGCTGTTTTCTTCTCCAGGGAATCTTCCTGACACAGGGACTGAACCCTGGTTTCCTGTATTGCAGGCAGATTCTTTACCATCTGAGCTACCAGAGAGATGTCAGGGCACTCAGACAAAAATTACTTCAAAAACCGCTGGAGCCCAGCTGAATTTCCTTCTATGATGGATCTTGAGATTCTTCCTGTTTTTGAATCTCATAACAATATGAAATGATGGTTTGGGCATTTGAGGAATGCTTAGGACTAAGATGAACCCAAGAATAGATTCCAATCATGTCGTCTCTATTTATGTCAACTTGGGTACATTTCCACTCTGACCCTTAGTCTTTTCATCTGTAAAATGGAATGATACAGCATGGTGGTCTCAAAGAACCACTGTGTGGAGTAAATCTGGTAATGCAGGGTAGACGCGAGCATGATAGGTGTGCCTCAGTGATGGTTCTTTTCTTCTTTCTTCGTCTCCTAAATTCCAAGGGAAGAACCAGATCTTTTTGTGAGCACAGCTGTGAGTGAGGCTATGTGAGGCCTCAGGGTGGGGTGCGGTGAGAGAGTAGAGGCATGGGACAGGAGGCATGGGACAGGTGAGCGCCTTCTAGAGAAGACATCAAGACCTCAAGTTGCGAGAGACGGGGTAAATCCATGTGAGAAGCAATCTCAGAATAACCCTAAACAGTGGCTAACAAATGCAAGGGGGCCTGTGCCATCTTTGACAGTCAGTTGGTGCTCTTTCCTCTGAGTAGGCGCATCCAAAGCCTTGATGGGTGGGTGCCAAACCCAAAGGCTCTCCATCCTAGCTCTGACGCGTCATGTCAAAATGATCTATTTGTGGGCCTAGGCTTTCTGTCCTCCAACCTACTGTGAAAACTGCCTGGCACATAAACATTTTTCTAATGTTGCAAATTAGCATTTAAGGTACTGACTATGTGAGAGGGCCTGTGCTAAGTTCTTTGTACGGAGTATCTCCTTTTTCCATTACAACATCCCTAGAAAGTAGTCCCTGTCTTCTCCCAGACTAACAGAGGAGGGACGGAAGATGCATAGGCAGAATATACATGCCCAAGGTCACAAGGGCAACAAGTGGCAGAATCGCGCTTGGATTTAAGAAACTGGGCCACAGAGTTCCTGCTTGGTGTATTTCAGACCCACTGGCACATTGGCTTTCATCATTCCCACCTCCTGGCTGCAGTAGGAAGGGAAGGAGAAGTTCTGGGGGCCTGGCTGCTGCAGAGAAAGGCTCCAGGGAGATGCTGGGACACGGATAGGGTGTTTGCCCTGAAGGCGTGGGTGATCACAGGAGAAAAGGAGATCAAGAATTTCCCTGGGGCAGCAAG
Source organism: Oreotragus oreotragus (assembly GCA_006410675.1). Classification (NCBI taxonomy): domain Eukaryota; kingdom Metazoa; phylum Chordata; class Mammalia; order Artiodactyla; family Bovidae; genus Oreotragus; species Oreotragus oreotragus. The sequence continues at coordinate 109,323 of SJYX01023677.1, forward strand.
TTGTCAGAAGCATTGAGGACAGTGGAAATGAGCAGCAGAAGCAGGAACACCAAGGAAGGTTTGTGGATGGGAGACAGCAGCCCCACAGAAACATCACCACGTCCTACAAGCTGGGGAACACTGACAGTGCAGACTCAGCAGCTAAGATGTGGGCGTGACGGGGAACAGGAGACTCACCGCTGGTTACTTAGAAAGAAAGCTTGAGAGTAGGGTGCTTGAGAGGACAGGTCATCTCTTGGAGCCACATGGGGATTTGAGAGCTGGTTCAGCCACTTAGGAAATACACCACTGAGAAAGTCACCTTTCCTCTCAGGGCTGTAGATTTCTCACCTATAACCTAAGGAAGATAATAGTAGCCACCTGATCGGATTATCCCTGGGACTAGGGAGAATGCTTGCAACATAATAAGCATGATGCTTCCCCCATAGATAGAAGTGTTTGTTACTAGCAGTAGCAATGAGTGGAATTCATATGTGTGTCACTCTTGGCATAGTATTAGTATAAACCCAGGTTTCCTTCAGATGACCTTGCCAGTTATAGCAAAAATTGAGTGCTCCCTTCTTTAGTTAAAACTTTGGAATTAGCCTTAGAATGGAGGGTGAAGAAAGTTGGTGTGAGGGTGTGGGTAGTTTCAAACATGGCAGAAGAATATGATAATGCTGTATAGCAGGTCTGTACCAAGTGTCGCATGGCATCAGTGAGGGGATTCTCCACTCTGCTGAGGAAGGAGAAGGATGTGACATCTGCATGGGCTCTTGGCAGATGGTGTGAAGTTAGTGGGTAAAGGAGAGAGGCAGAGTCTTGGTGGAGCTTACCGGGTTCAAAGAGCAAGGTCAGAGCCAGCGGAGGCAGGGAGCTTGGAGGAGGTGGCAGGACGTGTGGCTGTAAACGTGGGCCCTTTCCCACCTCCAGCCCAAACCAGAATCTGGCCTGCCACCCCACGTCTCCCTGGACTATCTGCTCCATCCTCCACCCTTCCTGTGGTGCCACACGGGTGGCTCTGCGCTCAAACCTGCACGTATTCCTGGCCGTGGGTCTGTCCCCGGGCCCTGGGGAGGGAGGAGCACCCAGGTGAGTGAGGTGGGAAGGAGCCAGAAGCTGGGCAAGGCCCCGGGGGAGGGAGCCTGGAAGACAGCACTCTTTGAGCTCCCAGACCTTGGAGGACCCACATAGCCTCTGCTGTGAGCCCTGCCAGGGTGACCTCCAGCTGTCTGCAATGTCTCCATGGCAGTGGGCCACGGAAATGGAGGGTGGAGCTCGTCCTTGGCGAGGCCCGCCAAGGTCTGGTACGTCTCACCATTTCCCTTGGAGGCCTCCCTGGGTGTGCTGTCGGTCACAGGCGAAGATGTCCACGGGGCCCCCATCGCCTCTGACTTGTTTTCCCAAAAGTGCGGCTGGGTTTGCTCAGTACCATCTGCACTGTCTCACTGGCCACCCCACCCGCCCATCTGTTTACAGCCTGTCAGACAGCTGGCTGGGTGAGGGGGACACTCTGTGACCACGGAATGCACAGTGCCGGCCTCTGCCAATGCAAGGACCCTGGGGTCTTCACCTCGCTCGCCCCAGGATCCCAGATGAGAGACGGGCCACATCCACTCAGAGCTGGGCCTGTGCTGACAGCACCGACCAGTGCTGGAGGGTTTACCAGGTAGCAGGTACTGGACAGACATCTCGTCTCGTCCTTGCAGCAGTCCTGCAGGGCGGGTGGCGGAGGAGGAGCCCAATTCCTCCTCGAGTATTAGCTTGTTCTGCCTGATGAGGAAACGGAGGCTCCTTGAGGTCATGTGTGGGACTTCCCTGGTGGTCCAATGGTTAGGTCCTCACCTTCCACTGCAGGGAGTGTGGGCTCAGTTCCTGGTCCGGGAGACTGGATCCCACACACCTTTCTGCCAACAAAGCCAAAACATAAGAAAAACAATATTGTAACAAATTCAGTTAAGACTTTAAAAATGGGCCTTGTCAAAAAAAATCTTTAATTAAAAACAAAAAAAAAGTCATGTAAGTTGCCCCAAGGTCCACAGCTGAGTGACGGAGCCGGAAGTGAGACCCGGGAAGCACCCCATCCCCTAAGCAGGGAGGAGTCTCCTCCTCCTCCTCACTTCCTGCTGCAGGGCCCTCTGAGTCCTGAACTACCTGCCCTGCCCTCACACCCACAGCATAACCACCAGGTCCTGGTGGCCACTCCCGATGCCCCATCTGCTTTGCAGCCCCTCTCCCTTCACCCCCTTGGTTTTCCCACCAGGGTCCCTGGGAGTATCTCAGAGGGACTGGCCCTGTTTCCACAAGGACGGTTTTCTCTTGCTGGCATTTCTGGTGGCTAACACTGCAGAGCTGATGATGACACTTGATTCTAAAGCTACCAGTTCATTGCGAAAGATGCCGAGAATACAAAAGCACACAGAGTCAAACTGTCCTTCCCCTCTCGTGTCTCCTCCACCCCAGATTTCCCAGAGCAGCCGCTGTGCTTGTTGTGTGTCCGCACGTGTCTCTATGCCTGTGAAAAGATAGAGGTAATTTACACAGCAGGACCAGACTACACTCCATTTGCCTCCCTCTCCCCCAGCCCTCTCCTCTCTATCTTTCTGCACCCTGTTCTGTGTCTGGGAGGCTGCTGGGCAGTGCCCTGGCTCCTGTGGGGTGGGTTCAGGGTGGGCTGGCCAGTGGAAAGCCCTGACAGGAGATGGAAAGACGGGATGAGAAGGAGGCCTCGGTATTTCCTCTCTTCTCCTCCCCTCCTGCTCCTGATCTGCCCCGTTGTGGTTCTCAAAGTGGCTGGACTCCCTGAGGCCACCGGCTATGTTGGCCTTTCTTGAAAGCCCAGCTCTCTCTGGGCTCAGTAATTGGGGGCCTCCCTGTTTTCCCTGAGGTCCAGGCAGAGAAGTAACCTCCTGCTGGCCCTGCCTCTTGGGCACTTCACAACCTCTGCTGGTTCTCTCGCCCTTGCCCAGCACCACACCTGTCCCTTTCATGACATCACCTTCACACTTTTGTGCCCTTTGCAACGTGCCCTCTGCTTGCTGATGGAGCCCTGTGGCTCCTGTGCCATTTGGGAACTCCTCTGCCCCTTGGCACTATATCGTGAGCAGCTTTTCAATATCTGTACTTACGNCTTGCCCAGCACCACACCTGTCCCTTTCATGACATCACCTTCACACTTTTGTGCCCTTTGCAACGTGCCCTCTGCTTGCTGATGGAGCCCTGTGGCTCCTGTGCCATTTGGGAACTTCTCTGCCCCTTGGCACTATATCGTGAGCAGCTTTTCAATATCTGTACTTACATATATATTCTTTTTAAAAAGTATTTATCTGGCGCTCAGGCTCTTTGTTGTGGCATGCAGACTTCTCTCTAGCTGTAGTCCACAAGCCCCAGAGTGTGTGTGCTTGGTATTTGCAGCATGTGGCCTCAGCTGCCCCGCGGCATGTGGGATCTTGGTTCCCTGACCAGGGATCAAACCCAAGCCCCCTGCACTGGAAGGCAGATTCCCCACCAGTGGACCACCTGGGAAGTCCCCACATATCTGTTCTTAAAGCGTGCCTGGTGCCTCTTCCTGGCAAGATTATAATCGAGATCTTGAGACCAAAAATGAACAGTGGCCAGCTAATAAGATGCACGTGTTGGTAAAGGAAGTGGCGGAGAGGACCGTGGGGGACATGAGTCAGTTGTCATGACACAGACCAATGGGGCAGCCTGCTGACTGGTCCCTGTTATCCCCGTGGACCACAGTTTCCCCCGTGTTCCATTGATGGACGCTTTGGTCTCACCCACAACTTCACTCCTCCAAACAAAGCTGCAGCCTTCTGGCACCTACATCTTTGTACAGCACCACACCTGTCCCTTTCATGACATCACCTTCACACTTTTGTGCCCTTTGCAACGTGCCCTCTGCATGCTGATGGAGCCCTGTGGCTCCTGTGCCATTTGGGAACTCCTCTGCCCCTTGGCACTATATCGTGAGCAGCTTTTCAATATCTGTACTTACGTATATATTCTTTTAAAAAAGTATTTATCTGGCGCTCAGGCTCTTTCTTGTGGCATGCAGACTTCTCTCTAGCTGTAGTCCACAAGCCCCAGGGTGTGTGTGCTTGGTATTTGCAGCATGTGGCCTCAGCTGCCCCGCGGCATGTGGGATCTTAGTGTCCTGACCAGGGATCAAACCCAAGCCCCCTGCACTGGAAGGCAGATTCCCCACCACTGGACCACCTGGGAAGTCCCTGCATATCTGTTCTTAAAGCGTGCCTGGTGCCTCTTCCTGGCAAGATTATAATCTAGATCTTGAGACCAAAAATGAACAGTGGCCAGCTAATAAGATGCATGTGTTGGTAAAGGAAGTGGCGGAGAGGACCGTGGGGGACATGAGTGAGTTGTCATGACACAGACCAACGGGGCAGCCTGCTGACTGGTCCCTGTTATCCCCGTGGACCACAGTTTCCCCTGTGTTCCATTGATGGGCGCTTTGGTCTCACCCACAACTTCACTCCTCCAAACAAAGCTGCAGCCTTCTGGCACCTACATCTTTGTGCCTTTGTCCTAACATAGTTGGAAAGGATTTCCCAGATGTGGGACTGTTGAAAACAGGTGAGGGTGAATTTAAAANCGCTTTGGTCTCACCCACAACTTCACTCCTCCAAACAAAGCTGCAGCCTTCTGGCACCTACATCTTTGTGCCTTTGTCCTAACATAGTTGGAAAGGATTTCCCAGATGTGGGACTGTTGAAAACAGGTGAGGGTGAATTTAAAATTTGATAGGTTTAATTAATGATAATGAAGGAGCACCTCTTCCCAGGGAGGTCCGTGCAAGATGAAGTCACAATATATTTGCCCTCTAGGGAGCTGGAGGAAGGCTTGGCAGGGGGAAGGCTTCATGACAGCTGAGCCCCTCCAGCCTTCATTGAACTAAAGTCCCGTCACACAATTTCTCCTTTTATTTAAAGTGGTAGGACTTCCCTGTGGTCCAGTGGTTAAGGATCCGCCTGCTAATGCAGGGGACATAGGTTCGATACCTTGTCATGCTGCGGGGCAACCAAGCCTGTGCACCCCAACTACTGAAGTCCTGGGTCACACAGCCTGTGCTTGGCAGCAAGAGAAACGACTGCAACGAGGAGCCCATGCGTTGCAACTAGAGGGCAGTCCCTGCGCTCCACAACTAGAGAAAGGCCCCGCCCAGCAACCGAGACCCAACACAGCCAAAAGTAAATCAATAACATTTTAATATTTTTAAAAAATAAAATAAAGTGGCAATAATGTGATTGACCCACCACCATCCCCCCTGCCCTCTATGACCATCTTTCTTCCAAGGAACCGTGGAGTCAATAAATGAATGTTTCAAGCAAGTGTCACAGAGATTTTTTTAAAAAATGAGATCTAAGAGAAAAGCCTGGAAGCAACGACTGCTTCAGCCTTTCTGGTGCCTCAGTTTGAGTCAATAGTTAAAGAGCACCTAGTTTGTGCTCATGAGGTAGCTGTTGTTTCTCCCACTTCATAAACTGGAAAATATAAGCATTCTATAATAGTGAAAGCTAGAATTAATTATTGGTTCTGTGTTCATACCAATGAATAACAAAGCATGTTTTACAGCACATTATTTTTATTTCAAGAGAGTGCTAATTTTCGTCAAATTCTGTGTGGTATGTAGTGCATGATTGATTTTGTGGCTTATTTGTTCTTAAGATATCTATCATACATTTTATATGTAAATTTTATATCTTCTAATTTGGAATTCTTAGATGTCAGTAGATGCTATAAAGATAGAATTTACTTATGTATTTATTCAACAGCATTTTCTTAGGCTAGTTTCTGTATTCAGTGCTAGGAATGCAGAGTTGATTGAGCTGCAGCCCCTATCCTCACAGAGATGTCATCAGATAAGAAAGAGGAATAATCATCCAAACAGTTAGCATTTCTGTAGTCACAGCAAGGAAACTGAATTCTTGAATTTTATTTTAAAATGTCAAAGAGTAGATGCTTCTAGACTTCAGTGAAACAGGCAGCTGGGGAGTAACCATAGGTCTTGGTACTTTTTTCTAGCTTTATTGAGATATTATTGACATATATAAGTTTAAGGTGTACAGTGTGCTATATGTATTATATATATAGCAAAATGATGGCCAAAATAAGGTTAGTTAGTGCCTCCATCCCCGCTCATAATTACTCTTTTTTGGTGTGGTGATAACATTTAAGATTGGCCCTTTTAACAACTTTCAAGTATGTAGTACAATATCCTGTTAATTTTAAGTCGTCATGCTGTATCTTAGATCCTTAACTTACAGCTGGAAGTTTGTACACGTTGACCGACAATTGCCTGGAGAAGTCCATGGACAGAGAAGCCTGGCGAGCTGCAGTCCATGGGGTTGTAAAGAGTTGGACAGGACTGAGCAACTAACACACACATAGCCAGTGGAAATCGGCTATAGGTAGCCGGTGGAAATCGTTATCCAGTTTCCCAGCCTCTCAGCCTCTGGCAACCACCATGCTACTCTATTTCTATGAGTTTGGCTTTTTAAGATTCCACAGAGGTTGGGAAAATAAGATCCCAGAAGACATGCAGTGTGGCAAAAAAAAAAAAAAAAGATTCCGTCTATCAGGAGAATATGCAGTGTTTGTCTTTCCCTGTTGGACTTACTCCCCGTTGCAAAATGCCCTCGAGGCCCCTGGCTGAAATGCAGGCATCTGACCACTTGGGGAGAGGGGTCTTCAGGGAGAAAGAACCACGTGCTATGAAAGGAATACCAGCGGCCCCTCAGTGATCCCCTGCAGCATCCTCTCCAGGGCAGGGTCAGTGTACGTCTCAGAATGGAGATGGAGAGAGGAGAGCCAGGCTGCGGGGAGAGTTTTCCAACGGTGATGAGCTGTGAGAAGGGCAGGCAGCGTGCTTCTCCTGATGGGTCTCCTTTGACACAGGGTTTGGGGTATTCTGTATGGGAAGCACCAGGCCAGGACCCTGTTAGCCACATTAGGCCCTGGCCTCGAGGCCCATACTTCCTTAGTAAATCATTGTTTTCTTTTTTAATCAGAGGACAGTTGCTCTGCAGTATTGTGTTGGCATCTGCCATACATCAGCATGACTCAGCCACAGGTTTATAAGTATGTGTGTGTGTGTGTCCCCTCCCTCCTGCACCCCCCTCCCATCTCCCACTCCACCCCAACCCTCTAAGTTGTCACAGAGCACTGGGTTGAGCTCCCTGTGTCACACAGCAAATTCCCATTGGCTGTCTCCTTTATCTCTGGTAATGTATATGTGTGTGTCAGTAGCTCAGTCGTGTCCAGCGCTTTATGAGCCCATGGACAGTAGTTCACCAGCCTCCTCTGTCCATGGAATTCTCCAAGCAAGAATACTGAAGTGGGTAGCCATTCTTTGTCCAGGGGATCTTCCCAAGCCAAGCAATGAACCCAGATCTCCCGTGGTAAGGTATATGTTTCCATGCTATTCTCCTAATTCATCCCACCCTCTCCTTCCCCAACTGTGTCACTTGAATCAGTTTTAAAGGAAAACAGGTGGAAGCTGGGGGTAGGTTGAGGGGGGTGGGAGGCAGAGTCTTCCTGGAACGTTTTGCAGAAAGTGCCAGTTGATAGGTAGGGTTCCAAGCTCCTGGAAAAGCCAAATCTTGCAACCAGCCCAGGCCCTTCACTGTGGCCTGAGACATGCCTCTCCCACCCTCCAAATCCGCCTCTCTGCTTGGTGTGCTGTGATAATTATACACTCACCTGTTGGGTGGTACTTTTCACAGCTGTGATCCTCTCTAGATAAAATGAACCACTGAACGGAACGTTGGGAGGTTCACGTTTTTCAGCGTGTGTTGAGTGCTTCATACGTGCCCGGCGCTCTAAGCACTTCTCATGTCTTTACCTCATGTATCACCACAGCCCTGTAGGTGATTACTGTCCCCATTTAACAGCTGAGGAAACCGTCAGAGAGGTTGAATGACTTGTCCAAACCAAGACTCAAATTGGAAAGCCAGGTTTTGGAGGACAGTGGTTTTGTTTCTGCCTCAGACAGGAATCTAGTTAAATCACCCTGAGAAGATGGAGATCTTTTTTGAAAAAAGGTCCTCGAGATACACAGCTCTCAACTCATCTTTGCTAGCATGGCTCTTGTGTGATTACAGTGTTTGTCTTTGGATATGACCAAGCGATGGAGTCATTTTTGGTTCCTAGGTTTCTGGCCTGGGTGACTGGGTGATAGTGGTGAGAAGTAGCAGAGGCTTAAGGAATTCACTTGCATGGTTTTTACCTCTGGGCCAGGAGTCTTGAGTTGAATACAATGTGATATAATACGGTTCCAAATCACAGGGGTCGGGAAGGAAGCAAGATAACCCCGTTCCTGCCTGCTCAGGTCCCATGCTTCCCTGGACAACCGCCTCCCCACCTGTGGTTACCTGTCAGAATGTCAGCTGAGGTTCCTGTCTGTTTTGTTTATTCCTGTTTTCCCAGTACTTGGCGCAGTAATGGTACTCAGTATCTATTGAATGGATGACTAAAGGAGTGAATAAATCTCACATGGCCAACCAGTTTAGCTTTCCAGATAGCTGCATGGGAGTTTATATCCTGTTGTATATCCTGTGGAAATGGCAATGACAGAAAGATACAAATGCTATAATGCTGGTTTAGAAGAAAGCTTTTAGAACTAACTGCATTATTACTCTGTTTACTGAAATAAAAATGCCCAATGTGAGAGCTGTGGGTTTCATTTGGGGACTTCCAGGGAACTGCAACTGAGGAGACAACCTCTCAGAAAACTCTGAGGAACTGCTCAGTACATATGTGGGTGGTCACTATAAGTGTGATTTTGGTGAAGGGCTACGTAAAGTACCTGTCTTGTTACAAGGTTGTTGATAGTAGGAGGAACGGACATCTTAGTTTATGGTTTTAGTACTTTTCTAAGGATGGGAAGGTGAAAGAATCCAGGTTTATAAAAAGTTTCTCCTGAAAAATACCTAACTATTTAAAGGTCTATTCCTTCAGTTTTCCCAGAGCACAGAGTGCTTCATTGCTGATCTCTGCCCTGAACTCCTTTCAGGGTGTGTTAAAGGTCAGCCACTGCAGTGGCTAGTGACATAACCCTTGTGGAGCTGATGACGGGTAGCAGTCTTTAGTTGGCAATGCTGATGGAAGACTTTTTTTTTGGGTAAAAATTAGCACTACTAAAATATTGATAGGCATTCAGTCAGCTTAGTAACTCAGTTGTGTCTGACTCTTTACACTTGTTCTGAATCTTACATAAGAATTACCTGCATCTGATAGGAAATGGATTGATTGGTTAGACTGTGAAATAGGTAAAGAATTTTACATTTTATTTATTGCTACAGTTGTAGAATTTGCTGGAACCTCTCAGGGAATTTTTAGATGATTGTATGATTATAAGAAGAAATAATACTTGTTAGGCTTTACTTATATTCCAGAGTCTAAGTGCTTTATGTGTATTAACATTTATTCCTCACAACAGCCTCATGAATTAGGTACTATTATTATTCCCATTTTACAGATAAAAAAACTGAAGTATTGAAAGATTGTCCAGGATTACACAGAAAGTAAATGATAGGTTCAAATTAAAATCTGGATAGGTTAGCTCAGAGTCTGTTTCTTAATTCTTATACTCTAGTGTCTTTGATATACAAAGTACTCTGAAAAATCTTGTTAAGCAAAGGAGAACCTATTTCTTTGAGAAAAAGGGAAAAAAAAGAACTTCTCTGCCACTCATATTATTCCCCCTGCCTGAAATGCTCCCCTCTATAGTCTCACTCTTCTAGAAAATACCTAAATATCTAGGAAATATTTAAAAATTTTTTCAACTCAATCAGGATAAAGCTGGTGTGATATGAGGCAATTTCAGCCTTTTTTTCTTATTTGATTTCATAGTTTTTCCACCATGACACCATACTTCTTATAAACTTTATTTTAAAATTAGCATTCCAATCAAAAGAAAGCTTGTAATAATCTAGTCTGACTAATACCAACTCAGTTTCCGTAGTATACAGTCCATTTCTGTTCCTCCTCCTTTCTATTGTCACTGCCATGGATGGGCTTCCCTGGTGGCTCAGACAGTAAAGAATCTGCCTGCAATGCAGGAGACCCAGGTTCAGTCCCTGGGTGGGAAAGATTCCCTGGGAAAGGGAATGGCTGCCCTCTCCAGTAATTTTGCCTGGAGAATTCCATGGACAGAGGAACCTGGTGGGCTACAGTCCATGGAGTTACAAAGAACTGAACACAACTGGGTGGCTATCACTGCCCCATTTGCCCCACCATACACTCCGTGCCCCCAAACAAGATTTATCTTGTGTATCTGCCTTATAGGTCAGTTCAGTTCAGTTCAGTTCAGTCGCTCAGTCGTGTCCGACTCTTTGTGACCCCATGAATCGCAGCACGCCAGGCCTCCCTGTCCATCACCATCTCCCGGAGTTCACTCAGACTCACGTCCATCGAGTCCATGATGCCATCCAGCCATCTCATCCTCGGTC
>SJYX01023677.1:120078-136562 GCA_006410675.1 Oreotragus oreotragus
TATTGCTGAAGCCTGGCTTGGAGAATTTTGAGCATTACTTTACTAGCGTGTGAGATGAGTGCAATTGTGCGGTAGTTTGAGCATTCTTTGGCATTGCCTTTCTTTGGGATTGGAATGAAAACTGACCTTTTCCAGTCCTGTGGCCACTGCTGAGTTTTCCAAATTTGCTGGCATATTGAGTGCAGCACTTTCACAGCATCATCTTCCAGGATTTGAAACAGCTCAACTGGAATTCCATCACCTCCACTAGCTTTGTTCTTAGTGATGCTTTCTAAGGCCCACTTGACTTCACATTCCAAGATGTCTGGCTCTAGATTAGTGATCACATCCTCATGATTATCTGGGTCGTGAAGATCTTTTCTGTACAGTTCTTCTGTGTATTCTTGCCACCTCTTCTTAATATCTTCTGCTTCTGTTAGGTCCATACCATTTCTATCCTGTATCGAGCCCATCTTTGCATGAAATGTTCCCTTGGTATCTCCAATTCTCTTGAAGAGATCTCTAGTCTTTCCCATTCTATTGTTTTCCTCTATTTCTTTGTGAATGAGGTTCGTGACATTGTACAGGAGACAGGGATCAAGACCATCCCCATGGAAAAGAAATGCAAAAAAACAAAATGGCTGTCTGGAGAAGCCTGACAAATAGCACTGAAAAGAAGAGAGGCGAAAAGCAAAGGAGAAAAGAAAAGATATAAGCATCTGAATGCAGACTTCCAAAGAACAGCAAGAAGAGATAAGAAAGCCTTATAGGTAGTATAGGAAAAAAGGAAGTTATAAGTTCAAGTACAGTAATGCTTGTTTTTATATTTTCCTGTGTGGTTACCTTTACCAGAGTTCTTTATTTCTTCCTATGGCTTTGAGTTTCTTTTCATTTTAGCCTTCTTTTATCATTTCTCAGGGAGGCTCTTGCTGGCAATGAACTCCTTTATCTTTCATTTATATAGACATTAATTTTAATTTCTCTTTCATTCTTGAAGGATAGTTTTGTTGGATATAGAATTATTGGTTAACTTTTTTTTCAGGACTTTAAATGTTATTCCACTGATGACAAATCAGCTATAAATTTATTGACACTCTCATGTATTTGAAGAATCACTTCTCTATGCTTTAAAATTTTTCTCTTTCTTTGGGTTTTGACATTTTGCCTATAATTTGTCTCCATGTGGATCTCTGGCTTTATCTTTCTTGGAGTTTGTTGAGCTTCTTGCAGTATATACAGTAAGTCTCCTACATACGAACCTCACTTAGATTCTGTTCACTTTTCTTCCTTCTTTCTGCTGCTCAGATTTGTTCGTTTTGATTTTTCCTATCTTCAGGCTTGCTGATTCTTTTTTCTGCTTGTTCAGATTTGATGCTGAACATCTCTAGCTCATTTTTCATCTCAGTCATTATACTTTTAACTTCCAGAATTTATTTTCTTTTTGTAATTTTTATTTGTTATCAATATTCTTTTTGCTCATATCACATTTTTCTTATTTCTATTAATTATTTGTTCATAATTTCTTTTAGCTTATTGAACAGGTTTAACAAGATTTGATGCTGAACATCTCTAGCTCATTTTTCATCTCAGTCATTATACTTTTAACTTCCAGAATTTATTTTCTTTTTGTAATTTTTATTTGTTATCAATATTCTTTTTGCTCATATCACATTTTTCTTATTTCTATTAATTATTTGTTCATAATTTCTTTTAGCTTATTGAACAGGTTTAACACAATGGCACCCCACTCCAGTACTCTTGCCTGGAAAATCCCATGGACGGAGGAGCCTGGTAGGATGCAGTCCATGGGGTCACTACAAATTGGACACGACTGAGTGACTTCACTTTCACTTTTCACTTTCATGCACTGGGGATGGAAATGGCAACCCACTCCAGTATTCTTGCCTGGAGAATCCCAGGGGCAGAGGAGCCTGGTGGGCTGCCGTCTCTGGGGTCGCACAGAGTCGGACACGACTGAAGTGACTTAGCAGCAGCAACACAGTTGATGTAACATCTTTGACCAGTAGTTCCAATGTCTAGGTTTCCTTGGGGATGGCTTCTGATGCAGTCTATTTCTTTTCCTGTGAATGACCGTATTTTCCTGTTTCTTGCATACTTTGTAGTTTTTGTTGTTGTTGTTAAAAATTCTATATTCTGACTATTATCACATGGTAACTGGAAATCTCATTCTCCTACTCTTAAGGGATTGTTGATCTTTTTGTTAGTGGTGCTGAGGGCTGCTGCTATTTGTGACATTTCCACAGTAGTTGTTGCAGATATGCATTTTTTTGTTGTATCTGGTCACTGAAGTTTCTGTTCCCTTATCTGGGAGGTCAGCCAGTGGCCTGACAAAGATATATTTAAATGTCTAGCTCCAAAAAGAAGGTGTTTTCTTTTTTTTTTTTTGCCACACCATGCAGCATGTGGGATCTTAGTTCCCCAACCAGGGATTAAATCTGTGCCCTCTGCAGTGAAAGAATGGAATTTTAGTCACTGGACTGCCAGGGAAGTCCCAGGAGGGTTTTTTTTTTTTTTTTTGGTCTTCTGAAATTTTCCAGTGAATGCCATCAGTGAAGCTGCTGCCACTGAGAGGGCCAGATCAACCAGAGTGCACAACCCCAAATTTTTAGAGGACGAAGTCCCCACTGCCCATCCTGGCACCAGTCAGCCATTCCAGGAAGGTGAACTGCTCTCCCCACAGCTGTGACGGAGCTGAGGAATGGAGGGTGGGAGCTGGTTTACCCACACTGCTTGCTTAAGAAAGATGAGCAACCTCTTTCTTCATCAGGCACTCCCCAGGTTGCTGTAAGTGTCCAGTGAGGTTCTAGGTTCCCAAACAGTTCATTCCCAGCACTTCTTCCACCTCAGTGGTTGCCTGAGTGGCAGGAANGGAGTTGGTGATGAACAGGGAGGCCTGGCGTGCTTCGATTCACGGGGTCGCAAAGAGCTGGACACGACTGAGCAACTGAACTGAACTGAAAATAAAGCCTGTCACTGTTCCCATTGTTTCCCCATCTATTTGCCATGAAGTGGTGTTGTCATTGGAGGAACACTATTCTTCTTCACATAGCAGAAATGAAGGAAAATTATATACTTCTGTCCTCTTAGCTGAATCAAAAGTTGAAGAATATAAGACAGACTCAGATATCTACGTGTGTGTGTGTTTTACACTTGATCTTAGCCAAAAGGCTGAGAAGCAATGTGTGTGTGTTTTAAATGAGTGACCGCATATTTCTTTATGAAACAGTTCAGTTGGGGACATCAAATGTGTCAAAGGTATATGAGCCCAACTCATTTTTCTTGTTGTTACTTCCAGCCTCATCCCTGTGCACCAAGGCCAAGAACACTGGATGGGGAAATGGAGGACTGGATGGAGACTGGATGGAGACATGGACTCCGCCAGCCCCTTCAGCCATTAACTCACAGTGTCACCTTGGGTACAGTTTTTAATTCAGTGGTTGTTAACTGGGGGAAATTTTGCCCTCCCTCCCAAGAGACAGTTGATGTCTTGAGGCATTATTTTGTTGTCACATTTGGAGAGAGAAGTTGCGGTTGACATATAGACAAAGTTCAAGGATGCTGCTAACATCATACAGTGTGCAAGCCCATCCCTCACAGGAGAGGATTATCCTGCCCAGATGCCGACAGTGTTAGGGTTTAGAAACTGCTATAGATGAGGAAGTCTGTCCTTTCTAGCTCTGAACATCTATAATGCTACCCTAGGAGAGCAGTTATGACTTCCATTTTGGGGGGCATACAAAGCCTCAGGAACAGGTAAGACTCTTGAAGGGTGAGAGAGAGGGTGTTCCAGTCAGTGGCAGCCTTGAACAGAGGGAGGGGAAAGTGAGTCCAGAGTGTGGTGACTGTCGAGTAATGGGGAATGACCTGGTTTGACTGAGTGTCATGGGCCGGTAGAGAAAATCATGCCTGGATAGTCTGGGGCACAACTGTTCAGGGCAGTGTTCTCAGCGCGTGTGTGGGATGCAGATCCTGATGGCCGTCCACAACTACTCCGGCTCCCTCTCCCTCCAGCACAGGGTAGGATTATATTTTCTGCCCGGATGAAGTCAAGGCTGGCCATGTGACTTCAGTTGGCCACTGGAAAGTGAGCGCAGGGGTGAGTGTCCCCTGCTGGGCAGAAGGCAGTGTTAAGGCTCCCTGCCATTCTCTTTCCTTCTGCCACATGACCCTCAGTGGTCAGCATGGCAGCTGCCGCACCAGCCTGGAAGCCGGAACCCCCAGGAGTGGGGACCCTGCCCGCCTACAGCAGGCGAGGGCAAGAAATAACCTTCATATTTTAAAGTTTGAATATTAGTTGCTACTCCCACAGAACGTTCCTATCCTGATTGACTTAGATGGAAATCCTTATGGTACCTGAGATGATAGGAGATGGTCTCCAGCAATGGCTTGAAATTGTGGTACATCCCTCAGTGAGAGCACACCTCCCTTTTTAACTCTTTGAATCACACCAAGGAATAAGTTTCAGAGTGGGAACAGATTGTCCCTTAACCCCTGTTCAATACATCCTATGCTCTCTTTTTAACAGAGGGCACAGACGCAGGTTTCTATATATAGCTGAAGTTTCGTAGTGTAGTTTTAAAATCGAATTTAATTTGAGGGTTGCCTTCTATGTATGGCAAGGGATTATAGTTTTCTATTTAGGTCGTGATATAAAACTTTTTCAGTGGTAAGAGAGTAAATCACTTGAAAGACATATAAAGCCAATAAAACACAGGTGGCACACATTTATGGCTGAAATTATAAGGATGGTTTACAGATGATTGAAGTTGAGAGCGAAGAGCTCACAGTATGTGGTGAAATGTCTTGCAGAGGTGAGAGGGGTCTGTGAAGGCAAAGGTGGTAACCCATAACAACAGATACAACGCTGATGATAACATTTTCGGGCATTTTGCCTAACAACGATGTGAAAGAAGCTGTCACATAATTCAGAGGGCCTCTGTACCACCCAGGGCCTGGTGCACAGTGGGTGCCCAGCCACCATTTGGTGAATGAGTGATGAGTAAGTATTCTTAACTGGGTGGGCTGCAAGGACTGGGAAGGCCTTCATTCTGCTCAGTGAGTAGCAGAGCTTCTGGGGGCCGCAGCAGAGTGCAAACAGGGCAGTGTGGATCCTTGGGCCTGGGGCTGGTGAGTGGGAAGAGGAGGCACAGAGGCCGGCGCTGTGGACCAGGAAGGAAGGTGGGGGGTGAAAGGGGTAGAATCTCAGTGATGTGTGTGTGGGGGTGGGGGTTGGGAAGGACTACAGAGAATAGACCTTTCCCATCTGAGTTTGTCAGTCCCTTCTCCCTGCTCCCCCCAACACAATAGATGAGTTCCACGCATGCGTGGATGTAGCCCAGCTCCAGCTCTGCAAAAGAGAAGAGGGGTTACAGAAATGCTGGAGAGGCTGAGGCTTTCTGAGCCCTGGAACCGCTAGGTACGAGGTACTTCTGTTATGTCAGGAATTGATGAAGCTGCCTTCTGGGTTACCGGTGAGTGAGTGAGTGCATGATGGTGACTCATGTCCCTGAGGATGGGACATCTAGAGACACTGTGTCCGCCCGGAATAGTGAGTAGCATCTCTAATTTCCCAAAGGGGCTGTAACAGTATTCGATCCTCCGCACTCTCCTGCAGGACTGGACACTCTTCCTACAGCAGAGGTAGTCTCTGTGTCTCCTCCCCTCATGTATGTGTGGGATTGTGGTGGCTTTGATCAGCAGAATAGGGCAAAGGAGCCTACGTAGCTTCTGAGGCTACATCCTAAAGGGTCCTGTTATTCCTTGTTGCCTGGGATGCTTGTGCTTTGACCCTGTTACTATGTCGAGGGTATGACCACTCTGAAGCTGCTGTGTGTGAGAAAGCCAAGCCCCATGGAGTGGCCCCATGAAGGCGTTCTGGTCTGGAGGCTTAGTCTTCAAGTTACCCCAGTCCAGACACTTTGGCAGTTTTATTCCCCAGCTGCAGGCCACCTCTGGGCCTCGAATCTTCCCAGCTGAGGTCCCACGTCAAGGAGCTAACCCTGAGGTGCTGTTGCTCAGTCGTGTAGCCGTGTCCAACTCTGTGGCCCCGTGGACTGCAGTACGACAGGTTTCCCTGTCCCTCACGCTCTCCCAGAGCTTGCTCAAACTCACGCACATTGACTCGATGATGCTATTCAACCATCTCATCCTCTAGTGCCCCCGTCTCCTCCTGCCCTCAGTCTTTCCCAGCATCAGGATCTTTTCCAGTGAGTCAGCTCTTCACATCATGTGGCCAAAGTATTGGACTTTCAGCTTCAGCATCAGTCCTTCCAATGAATATTTAGGGTTGATTTCCCTTAGGACTGGCTGGTTTGATCTCCTTGCAGTCCAAGGGACTCTCAAGGGTCTTCTTCAACACCGCAGTTCAAAAGCATCAGTTCTTTGATGCTCAGCCTTCTTTATGGTCCAACTCTCACATCCATACATGACTACTGGAAAAACCATAGCTTTGACTATATGAACTTTTGTTGGCAAAGTGATGTCTCTGCTTTTTAATATGCTGTCATAGTTTTTCTTCCAAGGAGCAAGACTCTATTAATTTCGTGACTGCCATCACTGTCTGCAGTGATGTTGGAGCCCAAGAAAATAAAGTCTGTCACTGTGTCCACTTTTTCCCCATTTATTTACCATGAGGTGATGGAGCTAGATGCCACGATGATGCTCTCATTGAATTCCTGACCAAGGAATACAGGAGCATAATCAGATGGCTGTTTTAATTTGCTAAACATTGGGGTAGTTTTTTACCCAGCGGTTACTGACTGAAACGCTGTGACTGGATGCTCCTGATCTCTGAATCCTCAGCTCACAGCACTAGGCTTGGGCAGCAGAGGCTGAGTTGAGTAAGTGAGTGAGGGAACAATTTAAAAACTGAGCCTGTGCCTTTAGAGCTTTGCTCAAGAATAGATTTTTATTCATCATTCAACTGTGTGTTTGTACAAAAAGCAGGATACCGAGCTTTTAGTAGCAGAACCCGGAAACAGCACTTTTCCCAAAGAGAATCTGATGTTACTTGCTGTCTGACAAATTAGCTTTTCTGGTTGGTTAGCAACTTTGGTAGGAATGGGAAGCACAGAGGCCAGTGCAAGTAGGGAAAGGGAGGCATATGCAGAAATGAAGTGGGCAGGAGAGGCATTTTACTGGATCAATTGTGTCATTTTCCACCAAAGCAAGCAAAGGCCTGCACTGCATCTTTTAGAGGCAGGCCATTGACCAAAGTGCATCAAAAAGTGCTCTAACTCATTCTAGCCCCACATCCCCACCCAGCTCTTGGGGAAGAGTTTGCTCCTAGTGCAGTCTGCATTCGTTTAAGTCCCTGTCCTGGATGAAGGCAGTATGTTGGCCTAGACTTTTTCAAATGCTGTTCAATGGGGTTCCTTTGATTTGCCCCCAAATTGCTTTGCAATGCTGTTAAAGATTTATACCTGTGAGAGAGGATTTATAAGAAGAAGCCAGGAGTTTGTCTATCTGGACAACATTGGTAGGCAGTGTCCAGCTGAGGCCGTCATCTCCTGGCTGAGAAGGCATCAGATTGCATTCAGAGGCAGGAGGCCAGCTCCTTTCAACAGAGGGCCACGCCTTTGATTTAATAGCAGAATCATTGCATCATGGGGTCTTACTGCCCTTGAAGGTGTCCCTGACATGTGACCTGAGAGATGCCAGGAACACTTGCTGACTACAGCCTGGCAGGGATCGCTGAAGGAGGCAAAATTGTGTGGTGGGGAGGGGATGGCTCTGTGAGAATTCCACATGGCAAATCTACTTAGAAAGCCCTCTGTCAACCAGAGCCTCGGAAAGAGTCCAGTTCAGCTACTCCCTTTTACTAAAAGGATGGTAAGTTGTGAGTTTCACATAACCTGAACCCTCAATCTCAAGATGTAGTTAATGCTGAAAAGTGTGTCAGCTGGAGCCCCCATAGGCAAGTTGTGATGCTGCAGCCTAGCTCTATTGGATGTCATGTCACAGAGGTCCCCAACCCCCGGGGCCATGGACCACTATTGGTCACAATAGGAGGTAAGTGGAGGGTGAACAAGTAAAGCTTCATCTGTATTTACAGCCGCTCCCCATTGCTTGCATTACCGTCTGAGTTACACCTCCTGTTAAATCAGCAGCAGCGTTAGATTCTCATAAGAGCGCAAACCCTAACCCTATAGTCAAGGTGGAATATTCTGAGATTGCCACAAAAAGTGTACAATCGATGTAACGCACTTGAGTCATCCTGAAACCATTCCACACTCCCCCAGTCCCTGAAAAGATCGTCTTCCATGAAACCCATTCCTGGTGCCTAAACAGCTGGGGACTGCTGCTGTACTACACAAAAACACCATAAAGTCAATGGGTCAGAGTGCAAGGGGATTTAAAAAATATACATGTACAGATATTTGTTGGCATAATTTGTTTTATAAGGAGGTAATATAAGCTCCTTTGAAGAGGCGACAGAAATCATTACATTGTATACAAGAAGATGGAAAAAACTATATTAGAGGAATTCCTCTCAGGAAAAATTGTGTGTGTCAAGGAAAGGAATTCTCTGATAAGCCTCTCTGGTTGTAGAGTAAGACTCCAGAGGCCATGGTCCAGGAAAAGTAGAAGATCTTTAAACTGCCTGCTAAGGAGGGTGGATCCTGTTAACTGGTCAGGCTGGGGCAGACATGTGTGAGAGGAGAGCTGCGTTTCTGGACCCAATAGAAAGGAGACAGAGCCTTTGCAGGAGAGTTTAGAAGAGGACTGTTATCAGGGGCAGCAGGAAAGATAGGCCCTTGAGGGGCAGACGTGTCTAATGAGGACTGGAGGAAGTGGGTTGTGAGGGGTTCAGGGCCCCCTCGCTCTTGCATTACCCCCTTGGGAAATCCGGTTGGATCCTTTTGGAAAATGGATGAGTGGTGAGAGCCTGGGTTTCCTGGGTTCTAAACAAAGTCTTGGGTGGAAGGGGATTTTGAGAGGTCATCAAGCCCATTCCCACCCAAAGGAGAAGCCCCTTCCCTGACACCCCTCCTCCCCCACACCCCACAGGAGGCATGAGCAGTCTGGTTCAATCATGTGCAGCAAGCTCACTTCTTCAGGAGGCAGTCAGGGCCGGTGAGGAGCTGCCTGTTTGGGGTTTGCTGTCTTTGTTTGATTCAGAGGAACAGCAAATAAGTAAGAGACTGCATTTTGTGGTGGGGAGGGATGGGCATAACCGTAAAGTCACAGTGGCTCCTGGGAAGAGCATTCCTACTGCTGCCAACTACTTCCCTTACATTATCTTACTGAAGCCTTACGGGAAAGTCATTTGTTTTGAAATGAAGAAATTGAGATCCTGCAAGCCCAGCTGGTCTACCTGAGGTCACACAGCTTCTTCAAGGAGAAGCAAAGATTTGAACAAGGTGTCTTTGAGCTCTTCACCACATCTCTGGCTCTTTCCTGTTGATCTTACTGGGAAGTCGCCCTCCTACAACACGTGTGAGAGGACACTTGTTTTGCAAAGTGATGGACTCCACCTCAGTCTGATTATGGTCTCTGTCTCTCAAGAGGAGCAGAGAGAACTTCCAAAGGGATCAAATCATTTGCAAAGGAAACTTGGAGAACAAATAGGCTCGGAGAAACTTAGAAAAGAATGGGGATTATTTCACTTGAAGAAGGCTGGTTATATAATGGGTCTTCAGGTTTATGAAAGATTCTTAGAGTCAGTGGTTACCAGCTTTTCTTCATCACTCTGGACCAGAGAGGAGGAAATAGGCTTAAGCAGCAGCCTGAGGGTGTCTATATGGAAGAATTTCCTGCCTCTCAATGGGTCAGTGAAGGGAAAAGAAAAAAAATCAGGCCCTTTTTCTGAGGACACCAGATGGAGAACAGAGTCATCTTGGTTTGTGTGGGCTTTTTAGAAGCCAATATCTGCTTTACTGATCAGGTTCACTGGGTGTGTCTCTCAAGATTTTGTCTCTAGTAGCACTCAGGGTCAGAGAGCTTTATTGTGGGATCCCTTGAGGATTTCTCTGACGTAGCCTCAGTGGAGCTATGCCCCCATTATTGCCAGGACCCCTTAATAATGATTGATCTTGCCAAGCTCCAGGGCATTATGCATAAGTGTGTGCCAGGGCTCTGAGCCATTGATTCTGATCCTGGCAGTTTCTTGGTCCCTAGAGCTGGGGTTCAGAGCATCTCATGGGATTCTGGGGAGGGAGGAACGAAATTGTCTTTGTGTAGGTCTAGCAGAGAACCTGGCATATAGTTGGTGCTCAGTCAATGATAGTCTCATACATGTATAACAACCACTTTGCTGTACACCTGAAACTAACCCAACATTGTAAGTCACTATGCCCCAATATAAAATAAAAATTAAATTTAAAATAGTTAAGCAAAAAAAAAAAAAAAAATCGCCTCTGCTCCCACTATCCAAGTTTTAGAGCTGATATGAAGTCTAAATACACTCTGCTTTTTAACAGTAAAATTATTTGATTTTGAATTGATGAGTTTTGCAAGATCCCTCTGTTGGACCTGGCCAAAGATTCAGGGACACAACTTAAATTCTTGGTGTGGGGATTTGGTGATAGAGCTCATATTTACTCTCACCACAACCGTTATAACATTATTGATCTTGGATTTCTGCTCTTAGCCCAGATCTTTCCAGACCAAAATGCCTAGGGTCCATTAGAGGCCACCCTTGCCCAACTCTCTGCCAGTGTGGCTGAGTCCCTTCCAGGTCTCCAGGCTTCTTTAGGTACAGAAATAAAGAGGCTTCAAATTATTTTAGATCAGGCTGGGTTCCAACCCCAGCTTATTCACTGACTTGATCTGTGGCCTTGGACAAGACATGCTTATTCTCCCAGACCTCAGTTTCCTCATCTGTAAACTTGAAACGGAAATCCTGCATCCTATTGCATGGATGGAATCAAATAGGGTATGCAAAGCACCTGGCCCAAGGTTTTGTATACAACTGCCAAATAAACATTGAGATTAGGGTCATGAGTCAATGATGATTGTTTCGGTGATCGCTTCTAACTCTTGGCCATACGCTAACCTCTCCAGAGCACTTCTTGGGTTCATCAGATTCTGGAGCATTACCAGACAACCTGAATTGGCGTATGGAGGGACCCTCTTTTCTCCTCCCCATAAGTCCCTTCTCTGCTCACACAGAAGGAACGCCCTGCCTTTGGCAGAAGGGCTAGGAAGGAAGCTTCTGTGATGACATGCGTGCAGCTGGGCCTCTGGCTGGTGCCTTCAGATTTCCACACAGCCTTTCCAGGATGCCAGCCTTGGAGGGCAGGGTGATGGTGGTGGTTATCAGATGCTTACTTAGCTGTCAATCAAGCATGGTTTCACAGTTTTGGCATGACTGACATTTTGGGTGGGATACGTTGCATACATCATAGGATATTGAAGAGCATCCCTGGCTTATACTCATTAGATGTTGGGGAGTTAGCACTCTCTACCTTAGCTGTGACAGCCAAAATTGTCTCCAGACATCTAGACACTGCCAGACATCCCTTCCTTGGGTGGGGTTGGTGGGGAGGGAAATTCACTCCAGGCTGAGAGTCACTGAATGAAGGTGAGGCTTTGAACCAAGTTTAGGTAATGAGACTGTATCAGAGGTTTGGATAGTGGGTCTGTGAGTGCATGTGTGGGCGTGCTCTGCTGTGTCTGACCCTTTTGACCCTGGTGGAGGCAGCCTACCAAGCTCCTCTGTCCATGGAATTTTCCAGACAAGAATACTTGCGTGGGTTGCCATTTCCTTCTCCTGGGGATCTTCCTCATCCTGGGAGGGAACTTGGGTCTCCTCCACAGGCAGTCCAATTCTTTACCTCTGAGCCACCAAGGAAGCAGTGAGTCTGTATCAGAACTCAAAGGCTGATTGATTTGATTTGATTCCCACTAACCCTTAAACTCTTCAGTGGTGCTCTAGTTGGCTAAGTGAGACCTTCTTTAGTTTCTTCATAGAGAGAGAGAAATACAGCAAGAAATCAAGCAAAAGGGAGAAAGGCCAAAAGGGGAAACCGAGGCAGAAACCAGTAGCAAGTGACTTCCATGAAATTCCCAAGGGCGCTGGGTGTGCAGGAGCAGTGGCGCTGATGGGGCAGGGCAGGCCTGCGCTGGGCCTGGGTAAACATGCTTTTTGGGGTGGAAGGGCTGGCAGGTAAATATTAGTGGCCATCCCTCTCCACAGCAGCTCCTGGAGTGACTGAAGTGTGGGGAAGGACACACCGTCCCTGGTACTGAAACCACATATTTGTCTCCCTCTGTTTCCCTGTCCAGCCAGTCACCACAAACTGCCCTGTCCCGTCCTCCCCTGCCCAGACCCTCTGCCCCGGGTCATCCACTGGTGCCAACCAACCTAGTCCGCTCCAGGTCCTCTGCGCCGGTGCTGGAACCCAGGCGCATGGAGACAGAGGGCAAAGGAAATGAAACTCCCCAGCATTGAGCCCTTGGAAATAATCCCTGCCTTTTCAAAGGCCGCCTTCGCCTGGTGCCAAGGCAAGAACTGTCTGTCTCGCCACCTTTCAGTTCTTGTTAAAAAGCAGAAGGCATGTCAGGGCCGGGCCGGGTCACAGCACAGAGAGGGCTTTCTTTGCAGTGCTGGACGAAACTCAGTGCTTTAATGAAAGCTCTTATTAGCCCCAGCTGGCGTCCCATTTTCCTGAGCTGGAATAAAAAATTGCCTCGGTCATCCTTTCCCAGGCTAATTTCAAAAGCATAATTACCATCATCATAATTGATTACTATTTATTTTGGTCATTAATAGTCATACACCCCCTTGTTCCATGCGGATTAAATGGTCCGAGAATATTTATGGCACGTGGCAGCTGTATTCCTTTTTCTTCATTCCACACACCCCCCCCCCATCCCTTTTCATGGTAACCCCTTGATTTCATGACACCCAGGGAATCCTTTCCAGGCTTTCATGTTCAAACTCCTAAGCCATGGTGACTGATGAGAGCTCGGATGAAAATCGGAGGGTTCAAAAAGGACATGGAGAGAGTGCTCTCTTGGATACAATTAAAGGGCAAGAAGTGGGCATAGCCTCCAAGCTTGTATTGGAAGTGGGAGGCTAGAGAGAAGGTAGAAGGGAGAGGAACAATTAGGAGATTATTGTCTCTTCTCTCTTTTGAAGGAGGCAGTTACCAAGCCTCTGTGGGCAGTTGGTTTGGGAAGAGAATTGGTATTTTCTGCCTTCAAGACAGAGAGCTTGAGAACTGCCTGCATGTGACCACACAAGGATCCTAATGTCCCCCTACACATTCAGACTATGAATATAGGCTCCCATGTTGCCAAACTCTTAAGACTACATCAAATGAAAGTCCCAGAGGAGCTAAGTTGAATTCACACCTACTCTTGAGTTGGGACAGTTTTACTTCCACGTTCTCCTACCTGCTGTTAGAGCTCCTGAAAGGCTCTAGAGATTACCAAAAAAAAAAAAAAAAGCAGGCTTAAAAACCTTCACTTCAGTCGCTCAGTTGTGTCTGACTCTCTGCAACCCTGAATCACAGCACACCAGGCCTCCCTGTCCATCACCAACTCCCAGAGTTTACCCATACTCATGTCCATCGAATCGGTGATGCCGTCCAGCCATCTCATCCTCTGTCATCCCCTTCTCCTCCTGCCCCCAATCCCTCCCAGCATCAGGGTCTTTTCCAGTGAGTCAACTCTTCGCATCAGGTGGCCGAAGTATTGGAGTTTCATCTTCACCATCAGTCCTTCCAATGAACACCCAGGACTGATCTCCTTTAGGATGGACTGGTTCGATCTCCTTGCAGTCCAAGGGACTCTCAAGAGTCTTCTCCAACACCACAGTTCAAAAGCATCAATTCTTCGGCGCTCAGCTTTCTTCACAGTCCAACTTTCACATCCATACATGACCACTGGAAAAACCATAGCCTTGACTAGATGGATCTTTGTTGGTAATGTAATGTCTCTCCTTTTTAATATGCTGTCTAGGTTGGTCATAACTTTCCTTCCAAGGAGTAAGCATCTTTTAAGCCTTGAATTCCCCCAAAGGGATTGCTCAGTCATTTCCTGCCTCCAACTGAGCAGACATGCTGGGTCCAGCTTGGGATCTGACTCAGGCTAAGGCACAGGTAATACCCATGTCCAGCCGTCCTGCTCCTTGATGAGTAGAATGAAGGACACTAAGCTCAAATCAGACATCTGAGCCTTTTTGTTAAAGTTCTGAAGTTGGGACCAATAACCTTACAAGTCACTGTCTCCTTGATGTTGGAAGTTTTAGGAACCATTCACTGACAGTTCTTCCTCCACCACCTGTATGAAGCTAGCCCATGGTGGGAGGGATTCAGTACTCAGAGAAAAGTCCATTTCAGAGATGCAGAGAGAGTCCTGGTAGCATTTGTGACCCTGCTTCTGGTTATCCCTGAAACCTGGACAAGGGACACTGAGAGGAGCTAGACGAGTTGAACCCTGCACAACTCCTGGAAGTGCTTGTGATAGTGGCCCCTGGGGTTGTGCAGTATGCAGCTTGCACAACTGTACATGGTGACCCATCAGGCAGCATCGCTGCCCTTTCGTCACTTTTCTTGGAGATACTCTAAGGCACTGTTATTAAACTCTTTTTGCCAAATCCATTTGGAATTGGATTTGTGCCACTTAAGCCAAATGAGATCTAAATGATCATAGTTGTCTACAACCACAAAGAAAAAAAATAGATGTAATCTCCCCTGTCCAACCCAGCTTATTCTAGATAGCAGGAGGGAAATACCTCTCTTTCTTAGCTGTGAACTCTCAATTTACTGGGCCTTCAGAGGATCAGAGCAGGAGAAAAGAAGAATAGAGGCAAAGCAGCACCCCTACCCCAGGAGCAGTCCTGGGGTGCCAGGCCTTGCAGAGTTGCCAGGCATACAGGAGGCGCCTGAATGCAAACAATTTCCGGAAGGTCTTTGGTCTGGCTGCATGGCAACAGCTGCACAGCTCCCTGGGTGTCAATGTCAACTCAGACTCAACATTTTCCAGGGGGAATGGGGCTGAGACAATGCTGTGCTCCGACCAGACAGCCCTCCGGAGGGGTGGGGGGATGTGGAGGGAAAAGGAAGGTTGCCAGGCAGAATAGCTGCACGTCCAGCCTGGGGGGAAGAGAATGAGGAAAAGTCTTGAGGAGGCTTTCAGTTCAGGATCCCCGCATTCCATCCCTTTCAGCTCCTGAGTCTCTCCAGTCAAGTATGTAGACAAATTTCAGGAACGAAGAATAATTGAAGGATCTTTTTTTTTTTTGAGGGAGCAGGGTAAGAGGAACACTGGCAGATTTCTCACTAAGAAGGCCAAAAGAAGAGAATTCAAAAAATCCCAAGGAATGTAAATAAGTGTTCTACAAAGAGACATGGGTGGTGCCGTGGGATTAGCGTGGATTTTGAAATCAGCCTGATTTGGGTTCATGTCCTGACTCTGTGGAACTGTAAAAAGCCACCTCAATTCTGGAAGCATCACTTTCCTCATTAAAGTATGCATAATAATACCTAATGTGTGTGGGTATATCATCAGACACAAGAAATAAGTATTCATTAGGACCACAGAGCGAGTGTCACACAAGAAGATAGTGCAGAACGTGAGCTGCTGGGTTTTGCTGAGTTGTTATTTTTTTCCCCTTACTCCATTTCTGACATGCATCTTTTCTAATACAATTCAGTTCTCTGCTTTCATCCTCAGACCAAATGTTTTTGGAAATATGTAACATGGGCCACTTGATCAGAGGAACTCAAACTCATAGGCTTCCCAGCATCCATGCCACCACTGTTCGAATTTTTTCCCTCATTCCTGCCATACTCACCAACATCTTGCCTCTTGAGGGTATCCTTTTGGTTTTGCTTTGCTATTGCTGCATTCAACTTTTTATCACTGCCCATTGTATTGGTTAGCTACTGCTGCATAACAAATTATACCCAAATTTAGTGGCTTAAAATAAGAAGCACATGTTAACTAATGGTTTCTGTGAGTCAGAAATGCTGGCGCATCTGAGCAGTGCTAACTCAGTGTTTTATTAGGTGCAGGCAGGAGTCGGTCCAGGTTTTAGGCAACTGAAGTCCTGTCCCAAGGGTACAGGATGGAAGGAAGAGTGAGCATACAGCAAGCCCCAGTGCCTTTTAGGACTTAATCTCCAAAGTCGCACAGTGTTACCTCCACTTTATTTTGTTGTTAGAAGTGAATTACCAAATGCAATCCATACTCAAGGAGGAGTAAATGAGTCCAATGAGTCCGCTTCTTGACGAGAGTAGCAAATGATCTGTGGGCCATTTAAACTACCACCACACCTAGCTTAGTCAGCTTTCCCATCTTGTCTTCCTTTTCAGGATTTTAAGGCTTATTTTTCCACAGAAATATTACATTCTATTTCCATGGTATAGCTGGTTAAATGCTAGCTCCTAAGGATATACAGTTATTCCAGCATATTCCTGGAACCTGGGACTGTTACCTCAAATGTAAACTTTTTGTAGATGTGATTAGATTAAGGATCGCGTAATGAGATTTTTCTGAATTATCTGGGAAGGTCTTTTTTTTTTTTTTTTTTT
>SJYX01023677.1:137204-160181 GCA_006410675.1 Oreotragus oreotragus
TTTTTTTTTTTGAGGGAGCAGGGTAAGAGGAACACTGGCAGATTTCTCACTAAGAAGGCCAAAAGAAGAGAATTCAAAAAATCCCAAGGAATGTAAATAAGTGTTCTACAAAGAGACATGGGTGGTGCCGTGGGATTAGCGTGGATTTTGAAATCAGCCTGATTTGGGTTCATGTCCTGACTCTGTGGAACTGTAAAAAGCCACCTCAATTCTGGAAGCATCACTTTCCTCATTAAAGTATGCATAATAATACCTAATGTGTGTGGGTATATCATCAGACACAAGAAATAAGTATTCATTAGGACCACAGAGCGAGTGTCACACAAGAAGATAGTGCAGAACGTGAGCTGCTGGGTTTTGCTGAGTTGTTATTTTTTTCCCCTTACTCCATTTCTGACATGCATCTTTTCTAATACAATTCAGTTCTCTGCTTTCATCCTCAGACCAAATGTTTTTGGAAATATGTAACATGGGCCACTTGATCAGAGGAACTCAAACTCATAGGCTTCCCAGCATCCATGCCACCACTGTTCGAATTTTTTCCCTCATCCCTGCCATACTCACCAACATCTTGCCTCTTGAGGGTATCCTTTTGGTTTTGCTTTGCTATTGCTGCATTCAGCTTTTTATCACTGCCCATTGTATTGGTTAGCTACTGCTGCATAACAAATTATACCCAAATTTAGTGGCTTAAAATAAGAAGCACATGTTAACTAATGGTTTCTGTGAGTCAGAAATGCTGGCGCATCTGAGCAGTGCTAACTCAGTGTTTTATTAGGTGCAGGCAGGAGTCGGTCCAGGTTTTAGGCAACTGAAGTCCTGTCCCAAGGGTACAGGATGGAAGGAAGAGTGAGCATACAGCAAGCCCCAGTGCCTTTTAGGACTTAATCTCCAAAGTCGCACAGTGTTACCTCCACTTTATTTTGTTGTTAGAAGTGAATTACCAAATGCAATCCATACTCAAGGAGGAGTAAATGAGTCCAATGAGTCCGCTTCTTGACGAGAGTAGCAAATGATCTGTGGGCCATTTAAACTACCACCACACCTAGCTTAGTCAGCTTTCCCATCTTGTCTTCCTTTTCAGGATTTTAAGGCTTATTTTTCCACAGAAAGATTACACTCTATTTCCATGGTATAGCTGGTTGAATGCTGGCCCCTAAGGATATAAGGTTATTCCAGCATATTCCTGGAACCTGGGACTGTTACCTCAAATGTAAACTTTTTGTAGATGTGATTAGATTAAGGATCTCGTAATGAGATTTTTCTGAATTATCTGGGAAGGTCTTTTTTTTTTTTTTTTAGATATTTGAAATACAACTTTATTCTGATTCTAAACAAAAAGGAATGAGAATGACAGTAAGAAACAAGATTCCACCTCTCAATATTGTCATGTGACTATAGCAGTCTTATATTTGAAACTCAAGGAGGAAACAACTGTGTTCCAAAACACCTAAATATGCAGGTCCCAAAAATGAAGGTATTTTTTTTTTAACTGCCACATTCAGTCCAAAGCCCATCCATCTCCTTCAGCATCCAAAGATTAAGCACATGTTCTTCTTAGCTAGATAATAAAGTGGCAAACACGCTCACCACTGACATCACAGGACAGTTGCCTATAAAACTAGACTTCTGACGCTGGGCCCCAGCTTCACTTTCTCACAGGTCATCATCTTCATCCGGGAGAGCAGTTGTCTGAGCAACCTCTAAATCGTGCTCATACTGTGCTGCCAAGGCTGGGTCCATGACCACCTCTGGCGGGGCAAGAGCAGGCATGGTGACAAACTCCAAGTTAGGGTCTCCAATCAGTTTTCTAGCAAGCCAGAGGAAGGGCTTTTCAAAGTTGTAGTTACTTTTGGCAGAAATGTCATAGTACTGAAGATGCTTCTTTCGGTGGAAGACAATTGACTTTGCCTTAACCTTTCTGTCCTTAATATCCACTTTGTTGCCACACAACACAATTGGGATGTTCTCACACACTCGTACCAGATCTCTATGCCAGTTAGGCACATTCTTGTAAGTAACTCTTGATGTTACATCAAACATTATAATGGCACACTGAGCTTGTATATAATAACCATCTCTCAGTCCACCAAATTTCCCCTGACCAGCTGTATCCAATACACTGAACTTAATAGGTCCTCTGTTGGTATGGGACACAAGAGGATGGACCTCAACACCCAAGGTAGCTACATACTTCTTCTCAAATTCACCAGTCAGATGACACTTCACAAATGTAGTTTTTCCAGTACCACCATCACCACCCAAAACAAGTTTGAACTGAACTTGGGGTTCTCCTTGGGCAGCCATCACGATATTACTTCCAGAAGCGTCTCTGCGCCCGTCTGTCTGGGAAGGTTTTAAATCCATCACAGGTGTCCTTTTAAAAAATTTTAATTTATTGAAGTATAGTTGATTACAATGTTCTATTAAAAAGTGATTCAGTTATATATGCTGCTGCTGCTAAGTCACTTCAGTCGTGTCCGACTCTGTGTGACCCCATAGACGGCAGCCCACCAGGCTCCCCCATCCCTGGGATTCTCCAGGCAAGAACACTGGAGTGGGTTGCCATTTCCTTCTCCAATGCATGAAAGAGAAAAGTGAAAGTGAAGTCACTCAGTCTGTCTGACTGTTAGTGACCCCATGGACTGCAGCCCACCAGGCTACTCCGTCCATTGGATTTTCCAGGCAAGAGTACTGGAGTGGGGTGCCATTGCCTTCCCCATCAGTTATATATATATATGTACATATGTTTATATATATATATATATGTATGTATGTATCTCCTTTTTCATATTCTTTTCCATTATGGTTTATCACAGGATATTGAATACAGTTCCCTGTGCGTAACAGCAGGACCTTGTTTATCTGTTCTCTACGTAACAGCTTGCTTCTGCTAATCCCAGACCCCCAGTCCATCCCTCCCACTACACCCCTTGCCCTCTGACAGCCACAAGTCTGTTCTCCATGTCTGCATCACAAGTGTCTTGATAAGAGGAAAAGAGAGACACAGAAGAGGACAAGCTGATGTGAAGGGCGAGATAAAGATGGAAATGATGTAGCCACAAGCCAGGAAATGCCAGCACTCACCATAAACTAGAAGAGGCAAGGGACAAATCTCTCCTAGATTCTGGTCTGGAGAGAGTGTGGCCTTGTGGACACCTTGATTTCATCCCAGTGGCACTGATTTCAGACTTCTGGCCTGCAGAACTGTGAGACAGTAAATTTCTGTTGTTTTAAGCTGCCCAGTTTGTGGTAATTTGTTACAGCAGCCACAGGAAACTGGCACACATGGGTTTCCTTCATCCAGCCAATACATATTTAATATAGATCTTTTATTAAGTGTCAGCCACTATGATAGGTCTTGGGTAAACAGAGGCTTAAAAGAAACCCTAAATGTGGTGACTGCCACCTAGACCTCTGTTCTAAACCCCAGAACCCTACCTACTAAGTATCTTCACCTTGACCTCCTGTGGCCTCTAAGGCTTGCAAACGAAACTTGCCCAACTAAACGACTTTTCTTCTCACCTTTCACCCTTTTCCTGATTCTGGTTTATGGGATCAGCATCCACCCAAATACCTTAATAAGAAAACTCAGCCTGATTCCATTGTCAACACATACATCCAGTCTCAAGTCCTGTGAAGTCTACCTTAGAATCCTCTTAATTCAGTCATTTGTGATTTCTTACCTAGAGGATCTTAGCAACTTTTTATAATAAGGGGATTTATAATGAGAAGTGTCTTCCCTGGTGGCTCAGAGGTAAAATATCTGTCTGCAATGCTGGAGACCCGGGTTCGATCCCTGGGTAGGGAAGGTCCCCTGGAGAAGGAAATGGCAACCCACTCCAGTACTCTTGCCTGGAAAATCCCATGGACAGAGGAGCCTGGTAGGCTACAGTCCATGGGGTTGCAAAGAGTCGGACATGACTGAACTACTTTACTTACTTACTATAATGAGAAGTTGGAGAAGGAAATGGCAATCCACTCCAGTACTCTTGCCTGGAAATTCCCATGGATGGAGGAGCCTGATAGGCTACAGTCCATGGGGTTCCAAAGAGTGGGACACGACTGAGCGACTTCACTTACTTTCACTTATAATGAGAAGTAGACCTTTGGGCTTCATCCAGGCTTCTGGGACAGGAACCTTTGGAATTTCAGAAGTGAAAAGAAGGATGAAGATGCAAACAGTGTCTTTTGTTATTCAAACAGGCTCCTTTCAATCACATCAGAGTTTATGTTAATGAAGTGACTTTTAGACAATCCCTAAGAATGGGGGCTGATTGATTAGGAAACCAACCAGGATTAGAGGTTTGGATTTATAGCCCCACCTGCTGACCTCTTGGGAGGGGAGAGGAACTAGGGGTTGAGATATAAATCAATGGTCTATGGTTGATCATGCCTTCATGATTATACAGTGGAGGTGATGAATAGATTCAAAGGATTAGATCTAGTAGACAAAGTGCCTGAAGAATTATGGATGGAGGCTCATAATATTGGAGAGGAGGTAGTAACCAAAACCATCCCAAAGAGAAAGAAATGCAAGAAGGCAAATGTCTGAGAAGGCCTTACAAATAGCTGCAAAAAGAATAGAAGCTAAAGGCAAAGGAGAAAAAGGAAGATAACTGAATGCAGTGTTCCAGAGAATAGCAAGGAGAAATAAAGTCTTCTTAAGTGAACAATGCAAAGAAACAGAGGAAAGAAACTAGAATGGAAAAGACTACAGATCTCTTCAAGAAAATTGGAGATACCAAGGGAATATTTCATGCGAAGATGGCCACAATAAAGACAGAAATGGTATGGACCTAACAGAAGCAGAAGATATTAAGAGGTGGCAAGAATACACAGAAGAACTGTACAAAAGAAGGTCTTAGTGACCAGGAGAACCATGTTGGTGTGATCACCCACCTGGAGCCAGACTCCTAGAGTGTGAAGTCAAGTGGGCTTTAGTGAAAGTGAAAGTCGCTCAGTCATGTCCGACTCTTTGTGACCCATGGGACTATACAGTCCATGGAGTTCTCCAGGCCAGAATACTGGCATGGGTAGCCTTTCCCTTCTCCAGGGGACCTTCCCAACCCGGGGATCAAACCCAGGTCTCCCGCATTGCAGGCGGATTCTTTACCAGCTGAGGTACAAGGGAAGCCCTGGGAAGCATTACTACGATCAAAGTGAGAAGGTGATAGAATTCCAGTTGACCTATTTCAAATCCTAAAACATGATGCTGTGAAAGTGCCACACTCAATATGCCAGCAAATTTGGAAAACTCAGCAGTAGCCACAGGAATGAAAAGGTCAGTTTTCATTCCAATCCCAAAGAAAGGCAATGCCAAATAATGTTCAAACCACTGTAGAACAGCATTCATGTCACATGCTAGCAAGGTAATACTCAAAATCCTTCAAGCTAAGGTTCAATGGTATGTGAACTGAGAACTTCCAGATGTACAAGCTGGATTTAGAAAAGACAGACGAACCAGAAATCAAATTACCAGCATCCATTGGATCATAGAAAATGCAAGAGAATTTCAGAAAAACATTAACTTCTGCTTTATTGCGCGGAAGGCAATGGCACCCCACCCCAGTACTCTTGCCTGGAAAATCCAATGGACGGAGTAGCCTGGTGGGCTGCAGTCCATGGGGTCGCTAACAGTCGGACAGACTGAGCGACTTCACTTTCACTTTTCTCTTTCATGCATTGGAGAAGGAAATGGCAACCCACTCCAGTGTTCTTGCCTGGAGAATCCCAGGGATGGGGGAGCCTGGTGGGCTGCGGACTATGGGGTCGCACAGAGTCAGACACAACTAAAGCGACTTAGCAGCAGCAGCAGCAACATCAATATTCTAGGAATCAGTGAATTAAGATGGACTGGAATGGGCGAATTTAACTCAGATGACCATGATATCTACTACTGCAGGCAGGAATCCCTTAAAAGAAATGGAGTAGCCATCACAGTCAACAAAAGAGTCCGAAATGCAGTACTTGGATGCAGTCTCAAAAACGACAGAATTGTTCATTTCCAAGGCAAACCGTTCAATATCACAGTAATCCAAGTCTATGCCCCGATCAGTAATGCTGAAGAAGCTGAAGTTGAATGGTTCTACAAAGACCTACAAGACCTTCTAGAAATAACACCCCAAAAAGATGTCCTTTTCATTATAGGGGACTGGAATGCAAAAGTAGGAAGTCAAGAAACACCTGGAGTGACAGGCAAATTTGGCCTTGGAGGACGAATGAAGCAGAGCAAAGACTAATAGAGTTCTGCCAAAAGAATGCATTGGTCATAGGAAACACCCTCTTCCAACAACACAAGAGAAGACTCTACACATGGACATCACCAGATGGTCAACACCGAAATCAGATTGATTATATTCTTTGCAGCCAAAGATGGAGAAGCTCTATACAGTCAGCAAAAACAAGACCGGGAGCTGACTGTGGCTCGGATCATGACCAAATTCAAACTGAAATTGAACAAAGTGAAGAAAACCACTGGACCATTCAGGTATAACTTAAATCAAATCCTTTATGACTATACAGTGGAAGTGAGAAATAGATTTAAGGGACTAGATCTGATAGACAAAGTGCCTGATGAACTATGGATGGAGGTTCGTGACATTGTACAGGAGATGGGAATCAAGACCATTCCCAAGAAAAAGAAATGCAGAGAAGCAAAATGGCTGTCTGAGGAGGCCTTACAAATAGCTGTGAAAAGATGGAAAGCGAAAAGCAAGGGTAAAAAGAAAGATATAAGCATCTGAATGCAGAGTTCCAAAGAATAACAAGGAGAGATAAGAAAGCCTTCCTCAGTGATCAATGCAAAGAAATAGAGGAAAACAATAGAATGGTAAAGACTGGAGATCTCTTCAAGAAAGTTAGAGATACCAAGGGAACATTTCATGCAACGATGGGCTCAATAAAGGACAGAAATGGTAGGGACCTAACAGATGCAGAGGCTATTAAGAAGAGGTGGCAAGAATACACAGAAGAACTGTACAAAAAAGATTTTCATGAACCAGATACTCATGATAGTGTGATCACTCACCTAGAGCCAGACATCCTGGAATGTGAAGTCAAGTGGGCCTTAGGAAGCATCACTAGGAACAAAGCTAGTGGAGGTGATGGAATTCCAGTTGACCAATATCAAATCCTGAAAGATGGTGCTGTGAAAGTGCTGCGCTCAATATGCCAGCTAATTTGGAAAACTCAGCAGTGGCCACAGGACTGGAAAAGGTCAGTTTTCATTCCAATCCCAAAGAAAAGCAATGCCAAAGAATGCTCAAACTACTGCACAATTGCACTCATCTCATACGCTAGTAAAGTACTGCTTAAAATTCTCCAAACCAGGCTTCAGCATTACATGAACCATGAACCTCAGGTGTTCAAGCTGGTTTTAGAAAAGACAGAGGAACCAGAGATCAAATTGCCAACATCTGCTGGATCATCGAAAAAGCAAGACAGTTCCAGAAAAACATCTATTTTTGCTTTATTGACTATACCAAAGCCTTTGACTGTGTGGATCACAATAAACTGTGGAAAATTCTGAAAGAGATGGGAATACCAGACCACCTGACTTGCCTCTTGAGAAACCTGTATGCAGGTCAGTAAGCAACAGTTAGAACTGGACATGGAGCAAGAGAGTGGTTCCAAATAGGAAAAGGAGTACGTCAAGGCTGTATATTGTCACTCTGCTTATTTAACTTATATGCAGAGTACATCATGAGAAACGCTGGACTGGAGGAAGCACAAGCTGGAATCAAGATTGCTGGGAGAAATACCAATAACCTCAGATATGTAGATGACACCACCCTTATGGCAGAAAGCAAAGAAGGACTAAAGAGCCTCTTAATGAAAGTGAAAGAGGAGAGTGAAAAAGTTGGCTTAAAGCTCAACATTCAGAAAACTAAGATCATGGCATCTGGTCCCATCACTTCATGGCAAATAGGTGGGGAAACAGTGGAAACAGTGTCAGACTGTTTTGGGGGGCTCCAAAATCACTGCAGATGGTGATTGCAGCCCTGAAATTAAAAGATTTTTACTCCTTGGAAGGAAAGTTATGACCAACCTAGACAGCATATTAAAAGCAGAGACATTACTTTGCCAAAAAGTGTCCATCTAGTCAAGGCTATGGTTTTTCCTGTGGTCATGCATGGATGTGAGAGTTGGACTATAAAGAAAGCTGAGCGTTAAAGAATTGATGCTTTTGAATTGTGGCGTTGGAGAAGACTCTTGAGAGTCCCTTGGACTGCAAGGAGATCCAAGCAGTCTATCCTAAAGGAGATCAGTCCTGGGTGTTCATTGGAAGGGCTGATGCTGAAGCTGAAACTCCAATACTTTGGCCACCTGATGCAGAGAGCTGACTCCTTGGAAAAGACCATTATGCTGGGAAATATTGAGGGCAGGAGGAGAAGGGGACGACAGAGGATGAGACGGTTGGATGGCATCATCAACTCGATGGACATGGGTTTGGGTGGACTCCAGGAGTTGGTGATGGACAGGGAGGCCTGGCATGCTGTGGTTCATGGTGTCACAAGGGGTCGGACACGACTGAGCAACTGAACTGAACTGAACTGATATGCCTTGCAGAACGGAGCTATGAACTAATCTTTTGGTTTTCTTGGAATTAACAATGGCCTTTTTAGGTGCTGTTATTTATTTAATTTTCTAAGTGTTTATCATTAGTTCAATCCCCAAATCTCAATTTCACCCTCCTGACAAAATCTATGAGCATCTAATCTGTTCAGTCCAGCCTGGATGACCTCTACCCTCATACACACTGTCAGCCTGGGCTGGTCCTTTGCCATTATTCTGATAATTCCTTTCATCTCCTGTTTCTGTATGTTGTACTGGGTTAAATATTATCCCTCCCCTTTCAAGCTCATGTTTCTCCCAGGATCTTAGAATGTTTATTATTATTTAGAAATAGGCTTATTGTAGATGTAAATAGTTAAGATGAAGTTATATTGAAGCAGGGTGGGCCTTAGCCCTCTATGACTTATGTCCTTATAAGAAGAGAAGATACAGAGATAGACATGCAAAGGGAAAAGATGATGTGATGATGGAGGAAGAGACTGGAGTTCCACTGCCACAAGTCAAGGAATGCCTGGGCCCACTGGAAGCTGGAAGAAGCAAAGCAGAGTCTTCTCTCTGAGGTTTCAGAGAAAGTATGGCCCTGCTGACACTGTTATTTTGGATTTCTAGCCTCTAGAACTGTGTGAAATTTCTGTGGTTCTTAAACCACCTAGTTTGTTGTAATTTGCCAAGGCACCCCAGGAACTATTACATATGGCATGTCTTTTTTTTTTTTTAGTTTATACCTTCATTGGTAGAGTATACATTCCAGTGGCATCCTGGGAAAAAGCGTGTGGGAGTTATTATTATTATTATTATTATTTTGAGAATTTGATGCCTGAATTACTTTTACTCACTTATTACACACCAGTGGTAACCGGGCTGGATATAGAATTCTAGGTTGGATATGTTTCTTAAGGATTTTGAAGGCACTGTCCTGTTGTTTTTTGCTTATCTGCTTGTTTCTCCCTACATGCTGTTGAGAATTTCCAATTCATTCTAATTACTGATCTGTTGCATATGACCTGTTTTTTTCCCTACACTTTAGAAACTTGGTAGGATGTTTCTTTTATTCTTAGTGTTCTTGAAATTGCATCATAATGTACTTTAGTGTGAATATATTTTTTCACACCTGCAAACTTGAAGTTCCCTTTCAATCTGGAGATTCTTGCTCTTCAAGTTTGGGAAATATTCTTTTATTTTGTTGATGAAGCACCCTTCCTCTCAGTTTTCACTGTTCTTTGTTTGGGGTACTCTTGTTTGCAAGTGAGACTTCTTGGACTGGTCTCCAAATTATTTCCTCTTTTCTTCCCTGTTTTCTGTCTTTTTGTCTTTTCTTTTTTTCTTTCTTTCTTTTTTGTATTTTGGCCACATTGCATGGCATATATGTTGGTTCCCTAACCAGGAATCAAAGCTGGGTCTCCACAGTTGAACGCATCAAATCCTAACTACTAGGCCACCAGGGAGCGTCTTTGTCTTTCTGCCGTGCTTTCTGGGGCTTTTCTTCAGTTTCAGTTTCATCTTCAGTTTTTATTTTTTACAAAGTTTTTAACTTCTGTTTTCACATTTTTAGTTTTCAAGAAATGTTTTTTGTTCTGTTAAGTGTTCTTTTTCTATAGCATTCTGTTCTTTTTTCATGGATGTAATGCCTTTATTATTTTGCAAAGTTTATCAATGATAGTTTTTGCAAGTTTTTTCTTTTTTTTTGCATAATTTCTATTTCCCCAAGTTGCTTTTATTTTGTACTCTAACTTACCTTGTGGAAGTTTTCTTGAAAATTTCTTCATCTGTGGTTGTCTGAATGGATGGAGCTTCTTGACTGTGAGCTTTATTATGGAGTGCCATGCTGTGCCAGTCAGTGGGAAATCCCCTGTGTCGTTATCTTATGGTGTTTCTAACTGAGCTTGTCAAATAGCAAAGAAGATTTTCCAAGTTTCTGTCTAGAGGGCAAAGGCTTAGCTACCAGCATTCTGAAAGTTCAGCAGGGACAGAGGGAGAGAACACAGCAATGTCCACAGTCACTGAATCCCCTTGTTTCTAAATGATAACCTTGGTATATAGCCTGGGTATCCCATCAACTGGGTCTGATGTCACACAGTCCAGAGTCTATATGTTTTATCCTCCCTTGAAAGCAAATGGTCAGTCTTCTACAAGGGGAGGGGAGGGGCAGGTACCCAATAGTGTGGAATGTGGGGGGTGGGGTCCAGGCATCTAATTGCTACTAAATGGATTTCAACCAACCCCACAACTTTGTTCTGGGTTCCAGAAGTATCTGCTGCTGCAGGTTCCCAGGTTCCTCTGTGCATTGTCTTGTATCAATCCAGTTTGTTCATGGATTTTCCTACTGTGAGCTTGGAATTCAGCTCAGTAAGGGCTATTCGGTGAGTTACTTCCTATCTATGAACTTTCCAACTCCCAAAGTTTTGTGATTTTCACCTCTTATTTTCCTTTTAGGGTTATGTCTTTATAAACTGCTATCATGATAGTTGTAGCCAGGTTTCCTGAGGGACTGCAATAAGATGCTTATGTTTAGTCCAGTCTCTTTACTCAAAAGGGCTTCTTTTCCAATCCTATTTTGGGTCTTATTTTGAAAAGAAGATCAGGTATATCTTAAGTCTGTTTTGAAATGCCTTCCTCAGTATCACTTGGTCCAACATTTCACTTTGAACCAGTCATGTCCTATCCAGCAAAACTCATAAAATATGTTTATTTATATCATAGTATCTTCCTATAGGAAGATGACAACAGAGGATGAGATGGTTGGATGGCATCACCAATTCAATGGGCATAACTTGGGCAAACTCCAGGAGATGGTGAGGGACAGGGAGGCCTGGCATGCTGCAGTCCATGGGGTTGTAAAGAGTCAGACACGACTTGGTGACTGAACAATGACATCTTCCTATATAACCCAAGGAATCGATTTCATCAGTTACTCTTGTCAAGTGTTTTGCCACTCCTTTCTACCTTTCCTACACCTGATCCACATGTGATACTGGGAGGAAACAAAGAAAGCAGGGTTGGGGTGAGGGACATTAGTGATTTATTGGCTTGTGACACATGCAATCAAAAGTCCACCTGCTGCTGCTGCTGCTGCTAAGTCACTTCAGTCGTGTCCGACTCTGTGTGACCCCATAGACGGCAGCCCACCAGGCTCCCCCATCCCTGGGATTCTCCAGGCAAGAATACTGGAGTGGGTTGCCATTTCCTTCTCCACCTGGGGACTTGTTTATTTAGGATGATGAGGGAGACCCACTTTGATGAAATGGGTGTGTGAGCAGAGACCACAGGAGATAAACGAATAAGAAATGCAGTTATTGGGGGCAGGGACTTTCTGGAGTGGGAACGACAAGGTCAAAAGCTCTAGGAGGGAAAGCAGGAGACCAGTGAGGCTGGAGAGGAAGAGAGAGGAGGAACAACTTCACGGACACTTTAGATGCTGGCATGCTGTCTGAATAAGTGGGAGTCTTGCACTCCAGCAGTGCATCCCAAGTTGCTCTGGCTGTAGTAGAAGAAGAGACTCGGGCGAGAGTGGAAGGAAACCGCCCAGCAAGGAGGCTGCTGGAGGCACCCGAGGGAGAGATGGTGTGACCTGGGCCAGGTAGCAGTGCAGGTGATGAGATAGGGCTGGATTCTGGGTCTGTTTTAAAGGTAAAGCTAGAAGGATTTGCAGGTGAGTTAGACATGAGGTGTGCAGAACCTGTTTTTTTCAGCACCTGGAAAGACAGAGTTGCCAGATGGTGGAGGGGGCAAGAGTAAGGGAAGGGCAGATCAGGAGCTCAGCTTGGCTCTGCCAACTGAAGTTTCCTGTTAGATGTCAAGGCGGAGATGGTGAGCAGGCAGTTGCTTAGAGGTGGGAGAGCCGAGAGATGGAGCTCTTCCAGCGTGCCAAACTCTGTCTGTGTGCTTTACACATATCTACTCGTCCCATCTCCGTGGCACTCTGATAAGGGATTAGTCCTCTTCTACATGGAGAGAAAACAAAGGCCCAGGAGGGTGGCTCAGCGGTTAAAGCGTCTGCCTCCAATGCAGGAGACCTGGGTTCGATCCCTGGGTCGGGAAGATCCCCTGGAGAAGAAATGGCAATCCACTCCAGTATTCTTGCCTGGAGAATCCCATGGACGGAGAAGCCTAATAGGTTACAGTCCACGGAGTCGCAAAGAGTCGGACACGACTGAGCGACTTCACTTCATACCATGTGTAAGTATCAGAGCTGAGTTCAAACCTGAACCATCTGGCCCCAGAGGCTGCCCTTCCACCCTCTGTGGTCTCTTTTGGGTTCAGTGTGGGTAGTGGACACCTGATTGGGTCTGGTGTGGAACAGAAAAGTGTGAATCTCTCAGGCTCAGAGCTGAGCAGGCAGCAGATTGGTACATTGTCAAAATGAGGCTTGTGGGATCAAACCCAGTCAGATCTAGGTTTGAATCTCTGTCACTTACTAACCTTGAGGAACTTATTTTTCCCCTCTAAGCCTCCATATTCTCTTCTGTAAAATGGGGATAATAGTGAGACCTACTTCATAGAGTCATTGTGAGGTTGAAATGGAGCAATGCCTATAAGGTACTCAATAACTGTCATTAGTTATTATCATTGTTATTATTAAATGACAAAATTTGCAGTGTCTCTTGACCAGACTCCCACCCCATCCTCAGTCCCCCATAAGATGTTGTGTTGGGAGGCAGAGAAGACTGGTGGAAGAAAGCTTAAGAATCTAGCGTAGTAGACTCCATAGAATCTTTGGGAACAGTCCCTCTCTTTCAGAAGTCAGGTGTGGTTCAGGACATTACCCAAATCCTAGGATGTTAGTGAGACTTAGTGTTCAATATGGAGAAGGAAATGGCAACCCACTCCAGTGTTCTTGCCTGGAGAATCCCAGGGACGGTGGAGCCTGATGGGCTGCCATCTATGGGGTCGCACAGAGTCAGACACAACTGAAGCGACTTATCAGTAGCAGCAGCAGCAGCAGTGTTCAACAAAACCATCTACAGTTCTTCAGGGCCAATGATTTCTTTCTTCATTTNGCCTGGAGAATCCCAGGGACGGTGGAGCCTGATGGGCTGCCATCTATGGGGTCGCACAGAGTCAGACACAACTGAAGCGACTTATCAGTAGCAGCAGCAGCAGCAGTGTTCAACAAAACCATCTACAGTTCTTCAGGGCCAATGATTTCTTTCTTCATTTCCATTACTCCAGGACCTCAGAGATTGGGGCTCTCGGAGGGAAGGGTCCATCCAGGTTGGAGATCAGACTCATAAGGAAGCCTCTTGCTTCCCAAGGCTATCTTGGACTCCCACTTGAAAGATGCTAGGATGTAGCTTTAAAGGGCCTATCTTACCACACAACATGCCAACAGCCTTGGATGGTTTCCTGAGATGAGGCCATCTCTAACTTACAGGAACGACAGTCACCTTTAATTCTTGGGTCCAGAAGGATCCCAGATGAATTTAAAACAACTAAAGACTCTCAGTTCAGAAGGACACTTTAAAAAGCAACCGGTAATTACAGTTTGGGAGCCATGAAGTAGCTTGGAGAGACCAAGGCCTGTCCAGAAGAGAGCAAAGAAAGAATTCTGTTTACCAACCTTTCATCTATGCTCCACCTACTTCCAAAAAGAACTTGAGGTGGCTGGCTGGAGAACGCAAACAAGAATCCCAGCTCTAAGACTTTGCCCACTGCTAAAATGCCCAAGACAGATTCACTAAAGTGGATTATTTTGCGGATGAGGAAAAAGAAACATCATAGAACCAAACGCATCACACGAATGAATCAGCTACATTCATGCATGATCTACATTGAAATGGGAAACTATCCCAGTGGTTCTGTTTAAGCATCACCAGGGAATGGGATTTTTTTTTTTTTTTTGGAATGGGATTTTTAAAGCAAATATTGCCATACTTAAACTTGGTTCCTCTCTTTTCTAGGCACTGAAATTCTACTGTTGGAATTCTTAACGCAGATGTTTCAGGGAGGTGATAGTGATGTATCAGTTTATTAGGTGGCTCCCATTTTGACGATCCAGGAGCACGTCCTAATTTGGGACAGAAGGTTTGAGTCTGGACTCTTGGTAATGCTGGGGGAAAGACAGAATGGGCCGGGGAGGGGCATAGGTATGGCGGCTGACTGCATGGGTTTGGGTTGGGGGGTTGGTGCTGACAGCAGAGGACACGGTAAAAAGAAAAGGTGGGCAAATGTGTGAGAGCAAGAAAGTGACATCTGGTGAGCGTCTGTTTTACACTTAAGCCTTTTAAATGTTATCTTTACGACGACTCTGTGAGATCAGTATTATTATTTCTAACTTTACTAAGGAGGAAACTGAGACTCAGAGAGGCATAGTTGTGGGCCTAAGTCACACAGCTAGAAAGAAAGTCATGCTTGCTCACAGCATGGTTCAGCACCAGCGGATCCAAAACTGTGCAAAGTGTTGACTCTTTCGCTGCTAAAATTCTAGACCTGGGGACAGTTTAGGGATTC
Source organism: Oreotragus oreotragus (assembly GCA_006410675.1). Lineage (NCBI taxonomy): Eukaryota > Metazoa > Chordata > Mammalia > Artiodactyla > Bovidae > Oreotragus > Oreotragus oreotragus. The sequence continues at coordinate 152,229 of SJYX01023677.1, forward strand.
TCTTGTTCAACCTCTTCCCTTGATGAGGAGGGAAGCAAAAAAACAGAGACCCAAGGTATCTTGACCTCTGGGTGATTGCAGAGACTCATCCTGAAACAACTCTAAAGCCCAGGTTCCTGCTGTTTGCTAATGACCACACACTTGAGGTACCTGGACGGCTGCCATGACATTGCCTTATACGACAGAGCTCCTGAAAATGCTCCAAGCCCGCCACCATTTTCAAAAAAGGAAAATTTTCAGCAGCCACACCTGCTGGGAAGCGGAGTCTATTTTGTGCTGGAAGCCACTTTGTTTACCATGCCTAACCTTGGTCTGTATCAGAGAACATTCTTAAGGATCTAGAGACATGCAGGTCAAATCTTGTTACAACCAGGACCTGGGGCAATGTGCGGTGGGGGGAGGGGTGGGGTGGGGAGGGTATAGTTGTGCTTCCTTATGTCAAGTATTTCCAGGCATAAGTGGCCTGGGGCTTGGAAATATTTTTGACATAGTGTGCTTTTTGTTGCTTATGGGATTCAGTGTTTTTTTTAGGTAAATAGCATGAATTCCTGGGCAAACAGAGACTTCCCTATATCATTCACGGGTAAATTAAAATTAACATCACTTTTACCAGTACCTAGTTGACAAACCCTGCTAAATTTAGGCAGTTGTATATCAGAAATCAAGTTGTTAAAACCCACTGTGACATATATGAAATGTTGAATATATTAAATCAAAGGCACGTGTCCAGTTCTGACTAGGGGGAAGAGAGCAACAGAACACGTAAATGTTCAGAACTATACAACCAAAGGGCAAACAACAGCCGCCGAAGACTGCCATTTTATAATTATATTCCCTGCGCTGGGCACTGTCCTCCCTACAAATTATTATTTAATGGGAAGCAGTCAGACTGCCTGAGTTCAACTCTCAGCTTTGCCATTTACCAACTGTGTGACCGAGGGCAAATTTACTCACCCTCTTGTTCCTCCACTTTCCTCATCTGTAAAATGGGGATAAGATTGGCCCCCATCTAAAAGGCAAGCTTGCGAGGTGAAAGAAGATTATCCTCTGAAGGCATTTAGCAGAACTGGCCTGGAATCAGCATTTGTTAACGTGTCAGCAGCTCTTACCTTTCGACTGTTACAGATAGGCCAGGTAAGTTTCTTCATCCTCATTTTGTGAATGGGTGCTGTGGGCTCACAGAACTAACACACTGCCCAGAGTCACACAGAGGGTCTGGGGCAGAGCTGGGGTTTGCATTCAAACCTTTCTCCCTGTGAGACTTAACTCAGTGAAGAGCCAGAGGGAGCCTGTGCACGATTTCAAGCAGGCAGAGGGTGGCGGGAGGTCAGGTGGTTTTGAGTAGCAGGGTCACGAACATCTCACTTCTCCTGGAGTTGGTGTGGGTTCTTCTCTTTCACAGATGTAATGAAAGGAAGCACATCAGTGTTCCCATAAAACTGCTTGGCTTAAAAGGAATTACTTTTGAAGGGAAAGAAAGAAAACCGTTTACTGTTCTCATTTGATTTGAAATGTGAGGTCCTCTGGGCAGAGCCAATTACCCTGGCCCTCACCCTGTCAGATCCAGTGACTCCTTCTTACAGGAAATATTTTGTAAAATCCCCTTTGCTATCCTGAGATGAAATGTATTACACACATAATTCCCCCTCCCAAATAAATATAATGCCCTAGTGTAATAGAAAAGAGAAGTTTTTTAAAAAAGCGTTTTATGAAAAAATCATACGTGTGCCAAAATCTAAACACCTGGGCATGACCAGACCAAGGGATATAGTTTAAGTGATCAGATATGTGCTCCAAGCTATAATGACTACATTTGGATTGAAGAAAAGCAAGACAATTATTGACTGAAGATTATTAAAACTTCCTTTGTGGTTAATAGTTTGAAAAGCGTCAACTAAGAATGAGTGTCTATTTCAAACGTAGACTCACCTAGATATGGAGACAGACACAGGTGGGTTATTCGGCTAACTCATGTAACTTGAGCGACTTCTGTCTGTGACGTATTTTTTCTGAAATGGCGATTCGAATCTTGGTAAGGTTCCAAATAAAACAAAATTTAATCTTCTCTAAATTTACACAGGAATTACATTCTGGGAAACTCAGTGTATATTAAACTTTACAAAAAATACTTTGTGTTTATGTGTAAAGCTGAACCAGACTCTAGGTTAGATCCTTACAAACAGGTTTTTCAGCTTCATGTATGTCTGGTGGATCATTCAAAAGTGTGTGGGATTATAAATCAGAATGTGAAGGGTGAAACTCTGAAACTCCTAGAAGGAAAAGATGACTTAGCACCAAAATTTATTAACCTTAAAGGAAAAGTTAGTGAATTTTACTCTATAAAGATTCTGATTTCATCAGATGACACTTTTCAGGAAAGTGAAAAGACAAGTTGAAGACAAGCTATCTGTAATCCATATATTCATGGAAGAAGTCATTCTGGGAATCATAAAGAATTACAAATAAGAGAAAAGACAGATTACAGCGGTAAACTGGCCAGAAGACTTGAACAGATACTTCGCTAAAGAGAATATCTGCAGCACACCCTCTAGAATGGCTAACATGAAATAGACAGACAGTACTAAGTGTTGGCATGGAAGCAGGGCAACAGGAACACTCCCACTGTGGAGGTGGGAAGGCCAGCTGCTGCAACATCCTTGGAAAACTCTGGCAGTAACTACGAAGGCTGCATATATGCCTTACCTGTGATCCGGACATCCACTCCTGGGTGTCTGCCCAGGAGAAACGTGTATGTTTCTCAGTCAATAAGTGTGTGAGGGTACGTGTGAGGCAGTGCTACTTCCTGTGGCTCCAAGCTGAAAACAGCCCACGTGCCCGTCATGAACTAAATGCAGCAGCACCGAGAAGCCTCACAGACGCGACAGCGCGCGGAAGAGCCAGCAAGAGAGCGCACGAGGTGCGACGGCATTTCTAGGAGGTTTACAATAAAAAGGAGCTCCTGAGAAGTGTCAGAAGTCAGGGTGGTGGTTATCGCTGGTGGCTGGTTGTGACTGAAAAGACCCAGAGGGCTCGGGGTGCTGACGTTCCTCTGGTTCTGGTCTGAGAGTTGGTTACAAGGATATGTTCACTTAGTGAAAATGTACGGGGTCTACACTTCTGTATTTGTGCCATAGTTCAATAAGTTTACAGTGAATATTGGAAAAAGAAGTCAACCCCTACCCACTAACATCACTGGCTCGACCCACATCGCTGGAACAGCTGAAGGTCCCTCTGTGAGAAACACTGGCCCAAACAAGAGGGGTTAAAACAAAAGAAGGGGGAAATTCTCTACACTGGAAAGTGACAGGGGTGTTTCTAAGCCCAAAGAACACGCCGTGAGGTTACTGGTCACAGGTGGGGACCTGAGCCAGCAGGGTGCCAGTGACCGGGTGGGAAGGACCATGGTTCTGGATGCTAACAGGTGCCAGCAAACAGCCAGGGCAGGGCCCCGTCCTTCCCATGCTGAGATGGTGTGTGACCCCTCCCACAAGCCTGGATATGGCGGTATCTCGTGGGCATCACCCATCAGAACACACACGAGGCAGGTGAGTTAGAGCAAAGTCTCAGACCTTTGCCTCCCTAGGTGTCAACCTTTTAATAAAGTTGCTGGATTAGGTGAGTCTGAGGGTTACAGGGAGCAGTGGGGGACAGAGTAGGGGTACAGTAGTGGGGTTTGAAGCACTAACTGGTTACAACCTGCATGGTAGTGTTTATAATTTATCAGCCAGTACAAGAACGTCTTTATATACTGGCTGAAGGTCAGCCTAGCCTGAACACACCATCCAGATGAGAATCAGAGGGAGGTCATCTGAAAGACATTTTTATCCAAGAGACACGCAGGCAGCATACACTTCTCTCTTGTAAACAATTGTACAAACCAGCCGAGAAACAGAACATCCTGGCCCACAAAGTGGATTGAGGCAGTTCACAGGATGNTCATGAACTAAATGCAGCAGCACCGAGAAGCCTCACAGATGCGACAGCGCGCGGAAGAGCCAGCAAGAGAGCGCACGAGGTGCGACGGCATTTCTAGGAGGTTTACAATAAAAAGGAGCTCCTGAGAAGTGTCAGAAGTCAGGGTGGTGGTTATCGCTGGTGGCTGGTTGTGACTGAAAAGACCCAGAGGGCTCGGGGTGCTGACGTTCCTCTGGTTCTGGTCTGAGAGTTGGTTACAAGGATATGTTCACTTAGTGAAAATGTACGGGGTCTACACTTCTGTATTTGTGCCATAGTTCAATAAGTTTACAGTGAATATTGGAAAAAGAAGTCAACCCCTACCCACTAACATCACTGGCTCGACCCACATCGCTGGAACAGCTGAAGGTCCCTCTGTGAGAAACACTGGCCCAAACAAGAGGGGTTAAAACAAAAGAAGGGGGAAATTCTCTACACTGGAAAGTGACAGGGGTGTTTCTAAGCCCAAAGAACACGCCGTGAGGTTACTGGTCACAGGTGGGGACCTGAGCCAGCAGGGTGCCAGTGACCGGGTGGGAAGTACCATGGTTCTGGATGCTAACAGGTGCCAGCAAACAGCCAGGGCAGGGCCCCGTCCTTCCCATGCTGAGATGGTGTGTGACCCCTCCCACAAGCCTGGATATGGCGGTATCTCGTGGGCATCACCCATCAGAACACACACGAGGCAGGTGAGTTAGAGCAAAGTCTCAGACCTTTGCCTCCCTAGGTGTCAACCTTTTAATAAAGTTGCTGGATTAGGTGAGTCTGAGGGTTACAGGCAGCAGTGGGGGACAGAGTAGGGGTACAGTAGTGGGGTTTGAAGCACTAACTGTTTACAACCTGCATGGTAGTGTTTATAATTTATCAGCCAGTACAAGAACGTCTTTATATACTGGCTGAAGGTCAGCCTAGCCTGAACACACCATCCAGATGAGAATCAGAGGGAGGTCATCTGAAAGACATTTTTATCCAAGAGACACGCAGGCAGCATACACTTCTCTCTTGTAAACAATTGTACAAACCAGCCGAGAAACAGAACATCCTGGCCCACAAAGTGGATTGAGGCAGTTCACAGGATGTCAATTCCACATGGAGAGAGAGGGGAAGAGGCATCTCAGCTGGAAGTCAGTCCAGGGACAGACAGTCTCTTGATTAAGTTCACAGCAGCTGCTATGACAGCAGTAGTTTATAAACAATCATGCTGACTTCTCTCTCCTTTCAAACAGCTCTGCAGGACTGGTGTGATGCTTCCGTGGTCAAAGGGGTGCCAGATTCCTTCACTATTTCTGCTTCTCCATCTTTAGTTTTTGCCTTCATCCTCTAGTTTGTCTCATGGCCCAAAGAAGCTGTTGGAGTTCCAGCTATCTCTTATGCATTCCAGAAAGGAGGATGGAGGGGATGGGAAAGGGATGCTCCATCTAGCTGACTTCCTTCTAAGGAACATGCTTGATCTTGCCCAGTGAAGACTTGGAGTAATTTCCAGGATATCACAAGGAAAGTGAGAGCAACAAGTCCTCAAGAAAACAGAGAATCAGAGAAGCCTGCTATGCAGTCACATCTGGAGCAGGCTTTTTGCAGAACACATTGGGGGAAAATGTGTTTTTAGAAATCAGTAGTTCATTACTCTGTGACCTAGGAGCACTGGGAGATGCAATTAGTAACAAGACCTCTGGGCCCACAAAGCAACTGGAGAGGGTAGAAGGCAGAAAGCTAGGTTTAGTTGAGTCTAGGTGCTAGAAGAGGAAGGGGATCCCGCCAGATGAGAACAGCGAGTGGCCTCCAAGCACCTGTCCAGGTGCTCCTGGTGCTCCTTAGTGATGAAGGTCCTTGGTGTTCACTGAATGCCAGTTCACCACTGAGTGGCACATGCATCTGTGTCCCGCCTGTTCTTGGAGTCCCTCCTGAGGCCTTTCCTGAGATACCCAGGACTCCCAGACTCAGGGCAGTAGCCTCATCGCAAAATTTAATCTCCAAGTTTAACCAATGCAAACACACATTCATTCAGTGGTGGAGACGTGAACTGAGACCCTCTGGAGCCATGGGGAAGTCATTCATCCGCCCTCTTCTGATGGCTGAGCATGGGGACAACCTTCCCATTCCAATGCCCTGGGCAACGGAGTTGGAATCCGGCCCCACAACCTGGCAAGTGCAGGATGTTCTGGACTGCCTCTCACCCCTCCACTGACCCCACTCCAGTCCCATAAGTTTATTATTTAAATCGGATCTGTAAAGTATCTACTGAAAATGCCAGTAGTGTTCGAGGTGCCGGTGGTCAGATCTGTCCCTGGAAATGTGGTGCCCAGGCAGGAGTCCCAAGGGAGGACCTTATATCATATGCTTATCAGTTAGGAGTTCTAATCAAGCTCTAAAACCTTCTCTTAACAAATGTGCTTTCCTAACTGTCTACCCTGTGGTGAGACAATAGGGCCTCCTGAGGCCTGGGGTGACCTGGAGTGTATGTGCAGTCCAAAGAGGGCAATGCCCCAGTGTATGCCCAGTCCAAAGAAGGCAATGCCCCAGTGTATGCCCAGTCCAAAGAGGGCAATGCCCCAGAGCTCCAGAGAGGTTTTCCATGTGAGGATATAGTCCTTTCACCCCATTTTATACGCAAAGACAGAAATGTGGAATTTATGTAAAATCTCTCAATTAAAAAATATTAAAACAGTGAGCACCACCCCCCTCCCCAGCCCACTTCAGTTTATAAGACACCGCAAAGCTGAGCAGAGGACACGTGGGGCCCGTGTCTGGCCCACAGGCTGCTCTGCTGCCGGGACCGTGCTCCCTGCCTCTGAGCAGATCCCAATGGGGTGGAGTAGGTGGTCTGCACAGGTTGATTTCTTGTATTTTCCCCATCCAGTCTCCAGAATTATTAAACTTTACGCTTTTTCAGTGCCACCCTGAAGCCAACAGCCGACTATGCAAGGATAAAAAAGAAAAGAAAAAGGGATCAGGGAACTCAGTTGGATTCCAGAGACCCCGGACGGTCCGCCCGGGAGCTGGGGAGTTCACAGGTTCCCTTCAGCCCGCATCGGAGGTTCAGAGGCTCAGCGGCTGCATCTGACTCGGTGGAGCGGCGGCGCCGACGAGGAGGGGTTGCGCGCGCCCTCTAGTGGACAGAGGGAGGCACTGCGAAAGCCCACAGGCTGGCCTCGGGTGTGGAGAGCTCCCTGGGGCGCGGGTCAAGGAAAATGACCTGACCTGGGCCCCCGGGACCGAAATAGCCTGACCTGGCGCCAGTTCAGTCAGTCAGTCAGTTCAGTCGCTGAGTCGTGTCCGAGTCTTTGCGACCCCATGGACTGCAGCGCGCAAGGCCTCCCTGTCCATCACCAGCTCCCGGAGTTTACTCAAACTCATGTCCATTGAGTCGGTGGCCATTCAACAATCTCGTCTCCTGTCGTCCCCTTCTCCTTCCGCGTTTAATCTTTCCCAGCATCAGGGTCTTTTCAAATGAGTCAGTTCTTCGCATCAGGTGGCCAAGGTATTGGAGTTTCAGCTTCAGCATCAGTCTTTCCAATGAATATTCAGGACCTTCCGGATTGACTGGGTGGATCTCCTTGCTGTCGAAGGGACTCTCAAAAGTCTTCTCCAACGCCATGGTTCAAAAGCATCAATTCTTCGGTGCTCAGCTTTCTTTACGGTGTAACTCTCACATCCATATATGACTACTGGGAAAACTATAGCCTTGACTAGGTAGACCTTTGTTGGCAAAGAAATGCCTCTGATTTTTAATATGCTATCTAGGTTGGTCATAACTTTTCTTCCAAGGAGTAAGCATCTTTTAATTTCATGGCTGCAGTCACCATCTGCAGTGATTTTGGAGCACAAAAAAAATAAACTCTGCCACTGTTTCCCCATCTATTTGCCATACAGTGATGGGACCAGATGCCATGATCTTCGTTTTCTGAATGTTGAGCTTTAAACCAACTTTTTCACTCTCCTCTTTCACTTTCATCGAGAGGCTCTTTAGTTCTTCTTTGCTTTCTGCCATAAGGGTGGTGT